>JAAWXA010000040.1:1893875-1951165 GCA_038090715.1 Florisuga fusca
CCGACGCTGCCTCTGGGGATGGGGCAGTGTACAAAGCATCTGAGAGCAGTGAGGGCAAGGGGGTGGGAAGCCAGAAGGAGAAATTTTGGGTTATCTGGAGTTGGCCACAGCATGGGCAGGTATGGCTGCTCTCTCTTTTCCCAGTTAAGACCAGCTACCCACTCATCTCTGCCTTGGATTCCCATCCTTCAGAGCATGCTACAGGGCTTGTGCTGGAGGTGATGGTGGTTTGATGCCTAAAAGCTGTATGTGGGTTGGAAATCTGGTGCTTCCTGCTACCCCTTGGCCTTTGCCAACTGCTCCAGTGTCTCCCGAGTGTCACAGGCATTCTGAAGGTTGGAATTTATTTCTCACTAAGGCACTTGACTTCCCTGGCGAGTGGCTCTCTTCCCTTGCAGAGAGGAGCCCTCCCCCCAGGTGGTATTGGCAGGAGAGGAATCAATCCTCCCTCCCAGGGGCAGCGCTCGATAATTCAGAGGGAAATGGCGAGCAGGGAAACGTGTGAGTAATGTCTTGTTGGAGCGGAGAGCTGTAACCTGCCAGAGCTGGTATTGATTGAGGGACTGGTGCCAGATGGCTGCTGCTGCAGGGACGGCTGGGGAGCAGCCCCTGGCCTGGGGTTGGTGGTGGCAGGAGGATGCTGCCCTGTGCTGTGCAGTGGGGGATTTGGGAGGTTGGGGCATTTCTCCCTACCCAGGACCTCTCCTGCCTGCAGATCTTCCTGCTTGGGGCTCTTCTTGTGTAACCCTGTTCTCTTTGCTCTCCCTTCCAGCAGCAATGCCGTCACCTGGGCACACCCAAACCACTGGAAGCCCCCTGAGAACGTAGGTGACCCCCAGGGCGTGGAGGCAGGGAAGAGCCTTGAACCGTGAGGGGCTGTTAACTCTAAGATGTCCTTGAGCAGCGGAGCTTCCGGAGGGAAAGGAATTGATGCGAACCCGGTTGAGACGTACGACAGTGGGGATGAATGGGACATTGGTGTAGGGAATCTCATCATTGACCTGGACGCTGATTTGGAGAAGGATCAGCAGAAATTGGAAATGTCGGGCTCCAAAGAGGTGGGGCTTCCGGCACCCAATGCGGTGGCAACCTTACCGGATAACATCAAGTTTGTGAGCCCGGTGCCGGGCCCGCAGAGCAAGGAAGGCAAATCCAAGTCGAAAAGGAGCAAGAGTAGCAAGGACAGTGGCAAGCCAACCCCGGGGACCTCCTTGTTCACTCCCAGTGAGGGAGCTGGTGGCAAGAAGGAGACTCAAGGACGCTCTGGGGATGGCGCGAATTCGGGTGGCTTGGTGCCCACCGTCACCCCCAAGGGCTCGGAGAAGTCGGCCAAGGCCTCTCGCAGCGTGGCTGGCTCCAAGAAGGAGAAGGAGGGCGGCTCATCCAAAAGCAAGAAGGAAAGGAGTGAGGGTGCAGGGGCTGTGGCAGAGAAGGAGCCCAGTGTGCTGCAGCCCCTGGCCCTGGCAGTGAGGGTGGGACAGTATGACGGGGGCCAGGGGCCAGAGCCTGCTGCTACCGAGCAGCTTGGGAGTATAGCTATTGACACGGGAGCTGCACTCAATCCCTTGGGAGTTAAGTCGGAGCTGGAGGATGGGGAAAATGAGTGCCGGCAGCTGAAGAAGGTGAAGACGGAGAAGGTAAGAAAGGGGCAGGGGTGTGGGGGGAGGCGGTGGTGCCACTCATCTGCAGTGGTCACTCCTGCACTGGGTTGTTCTGCTGGGTGTGACAAGGGTTTGGGAGCCTACGGCTGGATGGGTGTCTTGTGCAGTGGAGGGGCCAGTGCTGGTGCATGGCTGGTGCCTCCTGGTGCTGGTATGCAGGTGGTTGTGCTGGGGTGTGGAGGTGGCAATGGGAGGGCACTGGTCCAGCTGTGCCTGGCTTCTGGGAACTGTGCACCAGCAAATCACCTGCAGTCACTGTGTCAGAGTACCATCCTGCTGTACCCTTGGGCTTTTGTTGTCTTTGACACTGGCTGTGCAAAGTGATTACAAGCCTCTTCAGCTCCTATGGCTCTGCAGAAGGAGCCTGGGCTGGCGCTGAAGGTGATGTCCTCGTCCATGCCCACTCCAGCTCCCCACAGCACAGGGCAGTGTATGTTGGTCTCTGTGCTCTGCTTCTCTGTGGCTTCACAGGCTTGTGTGTCAAAACTCCTGCAGCTCCCCAGAGTAATTTATTTCTCTTTGGTTGCATCATTTGCAGAGAAGGAGACCTTGACATGTTGGTAAATGTGGGATCCGCGTGGGCAGGCACAAGGTGCAGGGTTGACAGGAGCTACTGTCTTGTTCCTTGGTATGCTGTTAGTACGTGGGCTTTGGCCCACTTGTGGTGACAATCAGCCTCAGGCTGTTGGGCTTCTGCTGTGGGTGATGTTTTACATGTTGCTTCTCTGCTGACATGCAGCACCAATGCTGAGCTCGTAAAGCTGTTGCAGTCACCAGGAGTACAAAAAGCCCTACCAAGCGGTGCTTGGCTCCAGGTTTCTGAATACAGCCGTGGGAGCTTGTTTCTTAATAATGGCAGCAGATGTGATTTCTCTGGGCTGGTGGGGGAAAGCTTGGAGTTCATGGAGTTGGTGCTGGGAGCAGAAGCTCCACTGCAGTAGCTGCTCGCACGGTATCACCTGTCTCTGCCTGTGGAGGTGCATTGGCTGTGCATGGGTTGAGCATCACAATTGTGTTTGGAGTGTCTCTTGCCATCATTGTGTGGGGACAGTGGCTGGGGGGCATGGGGTGTGCCACTCTGCTTGTGGCTGGCAGCTTTCTGAGAGGATTTCTGCTTTAATGCTGGGTGCTGGGAAGGGATGGGTGGAGAGCTCTTACTGAATTTAGGAGAGTTGCTGAGCCCAGCAAGATGCTGGGGAGATGTTTTTTTTACCATCCACAAAAAGACACAGAGCAGAGCATGAAAACACAAAGGGAAGAGATGGTGGAGATGGTCAGTCATGGGGTGGCTCTGGGAAAGGAGCTACTAAGTAGGTCAAGTGCTTCCTCTGCTCAAGAAGCAGCCTGGGACAGGCAGCTGAAGGTGTGAATGTGTGGTTTCCCTGTCCTTTCTGGCAGCAGAACAAGAATGAATGAAACTGGGCAGAGGAGCAGATGCCCTTTTGCATGATGGACTTTAATGCTGCTTCAAAAAGCTGTGGATAGTCAAAGTTTGCCAATGTTCTGGGGCACCTGTGTAGATTTGTGGAGGAGGAACCTGTCAGAGGGTTGTACAGGGCAGCATCTTTGGATTGGGAAAGGCTCAAAGAGGGCCTTTAGAAGGCCTTTGTATCTTTGGGAAGTATCTTAATGTACTGGGCTGTTATGTTCCCTCGTAGTCATCTGTTGCTGGCTGCTGCCTTAGCCAGCACAGGGGCTGGCTGGAACTTTGGTCATACCCTGCACAACTTTTCCTGTTTTTCTACTCTTGTTTCTTTGACTGCAGCTGCAGAAACCCTTTGCAGGTTGAAATGTCAAAGTGAGGTGAGGATTATGAAGGTGGAGACCAAACTTCATAGACTGTGGCAGGCCTGAGGAGTGGGTCCATGTGAACTTCTTGAAATTGAATGAGGCCAAGTGTGTAGTTCTGCACCTAGGGCAATCCCTGGTGTCATCAGTACAGGCTTGGGGAATGAAGGGTCTGAGAGCAGCCTCTGCTATGAAGACAGGGCCTGCAGTGACTGGATAAAGGGCAATGGCTTGAAACTGCAAGAGGGCAGGCTTAGATGTGCTCTAAGGAAGAAAGGTTTTACAATGAGGGTGGTGAGAAACTGGAACAGGTTGTTTGGAGGTGTTGTGGATACCCTGTTGCTGAAGTGTTGCATGGGGTATTGAGCAGCCTGATCTAGTGGAAGATGTCCTTGCTCATGACAGGGAGTTGGACTAGGTCCCTTCCAACCCACACCATTCTTTTGTCTCTGTACAGATACCATGTGAGGGCTGTTCTGCCATTTTTCATTTACCAGCTTTAGGTACAACCCCGTTGATGATGGCTCAGCTGTATTTTAAGAAGTGATTTAAGGTCTGGATCTGCAGGCAAATGTGTTTGCACTCAGGAGGAAGCATTGTCTGTTTCATCAGCCTCCTGGGGCAGCTGGATGGCTTCCTTTGGGTCGGGAAAGGCGTGGGTGAGAAGAAAGGTGTCTGTTGCGAGGGGTGGGAAAGCAGTTTTATTTCTCAAGGAAGAGCCTGAGGATGGGCTGATGGCTGGGACAGGGTGGAGGATGGAGGGGATGAGATGGAGGTAAGGAGTGTTTAGCCCTTCCTTTTTCCTGAAAGCTGTAGAGTTGCCCCCAAACCAGCATGTGGAGTCCAAAGGACAACCTGAGAGTGGAGGTATGTGCTGGCTGGGGGAGGGCAGCTCCTCCGGGAGTGCATTGGAGGGACAAAGGCGACAGGTTCCAGCAGGCCTGGGGACAAACCCTGCCTGGGAAGTGAGAAACTTGCTCAGACTGAAACAGGAACAGCCACAACATGACTCAACCCAACCTTTAGTCTCCAACAGCTTGTCCTCTGCTTAATCCTGTGCTGCTCCCACTTCCGCTTCAGGCTGAGAGGCTCGTTTCCATCTCAGGGTTTAGAAAGAGAGGCAATCTCTCGCTCCGCTTGCTTCAGCCTTTGGTAGGTGACCTCCCCATACATACATGCAGGCTGAGCAGCCAGGCTCCACCCAGGAGGTTTTGTTGGATCTTCTTGGCTGGATTAAAGAGCACTTCATAGCCAGTGTTTCTCCCTTGACAAGATGCTTCAGTGCCACAGCCAGCTCACTGTTTGCCTCTCCTGCTTTTCTGCTGTTCAGATATCTCATGCTAGGGTTTTATAGCCCTCCACTCCTTGCTGAGTGTAGGAAAGAGCCTAATTTTTCATGTCTGCAAGTGCTTGGCTGGTACAGTGTCCACAAGTGAGGTGTCCCTTGCTCCTGTGTCTGACACCACATCCTCCCTTATGAGGAGTGACGGAGGGTGTTGGGGCTGTATAGTCTGGGGAAATGGAGTCTGAGGGGATGCGTTATCATTCTTTACAAATACCTGAAAGGAGGTTGTACTGAGCGTGGGGTTGGTCTCTTTTCACTGGTGACAGATGACAGGACAAGGGGAAATGGCTTCAAGTTGTGTCAGGGGAGATTTAGGTTGAACATTAGGAGAAACTTCCTTACAGAAACACTTGTTAAGCACTGGAACAGGCTCCCCAGGGAGGTGGTTGAGTCTCCGTCCCTGAATGTGTTTAAAAATTGCCTGGATGTGGTGCCTGGGGACATGGTTTAGTGGTGGGTCATTGAGAATAGGGTAATAGGGTTAGAACAAGGCTGGACTCAATGATCTTGGAGGTCTTTTCCAGCCTGAGCAATTCTATGATTCTACAATCACAGCATGGAGTTTATGGAGTTGCCCATAGGCAAAATATGTGGGACATGTTTTGTTGGTGGCTTCTCTGGTAGCTGCTTCCTAGGGTGAAGCCTCAGGAACCAAAAATCCCAAATGCCCTTTTTCCAGGTGCAGATCTTGACTGTATCCAGCTTCCTGTTGCTGTATGCCCTGGCTTGTTATATACCCTCCTCAAAGCTGATGCCACTGGGACACACGTGATAGTTGCACCAGAGCCTATCATAGTATCACAGGCTGGTTTCTGTTGGAAGGGACTGCAAAGCTGGTCTGGCTCCAATGCCTCCCACCAGCCCAGGCTGCTCCAAGCCCCATCCAACCTGGCCTTTAACATTTCCAGGACTGGAGCAGCCACAGCTTCTCTGGGCAGCCTGGGACAGGGGCTCAGCACCCTCTCACCAAAGAATTTCTTCCTAATGTCTAACCTGAATCTCCCCTTTTTCAGCTTGAAGCTATATTCCTTTGTCCTGCCACTCTATGCACTTGCAAAAAGTCCCTCTCCTGATGCAACCTGTTGGAAATAAACCCTCTGAGACCTGGGCTCTGTGGGGTGGGATCAGCACCAAGTTGGGCTGTGGTTCAGTGTTTGGGCAGTTTCTTGCACCAATTCCTGCTGCTGGAGCCCTAGAAGGATGGGTGGGGGACGGGGGGGGGAGTTTATTTCTACTTGTAACAAGGAGAGAAGTGAGCCTGTGCTGAGGCACCCATACCTGGGCTGTGTGGGCCAGCACCTGGGTGTCGGCCACGGATCATTAGGGATGTCTGGAGCTGAATTGGGTTTGGATTTGGTTCGGGAGGGATCCGTTGCTCTCAGCAGCAGCCGTGCTGAGCAAAATGGACGTGCATGGAGCAGCAGTGCCGGCCGGGCTTGGGAAGGTGTGGGTATCACCTCCTGCCCCGCTGGCTGCCTGTGGGAGGCGGAGCTTGCCCCGGTGGCCGGGCTGGCGAGTGCTCACTTGCCCCCTCTTGCCCCCCGGCTGGCTGCCATTGTGCTGGGCGGGCCGGCCTGGCCAGGGGATGTTAAGCATTAAACAAAAGAGCCTCCCAGCTCTTGGCTGCTGCTCGGGCTTTGTTTTGATTGAGAGGTTGTTCAGCAGGAGGAGGGCGCTTTTTTTTTGTTTTTTTTGTTTTTTTTTTTTCTTCTGACTAGCGTCCAGATGCGACGCTGCTGCAAACAAGGGAAAGGCAAACAGAAGCCGCAGGAGACTCGGCTCTTCTGAAAAGCCTCTCCGGGTCACATGTGCTGCGGTTTTGAGCAGCAAGGAGGGTGGATTCAGTCGTGTTACTCTGTAGCAAAGGGAGCAGAAGCCTCTGGTGCATTTTGCTGACCTGAATTTCCACCCCCCACACCTCCTAGCACAGTGTGGTTATGCCGTGTGCGAGCCGAGATCCCCTGCTGCAGGTGGCCCGATGGCAAAGGGAGTTGTAGGGTGGGGACACCACAGTGGAGGACCCCAAAGCTGGTGTGAAAATACATTGGTTCTGTGGGCATATAGTGTGGCATGGAGGTGGTGCTCAGGGAGTGGTTGAGGGGTCAGATGATGGTGGAGGAAGTGGGGTGCTCAGAGCAACCTGGTTTAGCAGCCCATGGCATGGGTTTGGAATCTAGATGATCTTTAAGCTCCCTTCCAACCCAACCCATTTTATGATTCTATGATTTGGTGTTATCTGGACAGACCTTCTTCCCCTAAACCCATACAGGTATGCCTGCATGGTGACTTGAGCACTGTTGTGATCGTCCTAGCCTGACTGGGCCATGGGATGACCCTCCAGGTGCTGAGTGTTCTCAACCCGTTAGTTCCTTACTTGGATTCAAAGCATGTTTGTAATTTTTAACCATTTTTGGTGATAGGGATGAGGCTGGGTGGTGGATGGAGCAACTAGGATTAGGGTGAAGAGGTGCTCAGGTGACTTGCAGCTTGAAGAGAAGAGGAGAGGAGGGGAGAGATCGGTCCAGAAGGCAGTGTCTCTGATAGGTCCAAGCCCAATGGGAGATGTTTCTGTATGTTGGATATTGCATTTGTTTCCAGCTTTGTATCTCAGAGGGTGAGTGAGCAGTCCTCTGTGTAGAGCCCGGAGACAGCAGCACAGCTGATCCCCATTGCTCAGATCTTCCATCTCAACTCTGTGCATCCTCTTAGGACTTGAACTCACTCTCCACTGGTGGCTCATTGTCTTTTGCTCCTGTACAATACAGTTCAAATGTGGTTTGATCACTGAGCTCCCTGAGGAACAGCATGGGAGCAGGCATGTGCTAATGGCTAACCGTGCTAACGGCTCAAGCCCTCTGTGTATTGAGAGCCTTCTGTGCCTGCAAAAAGTCCCACAACACACCAAAACAGCTTTTCCCACCTCAGGCAGCAAGTCTTTTGGCACAAGGTTTCTGCTCTGACCCAAGATGCCCATCAAGGAAATGGTCTCATGCTGTGCCAGGGAGGTTTAGATTAGGTATTGGAAGAAACTTCTTCACCAGAAGGGTAATTAAAACACTGACACAGGCTGCCCGGGGAGGTAGCTGAATCACCATCTCTGGCGGTGTTTAAAAGGCCTGTACTTGTGCTACTGAGGGACATGGTTTAAGCACTCAGTAGAGTTAGGTTATGGTTGGGCTTGGTGATCTTGAAGGTCTTTTCCAACCAGAACAATTCTGGGATTCTGAGGTGATGATGAAGCGGGGTCCCCTGTGTTCAAGACTGGTCTGGGAATACTTGACGTGGGGTAAGGCCTGTATGGGGCATCCCAGCCTCATGCTTTGAAGATGTGTGTGTGATTTGGACTCTTATATGATGGGTACCACCTGGTGTGTGTGGTTCCTTCTCTTGGGGCCAGAGTTTGGGCAGAGAAACTCCCCATGGAGATGTTCTGGTGAAAACAATTTCTTCTTTACACCTCCTCCAAGGCTCCTCCGTCATCAGAGCTGGCATTTGCCCTGTGCTTTGTTTTCCCCTGTGAGTTTTAGGGCATGCGGGGAAGCTCAGCGCTTGGAGCAGCGACCTCCTTGTACTGAAACCCCCGAGCATCCCAGTGCTGGTTCCCACCTCTTGCCCCACAGGGCTCAGCTCTTACTGGGCAGCTCAGGGAGGTGGCAGGGGAGGTGCAGGCAGCTGCCGGCTCTTGCCTGCTCCTCTCTCTGGGCTTTCCTGTCTCTATCCACGCTGGAATCGGCCGCCTCCAGAGCTGCTGACAAGGCTGTGTGGGGAGGCCTTGGGAATTACACCGCTCATTTCCTTATCATCCCCGGACCTGCTGCCTGGAACCTTCTGCTGTAGGAACAAGGCAAGAGGGGGGCACACAGCCAACATGTGTTGAGAGCTACAAAGGAGAAAATTGGCCTTGTTCACTTAAAACCATGGGGTTAGTCTTTGAGTTTTGGCTCCTGCTGAGAGGTTATTTATATGTGGGCTTTTTTCTTTCTTTTTATTTATTTATTTTTTATTATTATAACTGCTAGATGTAGCAGGCTGTGAATTTCAGCTGATTCTACCTCTGAAGGCTTTCTAAAGGAAAAATTGCATCCTTCCCAACTGGCAACATTAGGAAGGACTAGTTAAGGGTTGGGTTAGTTTTGATGGCTGACCCATTGGTGTTGCTGTATCCTGATTTATAGGTCACTGTGCTGATATGCAGCCCTGTCTCCACTGGAGCAGAAAGCAGGACCTGTGGCTCCTCATCAAGGATGTGGTGGTGGGAAACAGAACTGTACTGGGAGAGTGGAGGAAACATCTCCCTATTCCCAAAGCTTGAGAGTGGAATGACAGTGTGGTAAAGAGGAGGCTCTTTAAAGATGGGGGTGGCTTTTTCCAATAAGATCTGTGCACCACATCCTTGGTGCAAGTGAACTGCAGATCTGCTCTCCTCTTTCCTTGATAAGAGGTTTTGATGAAAAGGCATGTTGGGTGATTGATCCTGCTGACTCATGGGCCTGATTTCTCCTCCAACGGAGACAGTAACTGCTTGATATGGGTCAGATTTTGAAGCCAACAAGCTTGCATAGACTCTCTTGTGTTTGTTGCTTTGCTTCCAGGCTGGCAGTGGCTGCTTATTAGCCTAATGACCCCAGTTACCCAGCACCATTTATCTGTCTGAGTGAGATTGCTTTAAAGGAAGATTCATGCAACACCAAAGGCTTCAAAACCTGGCAAGCTGCTCCTGCAGCCCTGCCGAGGAGCTGATGCAAGGGGAGTGTGCCAGGAATAACCTGCTAATGAGCAAAGCTGCTTCTCCCAGCAGACAGGGAGACCACTGGAAAGGGCTGTGGAGCAAAGTTCTGGCAGCTTTTCCTTTCCTTTGTTTTTAGAGGTAGCTTGAGGGGAATTTGCCACTTTTTCCCAGTTTCCTGCAACCATGACATCTTCTGTGCCATTGCTTTCCTGATGCTTGCTGTGCAAACCTGGTACTATGCTGCTTTGCCGTTGCTCTTGAGGATGCCTTTGGGCTGCAGCTGTGAAATCCTTCTCGCCTGTGAGCCCTTGTGTGCAGGTGGCCTTGAGGCAAGAGGACACCAGAACATTCAGAGCTCATGGCAGGCAGCACTGCAGTGCAGGAGAAGAGGCAGCTGCTGATTGCAGTGAACTTCCTGGGCTGAAACAGGGTACATTGCATGTTTTTTAAGATGTTCCCACCTCGTGGTGATCAATGCCCAGAGCTGGAGACTTCACTGGGCTGCAAAGGGGAATCCATCTTGGGTCTTGTAGATATTGAGTCAGTGGCTGGAGTCAGAGAGCTGGGGAGACACAGCCCAGGGCTGGGAAGAAGTTGACAGGCTCTGAAATGATATAAAGCTACTAGCAACCTGATGATATGTTGTACTGGGTGACAACATCTGCTCAAGATATTCCTGTCCCTGTTACTCATTCCTGCCCACGGACCAGATCAGGGAACTGATCTGATGTAAATAAATGCTCCTGGGGTTTTCTAGGGTGAGCGCAGGTTGCGGGATGGCTGAGGTGGATGGGATCACCAGCAGCAGGGGTAGAGCCTGGCCAGGAGCTGGACATGGGCCTTTGCTGGGGCTGTGCTGTGGTGCAAGCAGCTGGAGACTCTGCCCAGTCTCCAGCCTTTCACGTGGGGCTTGTGGTGACTGGCCAGCACTGCTCATCCCCTGGTTGAGCCCAGGGGAGTTTATGCCCATCCTGTCCATCTCTCCTCTCACACCCATGTCCTTGCCCACAGCTGGCTGAGTGGTGGCAGCTCCATCCTGGCATGCTGCAGACAGGATAAATCCCTTTGCAGGAAGAAGTTAGCCACAAAGCTTTTACATTGTTTTTACATTTATTTTAAGATGTT
Source organism: Florisuga fusca (assembly GCA_038090715.1). NCBI lineage: Eukaryota > Metazoa > Chordata > Aves > Apodiformes > Trochilidae > Florisuga > Florisuga fusca. The sequence continues at coordinate 1,904,524 of JAAWXA010000040.1, forward strand.
GCCTGGCCATCATTCATTGGGGTCTCTTGAAGCGTGCCATGAGGAATAATGCAGGGAGCCAGCCTACTTCCCAGGCCTATGCTTTAGTTCTGGTCGTGGCATGGAGGTCAAAGAATTGTCATGGTTTCAAAATACCACCAAGATCATTGTGCCCAACCATCAATGCCCCCACCAAAAAAAATTAAAAATAAATAAATAATAATAAAAAAATCTCGCCTCAGCCTCTTCTTTTAGGACTTGTTCTCCAGACCCTTCACCAGCTTGGTTGCCCTTCTCTGAATTCACTCCAGCAGCTCACTGTCTTTCTTAACACAGTACTTGAGGTGCAACCTCACCAGTGCCGAGTACAGGGGCACGATCACTTCTGCTGGCCACACTCTTCCTGATACAAGCCAGAATGTTGCTGTCCTCCTTGGCCACCTGGGCACACTGCTGGCTCATAGTCAGGTGGGTGTTGACCAGCACCCCCAGATCCTTTTCTGCATGGCTGCTTTCCAGCCACTCTTCTCCAAGCCTGTAGTATTGCATAGGGTTTTTGTGACCAAAGTGCAGGACCTGGCACTTGGCCTTGTTAAATCTCATAATAATGGCTTTAGTCTACAGATCCAGCCTGTCCAGATCCCTCTGCAGAGTCTTTCTACCCTCAAGCAGATCAATACTCCTGCTGAACTTGGTGTCAGCTGCAAATTTGCTGAGTAAGCACTCAATCCCCTCATCTAAATAATTGATAAAGATATCGAACAAGACTGGCCCCAAAACTGAGCTCTGAGGGACACCACTGGTGACTGCCACCGACTGGATTTCACTTCACTGAGAACAGCTCTGGGCCTGGCCATGCAGCCAGTTTTTAACCAGGTGAAGAGTACAGCTGTCTGAGCCATGAACCACCAGCTTTTCTAGGAGAATGCTGTGGGAGGTGGTGTCAATGGCTTCACTAAAGTCAGGTAGACACATCCACAGCCTTTAGGTCACCCTGTTTTGTGTCCTGTGGAGAGGATTGGATGTGATACAACTCAGAAGCACTTTTTATCTGATGCTGAGGGAGCCAGAAGAGCCAAGAGCTTCCTGGAGACACTGAAGCCTTCGTGCCTCCATTTCCCCCATCCTCTGCAGGGGTTGGATACTCTGCTGTTTGGCATGAGCACTGACATTGTCAGGGAGAGGGGGAGAGGACCTGAGGTTCTCCAGGTGGAGAAGGCACCATTACAGCTACAAATCCTGTGGCTGTGGTGGTGTAATTTTTCTTTTTTTTCCCCCAAGCCAGAAAGTAATTTCATTCTGGCAAGTTAGCTCCCCCAGTTAGCCATGGAAATGAGATGTTGTGACTTTTTTCCCCAGGTGCCATGCGAATGAAGGCTGTTCCCAGCCTCCTCCAGCTGTTGGGATGCAGGTAGCACTGGGAGTGGCCCTGCTCAGCTGTTTAACAGATGGATGTGGCTGCTTCTGGTGTGAGCTGTGTGGCTGGAGGCTGCTGTCCTTGGTCTCAGCCCACAAAAAGGGACCCTAGAGCTGTGACTCAGTCCTGGCTTCCAGCCTGTTACTGATTGGGCTGGGGAAGGGAGAGCTGCATCTGCCCGCTGACTCCTCGGTGGACATTGGTGAGTGGAGGCATGGGGTGTGTTGTCCTGAAGGGGCTTGTTACTAAAAATAACCAGTACTGGTAATGCTGGTGTCGGTGCCAGGATGCTGCATCACCAGCATAGTAGGCAAAGGGGCCACTATGTCTTTGTGGTCCCATGCTGAGAGCTGTGGCTAACATGCCTCTACCTTCTCCAAGCCAGTATTTCCAGCCAGTGCTGCCCTCCCAGCGTGTATTCTTCACCCACCATTCCCACTGAGACACACAGCAGGGTTCCCTGCTCCTGGTGCCTTTACTGGTGGTCCCATGTCCTCTTGAACTGGAGTAGGCAAGAGAGGCTCTTTGCAAAAAGGGAGTAAAGTGGTGGAAAAGAGAAGGGCATGAGCTGCAGAGCTGAGCTCTGGCAGATGAGCAGGGAAGGGAGGATTGGAAGAAGAGGAAGGAGTTGGGGCTGTACTGGGTGCTCTCAGGGGCCAGGGGAGGTGGCTGGAGAAGGTTGAAAAGGATCCTGTAAAGGGAGGATGGCTGGGTGCCAGCCCGCTCTTCAAGGTGGTAAAGCCACTCCCTCCTGGGTGTTGGGGAGATGAACAGATCTATGGATGCCTTCATAGAATCAGCCAGGTTAGAAAGGATCTCTGAGATCATCAAGTCCACCCCTTAATCCACTGCCACTGTGGTTCCCAGACCATGGCACCGAGTGCCACATCCAGTCTCTTTTTAAAAACCTCCAGGAATGGAGAATCCACCACCTCCCTGGGCAGCCCATTCCAATGCCTCATTGCCCTCTCTGTAATGAATTTTTTCCTAATATCCAACCTAAACCTCCCCTGGCAGAGCTTAAGCCCATGCCCTCTTGTCTTACTGGTAGCTACTTGGGAGAAGAGCCCGACTCCCCCCTGGCTCCAACCTCCTTTCAGGGAGTTGTAGAGAGTGATGAGGTCTCCCCTGAGCCTCCTCTTCTCCAGACTGAACACCCCCAGCTCCCTCAGCTGTTCCTCATAGGACTTGTGCTGGAATCCCTTCACCTGCCTTGTTGCTCTTCTCTGGACCTGCTCCAGCACCTCAATCTCCTTCCTGACCTGAGGGGCCCAGAACTGGACACAGAACTCAAGGCCAAGTACTGCCTTGTAAGCAGAGCAGTTGTAGGGTTTCAAGTGCTGTTTCCTGTACTGTGGCTTGGAGGGGAGGGAAGCAACCATGTATATGTATATCACAGAGCTGAGTAGTTTTCTTACAGGAAGGTTTGTTGTTTTTGTTTTAGCATCAACATTTCAAGGTACAAGAACCCTTTAGGTGTTCAGTGTTTTATGGTCTTCCAGAGTGGACCTTAATACTCTGCTTTGTGTACAAGATGAAGGTAGCTGAGCCTAGGGCCACAAGCAGAGGATTTCTTAGCTGCCCCAACTTGGGGAGAGAGTGAAAGCCCATGGTTAGCAAGGAGAGCAGGTGGACAGCTCTTGGGCCCTGCTCTGCAGGGACTGGATGTTGCGTCAGAACTCCAAAGCCTGCACATGAAACCATCCTCCAGTGTAAAGTTACTCAAAGTTGTCATTGCTTTGCTGGATTGCTGCTTGTTTTCTTTGTGGAGGCACCACATCCCTTGCATTTGAGGGGTTCACAGCGTTTGCTCCTCTCTGTTCCATCCTGTAGACTAAGAAAACGAGCTGTTGGTATTCCCCATGATAGATGGCTCAACAGTAGTTCATAGTACGTCGGACCAGCCTGTGTTCTGTCCATGTGATTCTGTAGCTTCAGTGTTTATATGTTTCCGCAGGGGTGTGAGAGGAGGTCTATGACATTAAAAGGAAATTCTGGGATTTCCAGGCTGGGTACTCAACAGTAGCACCTTGTCTCCTGGCAGGAACACTTTCCTCTGTGCGGCCCTTCAAAGGCAGGCAACATGATGGAGAGGTCAGTGTCAGATCCAGTTGGTTTTTTTTGTGTGTGAACAGAGGCTGTTTTGGGGCTCCTGTTGCACCACCTCTGTACCCAACGCTCCCAGCATGCTTCAGCCCTGGGGTCAAATGCATCCACCTTCTCACCTGGGAGGGGTTCTCACCAGCCCCTGTTGGCCAGGAGAAGAGGATGGGTGAGAAGCACCACATCTTTGTGGTGTCTTGATGATTCTTTGGCTTAAAGAAGGAGAGCAACCAGACTTGCAGGTGCCTGTTGTTTCTAGGCATGAAACCAACAGCTTCATCCTCCAGGCCACCAAAGCAGCCAGATTTTCTGTGCAGGGGGGAATTTGCTGTGGATCCCAAGCCTGTAGCACAAAGAGCTCGTGATGAGAGGTTGGCTTCTCTTTTGAAGCCACCATTATGAAGTGGAGTATGTTGAGTTGGGATGGTTGTCTGAGTTTTTGGTGAATGGAACATTTCTGGCTATAGAGACCCATGTTATGGTGCTGTGCTCTGCTCCTCACTCATTGCTTTGCTGTTGTGCATTGCCCAAAATCTTTCGAGAACCTGGTCAACCTGTTTCAAATGTGGCAGTAAAGCAACACCCAGTGAGAGAGAGCTCGGGAGCCCACATCAAACGAGCAATTCCAGCCTCCCACCAATGAGCAAAGCCATAAAACCCCAGTCTCCTCTGGGAGCTGGTGGTCTCATCTGGGAGATGGGAAGAGAATCATTTTCAGTTTCCCACTGATCCTATTGATCTGATGTGTGAGACTCGGGTGGCCCAGGTTTGTTGGTGGCTATTAGCTCCAGTACTCAGTGCCTCTTTCAAGTCCACTTCTCAGTTCCAGGAAATAAAATAGAGGAAACCACTTAGGAGGATTTTAATCAGAGCTTGGCAGAAGAACTTGAAGAAACCCAAGAAATCTTCTGACAATCATGCTTCACACTGAAATTGGTGCGGAATGGAAAGGTCAGAACCCATCTGATGGGATCATATTAGGTCTCCTGTCCTCCCTGGGCAGGGTGAGGGAAGGGAGAAAATAAGCCATCAGTGTTCTGGAGACTTGCTGTCAGCTGGAAATGAGGCAGAGTCCTCTGGGAGCAGCTGATGAAAGTCATCCCAGACTTGCTGGAGATGGACAGTGTGCCCCAGGGGGAGATATCGCTCAGCTTATAGTAATGGTGGCCTTGCAGATTGGATACAGTTGGATTTCTTGAAAAAGTTGACCTGATGACAGGCTTGAGGAGCAGGCCCGTATGAACCCCAAGAAGTTAAACAAGGCCAAGTGCAAAGTCCTGCACCTGGGTTGGGGCAATCCCCACTGACAGTGTAGATAGAGCAGGGGTGGTGAATGGATTAAGAACAGTCCCGTGGAGATGAACCTGGGGATACTGGTGGGTGATAAGTAGGACTGGAGGTGGCAAGGTGTGCTTGTGGCCTGGAAAGCCAACTGTATCCTGGGCTGCATCAAAAGAAGGGTATATGGCAGGTAGAGAGAGGTGATGCTCCTATCTACTCTCATGGGACCTCATCTGGAGCACTGTGTCCAGCTCTGTCCCCACTGCAAGAAAGGCATGGACCTATACAGCAGGTCCAGAGGAGGGCCATGAAAATAGTCAGAGGGCTGGAATGCCTCTGGCCACAGAAGGAAGCTGAGAGAGTTGGAATTGTTCAGTTGTAGAAGCTTTGGAGACCTTATTATAGTTTTTCAATGTGTGAAGGGGCTTGTAATAAAGATGGAGTGAGAATTTTTATGAAAATCTGTACTGACAGGACAATTTTAAACTGGAAAAGGGTAGATCTAGACTGGAAATAAGGATTGGAAACAAGGTTTTATGGTGAGGGTTTCCCAGAGGTTTCCCAGAGAAGCTGTGGCTACCCCATCCCTGGAAGTGTCTAAGGACAGGTTTTATGGGGCTTGGAGCAACCTGGTCTAGTGGAAAGTGTACCTGCCCATGGCAAGGAGTTTGACTAGGTGGTCTTTGAAGGTCCCTTCCAACCAGGACATTCTGTGGTGCTGAGATGTTGATGGTAATAGCAAATGCTGCTGGGAGTGAGAAATGCTGCTGTGAGGTTCAAAGGTGACATCTGTGTTCAAACCTGTGTGAGGGCTGTCTCCTGGCTTGGACAAGCCTGTTGTTGTGATGGGAGGTTAATCTCAGTTCTCCAGATCCTCGCTTAGAGCTGATGGCGGCTTTCCCGTAACATCTTCACAGCTCAAGTTTCTTGGGGGTGAAGAGAATTTTGGGGTTTGGCTCAGTTATAACTCCTTCTGAAAACGGTTACTTTGGAAAAGTTGATTAAAAATCTGTTGAGTGGTACGAGCTGCTTGACCATTTAGGGCAAGGAGAGCTGCAGGAGTGGTTCTTCTGTGCGTGTCCTGTAGAATAGTAATACAAACAAGCTTTTATTTTCCAGTTCCAGGTGAGGTGAGCATGTAGTTGGTTTATGAGTGTGGTCCTGGAGCTGCTGAGCAGGAACCCACAAAGTTGTGTTTATTTGTAAAGGGCTCTCTAAGACTTCATTGTATGATTGCTTTTTTTGTTTTATTGATTTTCCAAAATCTGGAATGTTTTCCTAATCTTGCTTTCATCCAAGAAATGGTTAACAAAGTGAGAATTGTTCTGTTAAAGCTGCCAAAAATAATCTTTGTTTGAAACTAAGTACAGCTCTTGGGGTTTTCTTGTGTAAAACAATTTGTGGGTGAGCACAATGAACAAGCCGAAGAAGCCCCCAAGTGCTCCATGTGGTGGTTCCTGCTGGGGGGTTATAAGAATATAAATCTTCCACCAGAGTGTTTGAGTTTGTCACATGCTGTGTGAGATAATCAAATAGTGGTCAGGGAAGTTGCAGGAAATTGTGGTTGAGGTAACTGAATCCTTGAGAGGCAAGGTCTGCACATGGTTGTTTGATGGGAATGGTCTGGAAGCTGGTGATGGACGTGCCCATCATCCTCTCCCCCTGCAGTGAATTGCTTTTGCTCCTTCAGGGTGACATCTGATCCCGTGACAAGCCAAGGTACCAAGCTGGATAGCTGGTGTAGCGTTAGGTGTTGAGGATGCTGAGAGTGTGGTACGGGTGACCTTCAGGGCATCGTACAACAAGCTGTCTGAAAAGTAGGTTTGTGCAAGCATTGGAGTAGAGTGCTGGGCTCTTGGCACCTGGGAAGTGCAGAGCTAAGCTGAGTGCAGCAGCCTTGACTCTGCCCCCATCGTCATTCTGCTTCTGGCAGTGTTTTCAGAAAAAAAAATCACAAGTCCATATGCTGTGACTTTATCTGACAACTTGTGCAGTGAGAAGGAGCCACGCTTTTTCCTTGATGAGTCGTGTAGGTATACGCAGCATGTGTTGTGCAGCCTTGCATGGCCATGAAACAAAATATGTTTTTGATGCCATCTGTTTTGTATGGGGCAGAGTTGGATCTGCCATAGGAAGCTTAACGTGCTCTTCTGGCTTGCATAGGATCCCACCCTGGCTTTGTACTGTACTGTGCTGCTCCTGGAGGACCCAGGATTAGTTGTATTGGGTCATCTGTGTTCTCAGTTATTAAGAATCAGGAATGATTACAGACAATTCTTGAGGTGTTGGTAAGAAAAACATGCTTCTGTGACTTTCTTCTTAACCTCTTGATGGGTGGCTTGCATATCACATCAAGCCTTAGTGTTCACGTTTTGTAGGTGGGACTTCTCTGGTGAGAACATCAGTAGCTGTCATGTCTTGTTGAGTAATACACAAAGCCAGGCCTTGAGTGTGCTGCTGCTCAGCTAGATTTGAAGCAAGCAGTGGCTTTGGAGGGAGCAGAAATAAAGCATGAGGATGAAACCACCACTGGTGTGCAGACTATTAAAGTCATCATCACTGCATTGACACTATGAAGAGTTTTGGTACTAGGTTGGAGGAGATAGTAATGGTGGGACATTATATTCTCATGGGCTTCTCTTGGTTCTAGAAACATGAACTCTGGAAAGCACCATCAGACTTGGTGGCTCTGCCCAGAGAACTCCTCAAAGTCCCTGGACAGCTGAACACATCCACACCAGCCAGGAACCATGCTAGGAGAGTGGGGCAGGATCTGGAGCCCAGCTCCAGAGACTCTCAGGAGGACTCCAGCTGGCTTGTAACTCAGTGGGGCTGAAAGCAGACGCTGTTTCTTCTGGGCCAAGAATTTGTAGGGGCTCAGTTGCCCTGTCCTGGCGCTGGGCTGCAGTGCTGTTCCAGTGTCAGATTTATTGCTGTTAGCAGGTGGTTGCCCGAGCTCCTGGTGCAGCTTCTGTAGCTTGTGTGTTCCCAGTGGGACAAACTTGGCTTGTTTTTTCGGAACCCAAGTTAAAACCTCAGTGTAGGGCTGGTTGCTCATGAATCACAGAATCAGCCAGGTTGGAAAGGACCTCTGAGATCATCAAGTCTAACTCTTAATCCACTGCCACTGTGGTTTCCAGACCATGGCACCGAGTGCCACATCCAGTCTCTTTTTAAAAACTTCCAGGGACGGAGAATCCACCACCTCCCTGGGCAGCCCATTCCAATGCCTGATCGCCCTCTCTGTAATGAATTTTTTCCTAATACCTAAGCTAAACCTCCCCTGGCAGAGCTTAAGCCCATGCCCTCTTGTCTTACTGGTAGCTACTTGGGAGAAGAGCCCGACTCCCCCCTGGCTCCAGCCTCCTTTCAGGGAGTTGTAGAGAGTGATGAGGTCTCCCCTGAGCCTCCTCTTCTCCAGACTGAACACCCCCAGCTCCCTCAGCTGTTCCTCATAGGACTTGTGCTGGAGTCCATTCACCTGCCTTGTTGTTCTTCTCTGGACCTGCTCCAGCACCTCAATCTCCTTCCCGACCTGGGGGGCCCAGAACTGGACTGAAGGTGTGGCCTCACCAGTGCTGAGTACAGAGGAAGAATCACTTCTCTGGACCTGCTGGCCACACTGTTCCTGAAACAGGCCTTCTTGGCTACCTGGGCACACTGCTGGCTCATGTTCAGCTTCCTGTCAATCCAAGGCTTGTGTGCAAGTCCAGTGCTGCAAGTCTTATTTCATCTGGGGAGGTGATCATACCGCCTGTGTTCTTGAGTGAAGTGCTGTCAACCTTGGGAAGATGTTGGTCCTTCCTCTTCCTCAGACCTTCTTTGCATAGTGGGGAGGAGTCTTTTATCTGTGTATGTTTTTCATGAGCATGTTAGCAGCATGTGCTCTGGGCTTCCTGTGCCTTCCTGGGCTGTTTGCAACCTGTTGGGGTTTTGCTGGGAAGAAGCTAGCTACTGGAGCTGCCTGGGCTTGACCTTGTGGAGGAGCTGCTTTGTTGGGGGGTTATTTTGCCCTTGTAGGGGAAACATGGGAACCAGAGGAGCCAGGTTGGGTTTTGCCTTTGGTCTCAGCAGAATCTGACTTGCACCCTTGCATGAGTGGTGCTTTGAGAGCCTCCCATGCTTGATGTTCAGCATGAAGATTTTGTCTGTCTGTGCTCCTTGGTAAAGGAGGCAGGCTAGCCACATGGAGCTCTCTTTTTCACATGACCTGGTGGTTCCATACTGGCAGGGTGCCCTACCAAAGACAACTTGTATATGAAAGCAGCAGTGTCAGCATGTGGGTGCATGCTGAAGCACACCTGCATCTCAGTATGTTGCTTTCTCTTAAGCTAGGTGTGAAGAAGAGACTTCAGCTGTGCTGAACAGCTAAGTTGTCCCAAAATGTAGATTTGCATTTTCTTAACTCCTCCATAAATTTGTCCAGACACCAGAAGTTGACTGTTCCCCCATGTTGTACCCTGGTCTTCCCAGGCTGTCCCCCAGGTGTCTAGACATAACTTGCCTGTTGCCTGGGGGCTTGCTACTACTCATTGTACTCTTATCCTTATGAGTTGGGTTGTCCTGGATGATGACAGGTCCTGCCTTCCTTCCTGATGCCCAGGTGAAGACCACAGTCATCATCTTCCTATTTGAAATCTGGCTAGAGAAGGTAACAGGGTGTGTGAGGGCAGGAGGCAGCCTTGGGGTATTGCTCTGCTTTAGGATCTCCAGTCTTGCCTGTTGTCCTGAACTGCTGTCAGGCCATCTACATTTTTGGAGAAGACTCTCTGGACACAGCAAGTCCTTGGTTATCATCTCTTGGAAGACAGGAGAGCTTGTAGGAGAGCTTCCCCATGCAAAGTTAATGTTCAGCCTAAGCTTGGGTACAGGACTTTCCTGCCTACTTGTGTGGCCATTGGAGCTTCACTGCTACACTTAGGAGGTGTCCTGCTTGCTCCTGGCCACCTTGTCCCACAGTGGTGCTCAAGGATTTGTGCAACCATATGGGGAACTGGGTCAGGGAAATGATCCAATTAAAAGATACACTGAGCACCATCAAAAGCAGGTTTTAACCAGGTGGTTTCCCAGCCCTGCACAAATGCTTGTGTGGGTAAAAGAGGGCTTTGGGCCAGGAAAGGCATGGGTGGCTGTGGATGGAGCGTGGTGGAATGGTGGTGGTGCTGCTCCGTGAAGAGTCACTGAATGTGATCTGTGTTGGTAGGCACAACAAACCTGACTGTTGCTGGGGTCCTGGCTGACAGGGCTGTTTTCTTTCCAGAGAGCCCCTCACACTCCCTTGCAGCTGCACTGACATTTCACAGCTGCTGTTGCTCATGAGAAGCCTCCTCACCACACTTTCAGCAGGCTCCTTCTCTCCCAAAAGGGCTGTGAGCGCACGAGGGGAATGCCAGAGCTGCACCCCACCCCTGCCCATGCCCATCCTGGCTGCCTGGGGCGAGGGGGGTGCCTGCAGTAATCCTGACTAATCCTTTAATCTGTATAAACACTGATAGGTATTAAAGCAGCAGATAAGGTTCAGACCACAGCTTGGAGCTCCACGATATCCCCACCCTCTTCCATTTCAATCTGTGCTGATTGCGCTTTCTTTTAAGGGGACCTTGCTTGTTTGCCCAGCAGCTGGAGTGGGGCAGGCAGGTGGATTAGCTGCTCCCAGCTGGTGCATGCCCTTGTCACTGGGCCCCAGCTTGTCAGACAAGGCCATTGATCTGTCTACATATGTCCCCGGCAACCAGCATCCCGTGCTTGCTGGAACAAACCCCTCTGGTTGCGTGTTCCTCTTCGTGTAGCTGAACTGGAGCAGCAGATCTGCTGCCTCCTGCTTTATCTGTAAGTCCACCTGGATATAAGCGTGATTTGGCTGTAAACACTTCATGGAGCTCTTAGGCAACAAGGGTGAAGCTTTCTTGGATCAGCTGGTGCTGCTGCTCTGCAGCTGCTTGCTCTGTAGCAGGCTCTACCTCCTACCCCACCTTCAAACCAAGGTTTTCATAACCATGTCCTCACCCTCCAGACCTTCAGCACTCTCCTCTTTTAGGGCACTTCTGTTCATGACTGTGGGCTGTGATGTTCTCACTTGTACAGCACATGGGCATCTTTGGTTCCCCAGATGGCCAGGTGCTCTCCCATGAAGGTGGGACTCCAGACCTGGTTGCTTCTGTATTTACTAGGCACCAAACAAAGGTTCTCGATGCCTGGAGTAGCAGCTCCTTGTTGTGCTCCCTACGCAAACCAGTCCCTCTTGTTATTGCCATCATAACCTCATCCCCTCCTTTTGCTGTCCTCTTCCCACTTCTCACCATGCTCATGGGATTGCTCCCAGTTTGCCACCAGTTCCTTCATTAGCAAAGCCGTGGTTAATCCTGCCCTTAAATCCTTTAAGCTGTCAGCAAACAACCCCCTTCTTAAACTTCTAACACGCAAACTCGTCTGGGCCAGAGCCTGGGTCACACCCCCCCAAGGTTTTATTTTTGTTCCCACATCATCAACTCCTGGTACCATTCTAGCACTGGAGGCTCCTCCCACCATTGCTGTGGGGCAATGGGTGGCTGGCTTGTGCCTGGCCCCAGTGCTGTATCTCAGGTGTAAAAATATCCAGGTTCTTAATTTCCTAATGACAGGTCCCCAGAATGTTGTGTTGTTTGAAGTCACAGGTGAAGATGTTGATTAGATTCAAGGTGACTGAGGTCTCGCCTCTCTGAGGAGCCTCCTGTCCCCACCACTGGGTGCTGGCCTTGCTTCAGGCCAGTGTGAGCTGATCCGTGCAGCTGGTGGGGCCAAAATGGGCTAAAAAACTTAGAATAAAGCTTTTTTTCCATAGGCATGCTCACCTCTCTGAATCCAAACCCCCAAATGTTTGCATAGCTGTTCCACTCTGAGCAGTGATAGTGGTGCACTGATAGTTTGGCTCTTCCAGGCTTGTTTATTCCTTCTAAACTCTTGATTTGGCTCATATCTTAATAAGAGATTAGGTATGATGCTTCAGTCATTGCAGGTCTTGTTTTGGAGGACCTCTGAATATTCCCTCCTTGGAAAATTGACATCCTCTTAAGCATCAAATAGAAACCAAAGGAACAACAAAAAAAGAGTGAGCGCTTCTCAAGCTCCCAACCTGTGTGTCTCAAGTTTCTCTGTTATGTAATTTGGTTTCTCTCTTCAAACTGGATGAGAATTGCTTTGGAAATGATAGATTTTGCATTGCACTTGGTCTCCATGGCTGACAAACAAGCACCACAAACCTTTTCCTACTCTTGATCCCAGGGGGAGGAAAGGCTCCGAGGCTCTCAGAGGAATATCGAATGGCATCTTGCCATGGAGTGGCTGCATCTGGGGACTACTCAGGAAAACAGAAGAGAGGAAGAAAAAGGTTCATGTGGTGCTGACAGGCAGCAGCTCCAAAGGCTTGTGTCCTTCAGGCTGTGATGGTGCAGCAACGTGGTTCTTGGCTGATTTGGGTGCAGATGGTTCTCAGCTTATCCCTCCAGTCTGGCAGAGGAAATGGGTTTGGAGGAAATACCACCTTAAATTTGAATTTGTTCAAAAGCAATTTCTGAAAATAATCAGTGCACTTGTTGGTAGGGGCTAATGACAAAAGCCATTTGGCTTGTGCAAGTGGACCTGTGAACACCCCCTGATTGCCCAGACTGTTTTGCTGCCTCATCCTTGCCTGGCATCACCAGAGAAGGCATCACTTAGCTCTGTGTCCTGGTGGTGTTGCAGGATTCAGGGAGCAGCCAGCTCTGCCTCTGAAGCCTGTAACTCCACAAAAAGCCCGAGGCCCAATATGGGGTGAGCCGAGGTGGGAGAACACCCACGGGCAGGTGTCAGGCAGCTGCAGAGCTGCTCCCATGAGCAATGCTTCTGTCTGCTGCTTGCCATCTCTCTTTCCAGGAGCTCAAGGGAGGAGCAGCCTCCAGGCGTTACATGCTTTCATGAAGGCTGATGTTCTTGCTCACCTACCACTGGCAAGCACAGGCTTGAACAAAAGCTGGTTGCTTGCATCTGCCTGGGGTTTTTGGGGTTTGTTTGGGTTTTTTAAATTTTTTTCTTTTTTTTAGCAAACAAGCTGGGTGATCTCAGCTTGGCTGTTGGCACCTCATCTTGCAGCATATGACAGATAATAGGCCTGGCTGCCCGCCCATGGGGGAGGTGAGGCTCCTATCGATATGTGACCTGGAAAGGCACCTTGCCTTGATAAATCACTGCCTGCTGCTGTCCATGCTTCACATCTCTCTCCTGCTCCTTGGCAAATGTAATATCCGCTACAAAGCTGCCCGATGTCTCCTTGGCGAGCAACTGGAGTTTACCCAGGGCAAGGAGGCCGGGCAGGCTTTCCTCCCAGCTCCTCTGCTCCTTTAATGTGGTTTCTCAAGGGACGAGCAGAGAAAGTAACTAACAAAAGGAAGTAGAAGGCATGGCTCATCTCCTTGCCATGGGGAGGACAGACACCAGGACTGCTGCTCAACCCTGACCAGCAGTTTAGATCTTTAAAAGCCAATGATCAGGGGGTGAAGGATGGGTTTGCTGTATCAAAGCTTGGATTTTGAGCACCTGCCCAGAGCTCAGCCTGGGGTGCATCAAGGTTCTAGCTCATAGGTTTTGGACTGCACTGATGGGCTGTGATGGGACACAGCACCAACTGTGTGCTGGAGATGGGGTCTGTGCCCCTGGGCCTTTTTCTGGGTACAGTGAAATCAATGCAAGGAGATGTGGCATCTCCCTTGGGGGTGCCAAGTGGGCTGTTCCCTTGGGTATCCTTCTGCTGCCAGCTGTGTCTTTCCTGCCAGCTCCCCTCTTGAGCTCACGGCTTTCTGGCACACAGTGTCTTGTGCCTTTCCCCCAAGCATACCTGAATTCAGAGCCCAGCTTGTTGGGTTTTTCTGAAGCCACCAGCAGTTCTGCTAACAGGGAGGAAAGCTTGAGAGCTGCCAAGGGCTTTGTTTGGCTCTGTGCTTGATGGCTTACTGGAATTGAGTTTTGGGGTGTCTTGGGCTGTCCTGTCTATTGTAGGGAGCAGGGGGGATGAATCCCCTCATCAGCACAGGCTTGTTAATGAGCCAAAAGCCATTTTCTGTCACTGGATGAACTGCAGCAGGAATTGCTTGGTGGGGACAAGGTCAGGCCCTTAGCTTTGCAAGTGCTGGCAATCCCCAGCACTCACTAAACAGAGCAAAAAATTGCCATAGCTCTTTATTCCGGCAGCGGGAGCAGAGTCAAGGGGAGCTGCCAGCCTGCTTGCTCTTGGCTGAGCACAGGGAGACTGCCACTGCCTGACTGCCTCCCTGGAGCAGGCAGCAGCACCAGGCTGGGCTGCTAGACACGATGAAGAGGTGGGTTAGGTGAGAAGGCAGAAAACCGGTTGGTGGGTGATTCCCATGGATGTTTTCCTCATTTGTCTGCCTTCCTTTCAGGCCTGGCTTTTCAAGCTGGGGAGCAGACCAGCAGCTTCTGCTTCATTTCCCCTTCCTTGAAGGTTTTTGCTCCAGATGTTGGTGCTGAGGTATTTGTATTTAAGCACTTGCTCCTTGGGGCTGAGGATGCTGCAAATCCTGTTACAGATCCTGGCACTTCCTTTGCCGCTTTTTGGTGGTGATGATTTTCTGGCATCCCAGCACCTCTGATTTCCAGGCTGCTGTTGATCTCTGGGATCAAACTACCAAGGCTCTGAAGGACACCACCTCCCAAGGACGAGCATCACTGTCCTGCTTGCTGTGGTCAGTGGGACGGGCAGAGAGTGACAGTGTGGACTGGGCAGTGCTTTGGGTGGTACCTTTGCAGACCAGAGCCCCAGCATGGTGGCAAAAGGCTTCATCTCTATTCTCTGCTTACTGGTGGAAGTGCTGCTTGTCTGAGCCTGTATCTTGCGATGGTTTGTGGCTCTTGGGAAGTGTGCAGGAGGCCTTGTTCCTTGTAGAAGGGTCGGAGGTCTCTGTTTGGAGTTAAGAGGTGGCTTCAGGACAAGGACTTCGGGGCTTACAGCACAAAGAAAGCCACTTTAGTCATCAGGGTAGAGCTTGAGATGCTCTGGGAGCAGAATGCAGTGGGTGAGGTCACTGCAGCTGCAGCTGTGAACAGTGCCCCTTTCCTGCTGCATCCCTTCCTCTCTCCTGGTCCCTTGTTCCTCCTCCTCTTCCCTGCCATTAATTGCTTGGTGATTGCTGATGCAATTGAAACAAGATGTGTCTACAGTCTCTCCACTCACCTTCCTCCTCCAGGGTCTTCCCCTGCCTGTGCACAAGGAGGTGGGAGCTGGGGAGCTGCCAGCTTGGTGAGAACAGCTCTGGTCCCTGCCTCCTTTGACTTGTTCCCGCAGTGAGAGGCAGCGGCTGTGTGCTCCTCGGGGAGGGGGAAGTGCCTGAGTTGGGTCTGGAGCAGGGATGTCTCTCCTGGCCTGAGAAAATGGCTTTTTGACTCTCAACACTCCCAAGGATGCAAATTGTCTGGAGCAGAATCCCTCTGGCTTCTTGCAGCTGACATCTAATGGAAAAGGCTTATTTTTCTTTTCTAGGGGACCAGGGTTTGGTTTCCAAGTGCCATGTTGAATGTGTCAGCCTGATGAAGTGCTGGGCAAAGCCTTCAGGGTGGGGGAGGTCTTATGTGAGGGAAGAGGTGGAACAGCCCAACTCTTTGGGGCTTTTTTCGGGTGGTCTGCATGCTCCAGAGTGTCTTCCTGCTCTCCAGCTGTGGTACATGTGCTTCTGTGACCTTGGCATGATCATGAAATACTGAAATGGAGCTGAAATCCTGAGCTAGGCTAAGCCCCTAGGAGGACTGTGGCACTGCTTGTCCCATCATAGCTGTTATCAGGACTGAAAAGCCTGGATGGATGGGCCAAGGCAGGGCTGGTGGCAGAGCGTGGGTATGGTGGGGGTTAAGTAGAAAGCTGCAGTGATGCTGCCTGTGCTATAGTGGCTGGTGGAAACTCTCCCAGGGACCCATAAATAGGGTATGCTCCAAGTCTCGTGTGTGTTCCCAGCTCTGGAGCAGCTTTCTGTGGCCTTCAGTTAACACCTGCGTGGGTCAGCATCTCACCAGCAGAGCCAGAGCTGGCTGTGCTCTTCTTCCTGCCTCTCCTCTGTCCTGTAGCTGCTCACCTGGGGCTGTGATGGCTGCTGGGCTGGGGATCATTTCTGCAGCAGCTAAAGCTGGGTAGTCGATGAGTCACAGTCTCTTGGCTTCCAAGGGAAGAAGAACAGGAGCTGTGAACCATGGGAGATGCTTGCCTAACAGAACAGAACCCAAGCTCAGTAACCTTTGAGGTCATCAGCTGCAGAGGCTGAGAGAGTACAGAAGACATTTGCTCTACTCCAGGTGGGAAGGAAGGTTGCTAATATCATGAAGCTTTTCTCCTCCACTAGTCTCCATCCCACATCTCTCCCTGCTTCTGTAGTTTGCCCAAGGCAGTGTCCCCTGACATGACCCCATCTGGTCACCCTCTTCTCTCTGAAATCTCGTTCCTTCTGTAAGTGGCGCTGCTCTTCCAGCCCTGCCTTTTGGCTTTGGTTTGTCACTTAGGCTTTTTTACATTCTTATCTGTGTTTCTCCAGTTGCTGTTACCTTACTCAGGAACAATCTTCAAATGTTTTTCTCCATCATGACCATGGTGGTGTTGCTCCATGTGAAGGGAATAATTTGCTGGCTTTTTACCAAACTTTCGCTTTTGAAACCTGTTGAATTCCTCCCACCTCGCCCTTGGTCATCTCCTAGTCCCCATGAAGTTTTGATAAGGCCTTCAGCCCTAACCCTAACACTTTTCCAAGGCAGTGTCCTTGGAACACCAAGGGTTTTGTCTTTGTGTCCATAGCCAAGAGGCATCTCTTGGATCTGACATGCCAGTTATGTCCCTCTTCTTTCCTGGCAGCCTCTGCTGGCATGCATGTTTGATCTTTGAGCAAAGGCCTCCCTGGTTTCAGGTCTGGGGCCACTGTACCTTACCTCCTAACTCTTTTCTTAGGCCTGTGCCTCTGCTTTTTATGGGGGAAATGAGTTGGGTTGGCCAAGGACTGTGTCCTTGGGTTGTGCCACTGAACCACAGTGTACTGATACCCTTCGGGAGATACTTGGTTGACCCAGCATGAGTTACATGATGTTATGTAGGGGACGTGGCCATGGAGGAGGAGCTTAGTGGTGTTCAGGCACTGGGCCTTCACCTTCTGTCTGTTTGACAGAAGCCACCACCAGGTACAGATGTTGGCAGCGACCCAAAGTGATGGGTGGTGAGGGCAAGGAGGGCTTTTACTGTCCACAGCACTCTAAGCATTGGAGTTGTCCCAAACATTCATTCACCTCAACCTTTGTGTGCACTTTCCTGAGGGCTCTCAAGGTGTCCTGCACTTGTGTGAAGCCCTGCTGCTCCCTTGCTGGTGCCCTTCTTCAAAGCCCTGGCCTAGGGCAGCCCTGTTGTCTGCACAGGAGCATCCCTGGCATCCTGAAGCTGCTAGATGGCGTCCTGGGGACCTTCTTTGTCAGTCCAAATAGTATCTCTGATGATTACTGTAAATACAAAGCTGTTATTCCTTTCCATCAGGTACAAGGCAGGGGTGTGTACAGATATGTCACCTCCATGTTTTCAAGAGAGATCGTGGGATTGAAGGTCAGATGGGTGTATTCCAGGGATGTGCAGGCAAAAATTAATTTCTGCTTTTTTAGGCTGAAGCAAACCATTGTGGTAGTCCTGTAGCTTCAATTGTAGGTTCTGGAAGACTATCCTGTTGGTAATGGAGTGTCGTCTCTTAGGGGGTACTGTTGGGTTATGACACCCATCCAGAACAGGCATGTGACAGTGACATTCTTGGGAGGGACTCTGGTATCCTTCCTTGTCCCACTTGCCTTGGCTTTGTATTTTGCGTTGTTTTTTTTCCTCCCCAAGAACCTGGACGTGAAAAAAAAAATCCCCAATTAGGACCCAAAGGCCAAGAAACAGTGTGGGAACAGGCTTCCAAAGAGCCTGGGAATGTGCCACTGTAGGCCAGTGAGGTGCCTTTTTTCGGAAGTGATCAGAAGGATGGCTTGAGCAACATGGCATGCTCTGAACCCCAGGTGGAGACCAGCTGAGCTCTCCACATTTCTTGCATAAGATGAGTTTTTAACCATCCCTCAAAGCCAACTGAAAAGCATAGAAAGGCCTGCGGATCAGGTAAGGGCTGCCAAATCCCTCTCCACCTCTTGTCCAGGTAGAAGGGGAGGATGGAGGAGGTAGAAACACACAGAAAAGAAGTAATTAACCCCAGCACTTGCTCCTGTTTAGGTTTTTTGCATAGCAAGAGCTGTCCAGAGTTGGAAGCCTCCATGTTCAGGCACTGGCGTGCTCTTTTATACCTTGCTGGGTATAAAAACCCTCCAGGCTTACAGCTCCATTACGTTTTTCCAAACAGGACTTCTGTTGTCTTCCATGGGCTGCCTGTTTCAGCTGAGAGCACTGTGATACTTTTCAGCCCCAGGGGAATGATGATTTTTGTTGGTGGGTGGCTGGTGAAGACCAGCACTCAGCAGGGTGCCTCGAGTATCGAGTCCTTAGTGCTAAAATGCCTGTATTTATTATTCTGCTCTTTTTTAGAGACATTAGTATTGTTCTGCTTTAGCTGGCTGTTAATTTGAAGAGTCAATTAAATTCCAACAGGGTAGGGAATAAAATCGGGGAAGACCTGGGCTTTGCTTATGGTGGCTTTCTCTCTAGCAGCATCTTTTGCTTTATTTTGAGGCTTCTAGCTAAAAATCCAGCATGTTGGTTGAATATAACCTTGGCTGGCTGTCAGCATCACTGCTGCTGGGCTCTGTGTCCCTCCTGGCCCTGACACCTCATTTTTCCACATGGAACTGCAGAAGGTGCTGCTGGGTGGAAAGAGATGCAGCGTCTGCCAGAGTCTGGTGGTGGTTTTTGGTGGCAACTGTTTTCCACCTCATTTGGAAACAAGTGTTGGGCTTTGTGCTGTGGCAAAGGGGAGAGATTCCTCATTAGCTGGAATGTGGTGATGGGTGGATATCCCCTACTGCAGCCCCAGAAACGAGGGGGCAGAGGCTAAAAAACTTCCTGGAACCTAACTGAGCTGGAGGAAAGCTTCAGCTGTAGGAGGTGTTGGCAGCCCTTTTTGGTGAGGGGTTGTTGGGCTTTGAGATCCCTTCACTGTGGGCTGGGGAAGCCATTGAAGCAGCCACTTGGATCTATTTTTCTATTTTTACGTGGAGTGCTGTCACAGAAGTGTGGCTGCAGGCGGCATAGCCCAGGGACAGCAGTCATGAAGCTCTGCTCCCTTCAATGTGCTGCAGGCCCCCAGCTTGGCTCCACTGTGCTCCTGCTGGTGGGTAGCCCACAGGTGATGAGTTATGGTCTGGCTCAGCTCTAGCTTGTCTCTTTTTCTCCCCCAGTGGCTCAGCTGCCCTGTGAGTGATTGATCCTCTGCAGCCGTGCTGCTCGACTGCCAGCGGCTGTCACTTGTCAGCACAAAACCTTCTCTGAGTGAGACCTTCAGGCATGGCAGCCCAGCTGTGTCCAGGCACTGGCTCATGGCAGTGCCAGCATGAGATTTCCAAGGCACCTCAGTGGATACAAAGGTGTTTTGTTTTGTTTTTTGGCAAGGACAAAGCAGGAGAAATTGGACCCAGGATGAGTGCCTGGGGCTTGACTTATTCTGCATGGGGAGGTCGGTGGGAGTGGAGGTGCCTTGCACAACGTCCTCATGCTGGGGTTTCCCCTGCAAAGCTCATTCCTCCTCCTTGTGCAACTGACAGAGATTTCAGGGTGATACAAGGATGTGGTGGGCTGCTCTCGGGACAGCTGGTTCTGCTTGGGGTTAGAGACACAGCAGCTTGATTTCAATGATTAAAAAAAACACCTCAGCAATGGGCTTGAGAAACTGTCAAAAATGCTGCATCCTGTAGGTACCAACACCTGTGTGTTCCTGGCAGGGGCTGATGGGCATGGGTGCAAACCATTGCTCGAGGGAATGGGGAGAGCACAGCCTGTATCAGCTGGACTAGCAGTACTGCCTTGTGCTGCTTTAAAAATAGTGACAACTGGGATCTGGGGAGTGGAGGGAGACTGAGGATTTGAGGGACCCAGCACAAGAAGTGGGACGTTTGTCATCCCCCATCTTAGCAGAAGGTTTCTGTCTCGTGTGCCAGGGAGACCAAGGCAGTTGCTTGACAAACATTGCTGGGAATGGTTCAATGGTCCCTCTGGCTGCAAGTCCCCGAAGGCCAGCAGAGTGCTCATCCCTTCTTTGCAGCCACCTTGTGTGGTCACATCCTTGTATATCATGTGATTCAGTTTATTTCTTGCTCCCTCCCTTCCTGTAATCTCCCCACCAGACTGATGGACAGAGCTGGCTTTGTGTCTGGAAACCACCAGCATCTCTTCCTGGCAGCTTGAGGAAAACCTACAAAGAGGAGGAGATGAGAGCCAAGCAAGCAGCTTCCGAAATGTGCAGCCTTCAGGGGCTGGGATGTGAAAATCATCCTAGAATAGGTCTTTAATATTAAAGAGGTGGAAGGAAGATGCCTCCTCTTGCCTGAGGGATAAATAGATCTGAAACCATTTCTAGACTTTGCAGCTTATCACATCTGAAATACGTGTGTCTCACCCTGGAACTGAGCCTCTCCAGGAGTCGCCAGTACCTGGCTGTGATGTGTGTGTTAAATGCTCTGGCTTTTGTGTTGTGTGTGCAGCGTGCCAGCAAGTCTCTGGATGCAGCACCCAGCCAGTGGGTTTGCTACTTTCCTCCCAGACTCATACCTTCAGGCAGCCCGTGGTGTGGGTCTGGATGAAGGAGGGAGACATGGCACTTACCAGCATGCCACCAAGGCTGTGGTCCACCGGTTCCCTCAAGGCCATGCTCCCCCGGTGCGAGTTCTCCTCCAGGAGCTGTGCGGGTGGCTCAGGAGGTGCACCCTGCCTTGCAAAGAGCTCATGTCATCCCTTCCCCAAGCAAATATTCTGGGTATGTGTGGTGCTCACAATTTAGCTTCTCATGCCTTGGAGACAAAAGTCCATGAGAACTTCAAGATCAAATGTTGTTTTTTGGGGGTTTCTTGCACAGGAGAACTGCTTAGAAAATACACCATCTTGCTGACTGCTGTTTATAGGTAAACTGATGTGATGAGGGAAGGACTTCTTTCCTTATCTGCTTGTCCCTGGACCTCCTGGTTCAGCCATAGAGGTGGATTTCTTTGTTCTCATCACAACCACTCTTGATATTGTGGTTGCAAGGTGGATTAATATAGGAGAATTCAGGAGAATATAACTGTCAACGTCTGGTAAGCCTGAGATTCACTGGTTCCTCATCTGAAGATGAGCAAGTCCAAAACTGTTGGGTGCTGGCTTTCTGTGGAAGGACAAGGACTCCTGCCCTATGTCAGGAGCACCACGAATGTGGCTGTTGGTGATTTGGAGCCTGATGTGGGGGCTTCTAGGGTGTAAGAAGCACTGTGTGTTAGGTGCTGAGGAGGTGCCACGGGGAGAGATGTGGGTGCTCTGTGTTACTGCTGGAGGGATGTGGGGAGGGGGAAGGGAGGAGAACAAGGGAAGGATGAAGGATTTTCTCACGTGGAAAATACTGATGTGCTTAGGAACAGTTTCACTGCCTGAAGGTGTAGCCAACATGTCTTTTAAATGTTCCCATCCTTGATTCATCCCATTTCTCTTTGCTGTCATCCTCTGCATCACCCTGTGTAATTCCTCTCTGTCTGGTGTTTTCATCCCCCATGTGTTAACAGATTACCACTGTGTCCCCATGTAGCTATAGCTAAACCAAGTTATCCATATTTAGCTCTCTTAATCTCCTCCTCCAAAACAATCCCTTCAGCCTCCTCATTATTTTTGTTCCTCTTAGAATCATAGAATCCCAGAGTGGTTTGGGTTGGAAGGGACCTTAAAGATCATCTAATTCCACACCCTCTGCCATGGGCAGGGACACCTCCCACTAGATCAGGTTGCTTCAAGCCCCATCCAGCCTGGTCTTGGACACATCCAGGCATGGGGCAACCACAGCTTCTCTGGGAAACCTCTTCCAGTTTCTAACCACCCTCATAGTGGAGAGTTTTGTCCTAAAATCTCATCTAAATCTCCCCTGTTCCAGTTTTGGCAACCCCAGAACTGGATCCAGCACTGCATGGGGCTCTCACCAGAGTGGAGTAGAGGGGGAGAAATCCCCTCCTTTGACCTGCTGGTGATGCAGCCCAGGACACGGCTTTCTGGGCTGTCAGTGCATGTTGTCAGCTCATATTGAGCTTCTCATCACCCAACACCCCCAAGTCCTTCTCCTCAGGGCTGCTCTCCATCCATTTTCTGTCCAAGCCGTATTTGTGCTTGTGATTTCCCTGACCCAGGTGCATGACCTTTCGTTTGTCCTCTTCTCTGAACTTCTTCCAGTTTGTCTATGTTCTTTTCAGTTATGAGGTGTCTTGAGCTGAGTGTGATTGTTGCTCTCCTGAGCCATTAGGGCAAAATTATAAATTCACCCTTTTCTGATTCTGTGTCCCAACTTAATCAGGGTTGAGGGAAGGAAGGACAGTTTGGGGCAGTTGTGGATGAGCAGACCAGTCTTGCTGCTTCTGGCTCTGCCTTCAGGTCATTCTTCCAAGCTCTCCTCACCATGTTATTTTTCTAGTGGTTATGAAAGATAGGACAAGCATAGCCAAGCCAGCTTGGTGATGCCCCTTTGCACCTCTGTGTTTAGAGGGACTCCTAAGCCGTGTCATAAGGATGAAGAGCAAGAGAGTACATGGGGTACATAATTTTTTAATTATTAAAGAGGTGAAACACTCTAAGTGGTTTCCCAGGGAAGCTGTGGATGCTCCATCATTGGAAGTGTTTGTATTCTGGTTGGACAAAGCTTCAAACAATCTGGTCTAGTGATATCCCTGCCCATGACAGGCAGGTTGGACTAGATGATCTTCAAAGGTCTATTCCAACCCAAATCATTCAGTGATTTGGTCATCTAGAAGATGACCCTTCTAGATCATCGTAACGACCACTGACATTTGCTTTTGAATTTACTTGCATCCCTTGGCCATTGGGAAATGCAAGTCAGCTTTTGTTCTGGCTGTTGCAGAAAGTACAGCTACCCTCTGGCTATGTTTACCCTGCCGGTACCCTCTACCCTACGTTTACAGCTTGGTTGATGAAAACATCTGCAAGACAAGCCAAACTTTCACCCTATACCCTGGCTGTTCTTTCTAGGCTCTTTTCTGTAAACACAGAGTTTTACACACCATCTCTTGTGCTTTACCTGAAGGAAAAATTGGTTTCCAGAAGGTGTGATAAAAGCTCATGTGCTTGGTCCCGTTGTCCATTGTGGGTCCTTTGGCTTGGCAGCAGAGTGGTTGTGGTGGTTTGTGGGCTGGTTTTTGTCCCTTTTCCTCTGGGATCAGGCACCAGCAATGTGGTTGTTCTGGATACTGTGATTGATGGGCAGAAAGGTGGTCCCTAGGTTATGATCCCAGCTAGAGGAGAAACCCATCCTAGATGAGGCAGGCCAGAACTCACTCATTTTTGCTGCAAGTCTTGGATCCATCTCCTCCCTGATGAATTTATTAGAATTCAGGTTTATACCAAAATACCAAATACCTGAGCTGTGTCTTTTCTGGTTGACTTGTAGAGACAGCAGCTTCATTAATTAACTAAATTATTCATTACTAATGCTCCAATTTGGCACACCAATGTGTGTCCTTGGGACACCATACCCTGATGCAAACTGCTGGAGGCCCTGCAGCCACAGCATCTGAGTGTTGGAGGTTTAGACTTGCAAGACTGAGATGGAGAAAAATTGTGGGGGAAAAAATGAAGAAAAGGATGAACCAGACAGGTGGAGCTGTGCCAGTTCCTAACTGACAGCTGAGCTGCTGTACCAGCTTCTCACACTCAGCCCTGACCCTAAAAAGTGTCTGCTTTGTCTTGTAGTTCTTGCTTGCTAGCCCTGGTTGAGGTTTATTGGTAACTTTTGGGTTTTAATTATCTCCAGAGGGCTGTTTTTTTATAGTGTCCCATTGTCTTCTGACCTCTTTGAAGGTGGTGGAGTCAGGTAGCCTTTGAGAAGGACCTGGACTGGGGTGTTTGTATGGGGACTCCTAACTGTGGTGGGAACCAGTTCTGGGCCCCTCAGTTTAAGAAGGATGTAGAGGTCCTGGAACAGGTCCAAAGGAGGGCAACCAGGCTGGTGAAGGGACTCGAGCACAGGCCCTATGAGGAGAGGCTGAGAGAGCTGGGGCTGTTCAGCCTGAAGAAGAGGAGGCTCAGGGGAGACCTCATTGCTGTCTACAACTACCTGAAAGGAGGCTGTAGCGAGGTGGGAGCTGGACTCTTTTCACAGACGACCTTCAACAAGACAAGAGGACACAGTCTTAAGTTGTGCCAGGGGAGGTTTAGGTTAGATATTAGAAAGAATTTCTTCACGGAGAGGGTGATCAGGCAATGGAATGGACTGTCCGGTGAGGTGGTAGATTCTCCGTCCCTGGAGACATTTAAAAAAAGACTGGATGTGGCACTCAGTGCCATGGTCTAGCAACTGCTCCGGTGGGTCAAGGGTTGGACTAGATGATCTCTGAGGTCCCTTCCAACCCGGCTAATTCTATGATTCTATGATAATTCTATGAACACTACTGTCTGGGGCTCATGCTGGTGTTCACCTGGCATGGCAATGCTTTCAGTAGCTTGTAGAAGGAACTGAAGTTCCTTCTCCTTAAAACCAGCAGTGAATCGCTTGCTTTATCGTCTCTTAAGAGTTACAAGACTACCCACCCTGACTGGGTGCCCTCTTGAGCTGTCTGAATGGAGATGCTAAGTTCTGTGGTATGTTCATCCCTAGAGCTACTTGAGTGGTGGGTTGTCCCTGGATGAACCTGTGGCCCAGGTGTTCAAGGTGCTCTGTAGCACAATACAGAACCCACGGGTCTTGTTGCCCACTGGGGAGTTAGCAGCTAACATCTTGACATGAAGATGCTTCATTTTCATGTGAAAATGAAGCCTGCTCACTTTGAGGATTTGGGTAGTAGAGTTGTTTCTAGCTCAGCTGTTTGCAACTTCTGCATCCTTCAGATGGGTTTTATGGAGCTGGTGGTTACCAGTGGGTTTTTAACTGCAACTGGAGCTGCATCACAAGTGGTTCATGACAGACCTCCCAGATTTATGTTCTCCTTCCAGGAGGTTGATACAGTGAGGTGCTTGTGAAACCTTTAATGTTGCTCCTTTGCCTGCTCTAATGTGCTGGTCAAAGAGTGCTGGTATTAAAG
The DNA here is from genome assembly GCA_038090715.1 of Florisuga fusca. Taxonomy (NCBI): domain Eukaryota; kingdom Metazoa; phylum Chordata; class Aves; order Apodiformes; family Trochilidae; genus Florisuga; species Florisuga fusca. The sequence continues at coordinate 1,929,527 of JAAWXA010000040.1, forward strand.
GTGGCCATTTGAGTGCTGCTCAGATTTGGGCATGAATTTAATGTGACGCAAGGAAGAAAATGTGTCTGCCTCGCTGTCATGCTGGCTTTGGTCCTCTTGCTTCTAGTCTTCTTCCTACAGGAACATCTTTTTTTTAGTGGGGGCAGACTGAAAAATGAACTGGTTGGTTGAGAGCAGCTAGAGGAGGCTGGTGGAGATGGACATCATGAGCTGGAGGCTGGGGTTCAGGGTTGAGTGCAGGGCTGGTACCTCACTGGGCAGCCAGTTCCTGTGGAGCAGATGATGGTCTCCAGCCCATAAAACAAAAAGATGATGCCATATATGTTTCTGAAGGGAGACACTGAAGAGCCAGACTGCACCAGTGGTTGAGAATGTCCCCAGGAAAGGGGCCTGTCTCCTGTCTGGGGCAGAATCCTTCTTTTCCATGGGTAGAGTTGCCTGGATATTTTGTTGGGTTTGGGGGAAAGAAAATAAATAAAATCAAGACTTTGCCTCATGGTGGTTCTTCCTCTCAGTGTCCTGGCTTAAAGGACACATGGCTAATGTTGGCAGTGCAGGGGATAATAGAGGCAGAGCAGCAATGTAAACCACACATCAGCCATGCTGGCAGGAAGGTGAGCAGGGGATAGGGGTGATTCACATGAGGCCTGGGTTCCCAATGGGAAGCTGTTTGCTGAAGAGCTTTCCTGCTTGGATAGCACTGCTGGAGATGAGGGTGACTGGGGAACAGGAGCAGCCACTGGGTATCAGTTGGTGGTAGGTGAACCAAGACCCAACAATATGTCCTCAGTCAGCTGGTGGGACTGATGCAAGGAGGTTCCAGCTTAGATTTCTTCTTGCTCATGTTGTCTGTCCCCTTTCATCGCTGCTCTACACTACCTCTCTCCTACTGGAGACACCTTTTTTTTTAATTTCTTTCCCCTTCCTAGAGCAGATCTAATAGGTCTTGTAAGTGGTTGGAGCAGGTGACTTGGTGCCAGCACGTCTGTCTTGGATACTATTCCTGGCTTGATTGAAGCCACAGTAACATGCAAGACTGTACCTCTGTGGCGTCTGCCTCCTCTTGATCTCGAAACGCTGCAAGCACCAAGATAAGACTTGTTATGTTAGAGCGGGGATTTTATTCCCCTCTCTGTCAGAGAGTGGCAGCCTGGGGAGAGAAGCGGCTCATCTGAGGTCGTGCTGGGTAATATTTGAATTTCTCCAGCAGCGTGGCTGGGGTTGAGATGCAGCTGCCTCCTGCATCAGCCAGCAGCAGCATTTGGATGAGTCTCTCACTGCTGGTTTGGTGGCAGGTTGTACCTCCAGCATCACCCAATGGATTCCCACTACCCAGTTTACCTATTAATTCAACTGGCCTCCTCGTCTAGGCTTTGGTTTCTGTGGAGTGCTCTGTTGCAGTCAGGGCAGATTTCCCAAAATTCCCAGGTACAGACATGTCTGGGTTGGAAAAGCACCCACCAGGTCCAGCATTGTGCTGGCTGTTTGGCCATCATCTCCTCCTGCCATTCAGCAGGGACTTTTAGCCAGAGAAGGGCCTTGCAGTGGATGGAGGCAAAGCTCCTCCACACAGGGGAGGAGGCTGGGACATAGTTGCTATTGCCAGGGGAGGACATGCTGGCAGCCATCACCCATGCCATTAGCAGCCCCGTGGCTGGAAGATTCTGGGAACCTCAAGAAGGCTTCTGGTGAGGAGGCAAGAGCAGACAGTGAGGAGCACCCAAGGAACATGGGGGGAAATTGGCCTCTCCTCATGTGGTTTTGGGGGGACAATGAAAGCCCTGGGTGGTAGAGCCAGTCCAGACCATCTGGGGGTGTGTCCTATCCTGCCATGCTGTCAGGAGCTGCCTTTACCTGCTGGTTCCCAGGGGCAAACCGCATCATCCAAGGAGGGAAATCAGGACTGCTGTTCCTTAAAAATCCTTGGTTCCCATCCAGTTTGCTTGACTGTACTGATGGTGGCACTGCCCAGAAGGTTTCATGCCCACTTGTCCTCTCTGTACAGTGAATTCAAGGTGTTCAGTACTCAGCCCACTCCACTCTGAGGCATCTGGAGCATCAATCCTTTGTCCTTACAGCATTTACTGCTTCTTGCCTTTTAGAAATGACAGTCCTCCTTTTTTATTGAACCAGCTGCTCCGATAGCCTGTGGCCTTGCGTTTGTTCTCCCTAAGTGCATTCTAGTGGTCCATAGAAATAGTTGACTTTATTTATTGAAGCTGGTTTTTTTTTTTTTTTTCCAGGGAAGAAAGACTTCCTTCTAAAACAGATTTCTTTCTTTTTACATCTTGGTGTCACCAACCTCAGCCCCCAGATCACAAAAGGGAAGAACAATGGGCAGCAGTGTAGGGTTTGCTACCTCTCTCCAGACCATGTTCTGGCACCCAGACAATTCTAGCCATCAAACACAGTTCATTGCCACCAGTGGTATTCAAGGAGCTTTAAGGGTAAAGCTGGAGAAAACTCATCCTTGCCAAGGTCAGTGGTGTTGGGGAAGAGGCACCTCAGGTGCTTCAGTTTTGAGGTTTGGAGATGCCCACCAAAGATGCTTGTCAATAGGATAGATCTGCTCCCTGGTTATATTGCTTCAACAAGTCAGAAGCTTATCTTCTCAGGTCCTGCCCTGAAAAAATAAAGCTTTTAAGGAGTGGTGACCATGTGACAACATCAAAGCTCCCAGAGGTTGGGCTGAGCCATGCAGTTATGGGGGAAGTGCTGGTGGCAGCCTCCAGCGATACTCCTGTGATGGAGCAGTTTTGGTCTGTGTTTTGTCTCCTGGCACACAGCAACTAAGAGTGTGTCCAACCTCTTGCTTGACTGTTGTTGTCTGTCTGCGTTTGCAGGAGCTGAAGCACCCTTCTAGGTGAGAAAAATGGGCTGCCACATTGTGTAGCTTGTTATGATGGGATACACTGGAAGCCATCTCAGATGCATCAGTGGTCTCACCCTGACCACTGCAAGGTCCTTGCTGACAGACAGCGTGCAGCTCTGTGGGTGCCCTGCACCACATGGTTGTTCACAACCTCTCTGTCTTTGTATATGCACTACAAATGTCTCTGCTGTTTGCTTTTCTCTGTGTTTTTGGCATCCCCATTGGTTTTTATCAATCAAAAATACACTTTTCTTGCCTGATTGACTTTGGTTATTGGGAGCAAACCAAAATACTCATAAATATACTTGGGTGGTCTGGGTGGGTTGGAATCAGAATGGATATGATTTTCTTTTTGTTGTGGCCTCTTCTCTTTCTCTCGTTAGCTAATTGCTGCTGTGACATCCCTAACCCTGTGACTGATGCTAACGAAGCCTCACTGGCCCAGCTCTAAGTTGGCAGGAGCTGCTTTGCGTGCATCTCCCCATGCCATGTTTCCCTTCACATGGCACCCTGTCCTACCTTCCAGCAAGGGCTGTAACGAGGGGTACGTTTTCATTCCCCATCCAAAGCCCTTTCCCCAGGACCAGCATCCCAGGGCACTGTCAGTGTCACCCTGGGCTCTTCTTGGATTTGGTTTTTCCTCACCCAGTGATGCTCGTGCTGGCCGCTGCTGCCGTCTGGATTTGGCTCCGCTCCACTTCTGTCGAGCATGTTCCTCGTGGTGGGAAAACCTCAAGAAACACAGAGGGCTTTCAGGAGGGGAGGCAGCAGTGGGGGGGCACAGAAGGCCAGCACCAGCATGGGGAAGCTTCACCTCACGTAACTCTCACCCAGGGGTTGCTGGAGACACAGCAGCTCCCTCCGGCAGCAAGCATGTGGTGGGACATCAGAGCCTGCCTGGCAAAGGAGAGGGATACAGTTTACTTTTGCAAAGGGGGCATGGGAACCCGAGAGCATTAAGTGATTTGCTCGGGGGGTGATGTGTGTCAGAGCTGGAAGCCAGAAGGGTTGTAGGGCTTGCTCTGGGGAGCTCGTCTGGCTCAGCCTTGCCAGCTGGAGGGGATGCAAAGGTGCTACTGGAGAGTCTGGATGCTGCCCAATGGCCCCCATGCCAATATCTCCTGTGGCTGCTGGCCTGGCAGAAGGAGCTGGGTGAGAGCAAGACCTGGGGCCTCCCCCAAGCCCTCCTGCAGCCACCAGGGGCTGGATCTCTTAACCTTGCTCAATGAAAAGCTGTGGCACTAGGAGATAAAACACATGCAGGTGGTGAGGGGATGGATTCAGGGACTGATCCATCTGTCTCTTCCTCTAGCAGCCTGACTTTCAGCTTGTTTCAGCTGTAGCCCAGCTCCGTGGCTCTGGTGCTGCCCTCACCCTTGGAGAGCCACCCCAGGCCTTTGTGTTTTGCTTTTGAGCTTCCGGCAAGAGAGCAGGAGAGGGCAAGAGAGTGGGAGGGCCACCTCATCTCCCCACGGCTGCTAAACGAGGCCCTGTTTGTCCTAGTGCAGAGGGAAATATGAAATCCCATTGAGCCACCTCACTGATTAGAGAGATTGCAGCGAGTTGCTTATTATGCACCGTGGCGTAATGCAGATTATGAATGTGACCGGGCGCTAATTAGCAGAGCTGGAACTGTAATTAGACGCTCCTGTGCTGCACTGTGGTTTCTGTGGAAGGAAGCTGAACAGTTTGGAAAGCCGCAGGTTCTCAGCAAGCAGGGGCAGCTGCTGCTCCCTGGGCCATGGGCTGAGTGCTCCCCGGTGTCACACAGCACTGCCTGGTTCTTCTCTGATTCTTCTGTTGCTGGAAATTTGGCTTTGGTTTGCAAAGGGCAGTGTTGAGAAGGGTCTGGTTTTCTTGAACCCCCTTCAAAGGAGCCTCAACGCCTCCTTCATGACTTTGAGTCTGCCAAGACATGCAGGATGAAGTGGCTGTGATCTGGGGGGTGGTTTATCTGTGGGAATGCAGCCCGTCTCTCCATCAGGCTCGTTAGCTTTTTTATGCCAGAACCATCTTTCTCAAATCCCATGGGATGCAGCTGAGGCACTGTCCGTGGGGCAGCCTCAGGCTGGGTACGGGCTCCTGGAGGAGAGCTGATCCTGCTGGTGGGAGCTCAGAGGCAGCTCATGGGAAAAGAGCTGTGGGGCACAAGCTAGGCAGCCAACAGAGGGGACTTTATGGTCCAGCCACTGTGGCTGGAGACCCCCAAACCACCTTTAATGCTCAGTGGGTTGGATTTGGTCTCTCTGGAGAGCAGACAGACACAGGAGAACAAGGAGAGGGCCGCAGGCAGAAGATGCTTTGTGTTCTCATGCTGGAAGAACAAATACACTTGCCCTGGTAGAGCCAGAAAATCTCAGGAGTTCCACAGGAGTTATGTTGATGTCCCCTGCCCATAGCCACCCACATGGCAGATGCAGTGTCCTCTGCTCTGCTCCTCTGCCTAGAAGTTTGCCTCTTGCGAGTGGTATTTGTGTTGCTGAGAGTGTGGAGAGGATTTGTGGCGTCAGGAGTTGATAGGGATGCTCCAGCCACTTGCTGCGGTTGTGGGCACCATATTGTGTGGGGCAGGTGAGGTTGGACATGCAAGTTTCTGCTGGAGATATTTCTTCTGCTTAAAGATGGGGGGATGTGAGGAAGAGAAGGGAGTATATAATTTTGGTGGTCGGTCAGGACCATAATGCCAGTTCATGGTGGGAGTTCAGTGGCTGTCAGCAGCATTGGCTGAAGAGAGCCAATAGTCACATGGGAAGCAGTGGTTGGCTGGTGTCCATGTCCACTCTTGGTGACCAGCAAGCCTGGTCTCTTCAGGGTTATAATTATCTCTTGATATATGTTGGAGTAGTGCTGGGTGCTCTGGAAAGATCTTTCCCTACTTAAGACTGAAATTCACCCAGGTCAGTGCTCACTGATGGGTTGATTTGTTTCCTCAGTCTGCTTCTCTTTTGTGGTTGCTTAGTATCTTACCAAGATCATGAACCATAAGGAGAGGAGGTCTGAGTAGAGGATGAGCCCCAAAACTGCTGCAGATCCTTGTGAGCCAAGGCAGGGGAATGGCTGACTGCAGCTGGCTTGGTGGATGAACCCTGAAGGATGGGAAGGTCTCCACCCTGCCCTTGGCCAGCAGCAAAAGGAGCCTGCCAGCCATCCTTCTCCTAACTCTTCTGTAATCTGCTAGTGTGGCAGAGTGGCCAACGACCTTGGCTTGTCAGCAGCAGGGTGACTTGGCTGTGGTTTCACTTGGTGTGTGAGCCTGTAGGCTTTCCAGGCTCGGCTCTGCCCATGAGCTGTGGTTTCCGTGCACAAGGAGAACACGATGGACTGTGCAGTTGCCTTGGCCATTGGCTGGATCAGGCTCCCAAGCAGATATTTATGGAGGGAAGAATGATGTGATGGGAATGCCTGCGTCTTCAGGTGGTCACAGAGTAGATTTGGGAGGAGGAGGATGTTGGTTTTCGTGGGTGCTGGAGGGAGACTGCTACTTGTTTGTCCTGTCCTGCCAGTTGAGCAGAAGCCTGTAATTTTTTTCTTCTAATGATCCATCAGGTACAAAGTCATTGATGGCATTAACATTTGAGCTATAGCCAAAAGGCATCCTCCCCAGGGAGGGTTCTACAGGCAGAAGTTGTCAGGGAAGGAATTTGGCACAAACTCTCTTCAAGCAGGAGAGCAGATATCTCCCGCAAAGGGACTTTTGGCTGTAATCTACATGACTACAAAGTGCTGGATCTTGAGACTTATGTGGGTATGGACATGCCGGGGTGGGAAAGACCTGCGCAATCCCTGTCCTCTGACAGGGTGTGGAACTTGCGCACAGACATTGAGAAGGTGGCAGCCCTGGCCTTGAGGTTCTCCAGGAATGTAGATGCCTGTTGGGTAGATGTCTACCCATATTCCCAGCTGTGACCAATGTTTTTCTTCTTTCCCACAGATGGAGTCTCCGGTCTCTACACCTGCAGTGTTGCCCTTGCACCTCCTTGTCCCTGTTGTCAACAATGACATCTCCTCACCTTGTGAGCAGATCATGGTACGCACCCGCTCGGTGGGAGTGAACACCTGTGACGTGGCCTTGGCCACTGAGCCCGAGTGCTTGGGCCCCTGTGAGCCCGGAACCAGTGTGAACCTGGAGGGCATTGTCTGGCAAGAGACAGAAGATGGTAAGTGTCACCAGAGAGGTTTTAGCTTTCCTACAATGTCCTTTTGGAGTTAGAGCAATCCCTTCCTTCCCATGTCCCTGCTGTGTTGCTTTTTGGCATATCCGGGGTGTTCCCCCAACTGTTTGGGTGGTCAGAACAGAGGATCTGTGTGGGAGCAGCAAATCTGTCCAGCAAAGTGAGTAAGAGGCCAAAATTTGTGTCAGCCCAACATATTGCCTTATCCCCTTGCCCAAACAGTGGGCAAAAATCTGAGCTGCCATTGTTCTGTCTTGCTTCAAGAGCTCACTCCTTCTGGAGGTGCCAGGGGAAAGGCCGTGCCAGCCTGCAAGGGAACTCAACTGGGTTGACTTCATTTCTGCTTGGCAACCCACAGGTCTGTCATAAAACCACTCAAACCCTGAGAGGCAGCAGAAATCTCCTGCTGGATTAAAAAACCCAGCAGAGCTTTCAAAATCAACGCGGTGGGAGAACAGGCTCTTGTCTGTCTTGCCAAACCATTCGGAGCTTTTTTTTCCCCATCGGAGCCCGTCTCATCGGTGCACAGCTTGGTTGGCTTTCCCAGGTCCATTCTGATGGGTTTTCTTTGCTGTTGGGGCTCTGCCAACTAATGCAGGGATGAATGGGTGGCTCAGCAGACCATGGTGAGCCCTGGAACCTGGCCTTCCCTCAGTAGGATGCTGGATTCTGCTTTGGGATGCTTGGGGTGAGCTCCTTACATTTATGTCTGGCTTCAGCTGGGGTCTGGAAGCAGAAACCAAGCCCAGAAGTTCAGAGGTGAGAAAGGACAAGTCAACTGATGGTTGACCTTGGCTGGATGACCAAGAGCTCCTCTTGGACATTTGTGTCTGCTCTCCCATCACTGTTGCACGTGGGATATGAAGCTGTTGGCCTTAATTTCCTGGTTACTTCTTTCCTGCAGCTTTACTGTTACCTGCAATGGAAGCTGAACCTCTTTTCCCTTGAGCTGCTCCCAGGGCATCCCTTCTTCCCCCATACTTTGGGAAGACAGGGGTGGGCCCAGTTTGCCTTTTGTCTCTCCCTGCTGGGAAGCTGGTGCCAGAGTGAGTGCTGCGTTGGCCTCCAGTGTGGAAGTGGTGAACACTGAAAGTGTTCCTGCTAGGAAAAGCTTCATGACCTGAGCTATCTGGGAGGAGCACATGGACTGCTGAGGGAGGCTGGGACATGATTGTTTGTTGTGGGGACCTCCAGCTATCTTGCACTCCTGCCTTCTCCACTGTCTGCAGTCTGGACAAACTCATCTGGTCTGAGGCAGCTGAGAGCTGTAAATGTTTTTTTTCTGCTGCTGCAAGCTAGGAGGGAGCCACCTCTTGTAAAATTAGGCCCCAGGTACCTCTTCTTCGAGTTGGGTTGGCAGGTGGGGACAAGGAAGCACAAAGCAGGAGCATTCACAGACCCTGCTGTACACACCCCTGGGCTGGGGGATCTTCATTTTGGAGAAAACAGGAAGCTGAGCTACCCATGTACTGGTACTGGTACTGCTCCCTTGGTGTCTGCAAAGGGCCCACTTGCTTTAGAAGAAAAGGTGTGATGCCTTCAGCTAGGGAAAATGAGGCACAGCTAGGCTGAGTCTTGGGACATGCAGCAGTGCCGAGGAGCATCAGCACCCCCTGCCTTTGAGGCTGGATGATAATCCCCCCATCCTCTCCATCCCCATCAGGCCGATGTTCTGATGGGATTTCCCTCAACCCCAAAGCCCTGGAGCTGCAGAGTTGCTGCAGATTGCAGGACTTCTGGTGATCCCACGGCCAGCAGTGAAACTAGTGGGAGCTTGGACTTTGTAGGGTTTTTTGGATGGAAATCAGGAGAAGAGGCTTGTGATGGGCAGAACAGTCTTAAGTGGTTGTGCCAGGAGAGGCAAAGGGAGCATCCCTGAGGCAGAGAGCACAAAGACATCCTCCCCCTGCAATGCTGGTTGAGAGCAAGTGATGTCTAAGTGGTTTCTGGTTCTCCTCCCTTTCCTCCTGCTCCTCTGCCGTGAAGCTCTGTGGCCCGTCTGCCTGTCCATCCACATTACCCCTTGCTTCCACAGCCAACGCTTCAGAGCATGCCTGCAAGGCACCCTGCAGCTCCCTGCACACAGCTATTTTTAGTCTGCAGTAATTCAATGAACTCATGTGAAGATCCCTCTCCACCAACTGCTGCTTGGTTGCCACTGTTGGGATCAATGACATTTGCGGCCAGCCCTGCAGAAGACAAATCCAGCTGCTTCTTTTGGTTGCTTCTGGTCTTATGCACATGTTGGCCATTGTTGTAGTGGCATTTCTTGTCCTTGAGTGAAAGGTCAGGGTGAAGCCATTCCTGTTTCCTGCCTGTGTCAAAGGCGTGTCTATAAATCCAGCTGAGATGCTTCAGCACCAACGAGCCTGCCTGTGTGGCTGGAGACATCCCGAAGATCTCTAGGGGGATCCCAGTACCTTCACCAAGAGGGTTCTGTCTCTCCCTCAGCTTCTCATGGTGCTGCAGCCTCACTGTCCTGCTTGGAAAGACCCCAGGGCAACTGGAGCAGTGGGATGGCCCTTACCCTCACAGGGCTGATGGATCCCGGTGTGCGGATCCCTCCTGCTCCCACCGGGTTGATGAGTGGAAAAGATGTGGCAAAGCAGATGGTGAAGCTGAGGGAATCCATGTTACTCTCTGCATGCTGGCAAGAGCCTGTTTGGACTCGGGCAGTTGCAAAACTTTCCTTCCTGCAGGGCTGGGTAGAGGAAGGCAATGTGGCTCTTCAACCAGTAATCCCTTTTTGTAGGAAACAGCTTTTGGCTTTTCCCTGGGGCTGGAAAATCATGGAGAAAGGCTCCTAAAGCCAAAATCTAGCAATACTGGAGAAACCTCAGATGGTGGAGCTGGAGCTGACTCGGCTGAGCTGGGAAAATGAAACTCTGAGGAGCCTCATGACAACCCTCCTGACTCAAACATCTCTGTCCTCTTCTCCAGCTAGATACCTCCTGTGATAGCCACCAAAGGTGTCCTGCTGGGCTCCCATCATGAAACATCTGGTGCCAGGCTTGTGGTCTGTCTTCCCCACTGCCGCTCCAGGTCGGTGTTGGGATGAGGTTTGGTCTTGCCGGTGGCAGGCACCGGTCAGACCTGCTCTGCCATGGCAGTGTCCGTTCACCAAGTTCATCTTGTGCTAGGAATTTGTTGTATGAAACGCCTTTGGTGGGAGCAGCTGGCTTGGCAGTTCCCCCTCATTCTGTGTGATGCGATTTGGATCTGCAGGAGCTTATTAACTAATGGAATTATATGGGAGACCATCACTCCATTTGCTGCTTCCTTAGCTTCTGGCTCTCCTCTGTCCCCTGTGGTGGAGCTGGTGTCACCAGGCTTGGAGCATGTCACCTCCTTGCCTCTGCTTGCAGTGAGGAGTCTGGGGCCTGCGGCCGTTTGCAGGCAAAACAGGCTGGTGTCTGACATGCAAACCCTCTGAGTAACCAAGATCACAGTGGAGCAGCACCAGGAAAATGGCAGCATACTCCATCTGCATCCCCTCTTCCAGCTCTGCTGGGGTGGAGGCAGCAGTTGCCCATGGCAGAGCTTTGGGCACTCCAGGTGTTTACAAACATCTCCTGGGGGTATGGCAGAGCATGTGCATCCTTGGGTTTTGCAGTGCCAACGTGGAGGCATTCACTCTCAGAGCAGGAGGGAGATGCAATATGTTGGGAGAGGATGGGGAAGGTTTGGAGGGTGAGGTCAAAGACTGGGAGGTTTTACCAGAACTCTGAGAAAGCCTGACCTCAAATGTGATGGTTTTGCATGTTGCATGTGTGGCCTCACCATCACCTGTGGCCTTCAGCTGGGGCTCTGGTTGCTATTGGCCCCTGGGGATATTTTAAAAAGGGGATGTGCCAAGATTGCCCTGCCTATGGGGGGGGTCTTTGGGACTTCAGAGGGCTCCACTATCCCCTGTGGGGTCAGTGACAAGAGGTGCCACTTGCCATAGACACTTTGGTCATCCGGACCCACAAACACACCCTTGCTGCCCCTTCTCTCTTGGAGGGACCCAAGCTAAAGGTTTTCCTGCTGCTTTTTTCATGCTCCAGCATCCGAGGCCCCTCTTGTAGCCCTTGGAAAGCAGGATATTCAATGGTCAGGGACAATCACCCGCCATACAAACATGCATCCCCCTGTGGATGAGTGGAAAGATCCTCTCTGCCTGGCTTGGCCTTGGCCAGCAGTGGGTCTGTCTTGGAGCTGGCAGGAACTGGCTCTGTTTGCCATGGGGGCAGCTTCTGATGTCTTCTCACAGAAAAGCCCCTCTCTACCAAAACTTTGCCACACACACCCAATACAATGTGCTGACCCTCAATCTGAGCTGGTTCATGGACCTGCAGGCCAACTTGCCAGTCCTCAGGTAGGGAAATGCCACTGGATGTTGCCCCATTGCCTTGCTGAGGTCCCATTTACCCCAGAATAAGGGGAAATCTAAGAGAGCTCTCAGCAGCTGTCCTCTCCAGTTGGAGAGACAACATCTCCTTGCTCCCCACAAGTCTTGGGATGCTCCTCCAAGCACTTGGGGACTGGGGACCTGGGGACCTGTTCTTGCTGAAGGTGGCTCAGGAGCATCATGTTGAGACGTGATGAACTGGCTATGCATGGGTCTGAGAGCAGCCCTGCTCACTGTGTCAACTTGCACCCTCATTTCTCAGCAGGGTTTGGACGTGTTCTTGGTTGGATTTGGGGAGTTCATCTTTGCAAAGGGCAGACACATTTCCCACTGATGTGATGGCTCCTGGTGCCCATGGTTCCAGTCATGGAAGAGCGATGCCCCAGAAGGGACTACCTATCAGAAAGTCTTGGTCTGGTTGGGATAGAGGGTTACATGCAGTGTTGCCCTTGTCCATCCCACATCCCCACCAGCTGAGTACAGCCACCAGGCACCATACAAGGACCAGACAGTGGGTTTTTTCCATCCCCCAGCTCCCTTCATCCCTTAATCCTGTAAAAATGGATAATCTCCTATGTCATCTTCCTAGACAGCAGCCTGGCACTGTCAGTTTTTCCTGCCGGGGTACAACTCCATGGTGACGTGAGCACTGGGTGACCAAGATGCTGAGTGGTTTGCACCCAAATCTGGGTTATGTTGATTGCTTCAGAGCATCCAAGGTGTTGCGTTCTCATAAAACCAAGTAGGGCTGGAGTTACCCAAAAGATTTCTCCTTTTCCATAGCAGCTTCACCCTGGGGGATGTGTGGGCATTGCCTCCTCACTGCCCGCCCTTGCCCTGCCCCTCTCCTGCTCATCATCCTGCTGTGGGAGGAGAATGTGGTGGGTTTAAAAAGCTGCTTAGGATCTATCCCCAGGGTTTAAATTGTCCTGGGTTATTGTTGGAGGATTAGGAGGGGATTTGGGATGATTGGTTGCAGTGGGTTAAATATAGGCTGGTGTGTGTTGGAGGGTTGATGTTCCACCAGGGAAGGGAGGGACGGATGCGTGCCGGCTTGCTTCGCTCCTTCATCTTTCGTCTCCCTCCTGCAGTCGTGGTGGTGGGGAAGAAAAAAATATGCCAGCACATCTTTTCTTATCTCATACACCAGCCCTGGGATGTGCAGGAGCCCCTGGTGGCTTCTCATGGAGTTCACTTCTAGCAGTGCGTGGTTTTGGCCATCCTCAGAAAGGGAGTGAACTGGTGCATGGCAGGGAGGGTAGAGGGAGCCAAGAGGGACAAACTCATCCCCAGGGTGGGGTCTGGGTTGGAGCTGAAGGTCCCTCAGCAGTGTTTGGTCCTTCTCAGGCTCCTAGAGCATCCCAGAGGAGATGCTGGGTTTGGGCTGGAATGCCTCCAGCAGCTTCCCTGGATTTTAAGGCCAGGGGTTGCAGGCTTCTGTCTGTCCCTGTCATGGGGGCTGAAGACTTTTCCTGGGATGCCTGGGATCAGCATCCTGCTCTTTCCTTGCGTGGAGATGGGTAATCCTAGCAGCTGGGTTTGCCACTTGTTTCCACCCTGATTCATCTCTAGCACCGTGTCCCAGCCACATCCATTTTGAGGCAGGTTTCCAGCACCATTCTCCAAGGACAGGACTTGTCCTCACCTGGATGATTCAGCTGTAGATCAGCACCGTTATCTTCCCATTGCCTCTTCCTGCTGCAGCACCCAGCATTTTCTAGAGGGAAAAGAGAAGTCCTGAATTTCATTTTCCAAGGAGGACCCACATGTCGGACCTCAGCTCCATACCCCCCCCAGAGTCAGCAGCTGCCTGCTGGCATGGCACAGCAGGGGATACAGGCTGAGATTTATCAACATACTTGAGGCACAGCTGCTCTGGGCTCCCTCAGTTCCATCCATCTCCTGGATGTTTCACCCCTTGCAAACAAGTGTCCTATATCCTGAGTTTTACCTTGCTCAGATAAATGTGCTCAGCTCAACAGACTCTGCTTCTGGTCAGATTAGTTCTGTAGACATCAGAGTGGGCTGTGAAAGACCCCTCAACCTCCAAGAAGTAGTGCTAAGGCTCCATGTTCTCAGTGTGGGTGTGAGCCAAGCTGTTTCTCTTAAACTGGTGTGAAAAAGCTGAAGCCACCAGGTTTTCTGAATTCCCATTGCTTTTGCTCCATGATGGGAGGAGGTGTGGCCCTGTGGATGGTTCTCCAGGGAGCAAAGTTAAATGGGGGTCATGAGGAGGGTTGTTCCCCCATGGTTGGCCTTTCCTGCCAGAAATGGTCACTGGGGCAGGGATGCTGGGCTCAGCTTGCCACCTAGTGGTGATGATAGCCCTTCCCAGAGGGCTCTGGGGTTCATGGCTGTGCATGAGGGGCTGCAGCTCTGTGTTGGGCCCTGCGGCCTTGCTGGGATCTGTCTGCATCTCACCCAGGGGGTCACAGCCCTCACTCCCCAGAGATGGCCTTCCCTTCCCTACCGTATCCAAGCATACATGGAGCCAGTGTGGATCTTCAGCACCCCCAAACCCTGCAGCACTTTGGGGGTCATCCGGGTTTAGAAACCCCACAAGAACAGGGAATTGTTCTGGGGGCTCAAAGGGGAGAGGTTGGGTGTATGCCAGATCTGTGCATCCCCACAGAGGGGATAAGCCCGAAAGTCTCAAACTCCCATCTTGGTGCCCCTCTAGCACTAGAGTCCAGGTCTTGCCTTTCCCATCCCTAGAGCTGAGCTCTTCCTCCTCCCTCTTTTGAGAGATAGATCCCTCCATCCCAATGCCCAGGGAAGGATCATGCCTGGCACCCTCTGACCCTCTCCCTTCATCTTACAGGTATGCTGGTGGTCAATGTCACTTGGAGGAACAAGACATATGTGGGGACACTGCTGGACTGCACACAGCACGACTGGGCACCTCCCCGGTAAGTGAGCGGCGGGGTCCAGGCAAGAGGTCAAGCCTGGCCACCCTGTGACACCCTGAACACTCTACCCTGGCCCTGTGAGGATCAGGATCTCATCCTTGCCCAACCAAGCTTGCTCCTCTGGCTCTTTGTCCCCACAGTCACAGATTCCCTCATCCTGGTGGCTGGAGATGGTTGAACATTTGCCATGGACCTCTCTGGTTTCTCTTTACTGGTTAGTGTAGGGGACAAGGCTGCAGGACTGACAGCGAGGGGAGGAAGGAGGTCCCCACCATGTGGTGGAGATGGTGTAGCATCACAGAAGTCTCTGGTGTCTATGGTGAAGCAAAACAGAAGTCTCTGTTAAATCTCCTTGTCCTCCTCCCTACAGGTTCTGTGACTCTCCCACCAGCGACCTGGAGATGCGCAACGGTCGGGGCAGGGGCAAACGCATCCGCCCCAACAGCAACACGCCCGTCAATGAAGCAGCCGCTGCATCCGAGAGCAAAGGGAGCAGCAACAGCAGCAAGACACGGGCAGGAGCCAACAGCAAAGGGCGCCGGGGAAGCCAGAACTCCTCGGACCACCGCACCCCACCCGGTGGCACGGCAGAGGATGTGAAGGCCAGTCCCTCCTCCGTCACCAAGCGGAAGAGCAAACCCCTCTCAGACATGGAGCTGAACTCTAGCTCAGAGGACTCCAAGGGCAGCAAACGGATCCGCACAAACTCAATGGGCTCAGCAGCCATGCCCCCCACCACAGTCAAGGTGGAGCCGGCTGCCCTTGACCGGAACTGCCCTTCTCCCATCCTCATCGACTGTCCCCACCCAAACTGTAACAAGAAGTACAAGCACATCAATGGGCTGAAGTACCACCAGGCCCATGCACACACAGACGACGACAGCAAGCTGGAGGCAGATGTGGACAGTGAGTATGGTGAGGAACCCTCCCTGCACACAGACATTGGGAGCTGCAATGGTGCTGCCAGTGCTCAGAAGGGCTCACTCTCGCCGGCACGCTCTGCCACCCCCAAGGTGCGCTTGATGGAGCCCCACAGTCCCTCCCCATCCAGCAAGTTCAGCACCAAGGTCCCCTGCAAGAAGAAGCTGGGTGGGGAAGGAGACACTGACCCAGGTGCCCTGTCCAATGACGGTTCTGAGGATGGTCCCTCAGTGGCTGATGAGACAAGTAACGATGGCTTTGACTCTCTAGAGAAGCGATGCATTGATAAAGACAAGTCAAAGAAGGCATCTGGTGCTAAGCCAGAGAAGATCCCTTCCAAAAGCTTGAAGTCAGCCAGGCCCATTGCACCAGCCATCCCCCCCCAGCCCATTTACACCTTCCAGACAGCCACCCTCACCACAGCCAGCCCTGGTTCCTCCACGGGCCTTGCCACCACAGTGGTCCAGACCATGCCCAACAGCCCTCAGCTTAAACCCATCCAGCCCAAGCCTACAGTGATGGGAGAGCCCTTCACAGTCAACCCTGCCCTCACCCCTTCCAAGGAGAAGAAAAAGAAGGACAAGAAGAAGAAGGAGCCTAAAGAAGTAGAAAACCCACTGACTCCTGGCAAAGCTTGCAGAGCAGAGGAAGGCAAGAGCCCTTTCCGGGGGGAATCCAGTGACCTGGGGACGAAAGGTGAGGGGCTGCTGAATGGCTCATCTGACCCTCACCAGAGCCGACTGGCCAGCATCAAGGCCGAGGCAGATAAAATCTACAGCTTCACTGACAACGCCCCAAGCCCCTCCATTGGTGGTACCAGCAGACTGGAGAACAATAACCCCACCCAACCCATGACCCCACTGCATGTTGTCACCCAGAACGGGGCAGAGGCGAGCTCAGTGAAGACAAACAGCCCAGCCTACTCAGACATCTCTGATGCTGGGGAGGATGGGGAGGGCAAGCTGGAGAGTGTGAAGGCCAAGGACCCAGAACAGCTGGTCAAGGAAGGCGCCAAAAAAGCTCTTTTCCCGCCACAACCACAGAGCAAAGAGTCTCCCTATTACCAAGGCTTTGAAACATACTATTCCCCTGGCTACCCCCAGGCAAGCCCAGGGCCCTTGAATCCGAGCAGCCAGACTGCAGTTGAGACACAGGCCTTGAAGCTAAAGAAGGATGAGGAGCAGGAGAACCCGGAGGTGAAAGTGAAGAGCGAGGGCTGTGAGGATAAGAAGGCAGAGCTCGGTGGCTCCAGCCAGCAGCCCTCCGTCATCCAGCAGCGTCCTAACATGTACATGCAGTCTCTCTACTACAACCAGTATGCCTATGTGCCCCCCTATGGCTACAACGAGCAGGGCTACCATGCTCACCTGCTGAGCACCAACCCTGCCTACCGCCAGCAGTACGAGGAGCAGCAGAAGCAGCGGCAGAGCCTGGAGCAGCAGCAGCAGCGAGGGCTGGAGAAGAAGGCGGAGCTGGGCTTGAAGGAAAGGGAGGCAGCACTCAAAGAGGAGTGGAAGCAAAAGCCGCCCATGCCCCCGACGCTCACCAAGGCCCCGAGCCTCACAGACCTCGTCAAGTCAGGACTGAGCAAAGCCAAGGAGCAGGGAGGTCCCGATATGGCCAAATCCGTCATCATCCCCAAGCTGGAGGATTCGTCCAAGCTGTCTGGCAGCCAGGTCACCGAGGGGCTCAAGGTAAAGCTGAGCGAGGCCAGCCACCTCGGGAAGGAGACCGCCGAGACGAAGGCTGGCTCCGAGTGTGGCCGGCAAGCGGAGGTGGACCCTCTGCTCTGGTACAGACAGGTAATGCCTGCCCGCTGCCCGCCAGCCCAGTGGGGGGCTTTCTCCTGGAGGAAGCCCCTCACCGTGGCTTCACTGCAGGGGTTTGGTGGGTCCATCACAGCAGAGAACATGTGTTGTCCTCTGCTCGTGATAGGACCCCGGGAAGTTCCCTTGGGGCCAGCAAGAGAATGGGGCTGGGAGGCCACAGATTGGCCAGTGAGAGTACAGGAATAGGGAGTGGGGTTCATTGGTCTCCAAGTCCAGCTTGGTTCTGAGGAAGGCAGGGATGGGAGGAGGTGGCTGCTCTGATGGTTGATTGGTTCTTGCAGGAAGCCGAGCCCCGAATGTGGACCTACGTGTACCCGGCTAAGTATTCAGACATCAAGACGGAGGATGAGCGGTGGAAAGAGGAGAGGGAGCGAAAGTTGAAGGAAGAAAGAAATCGAAGCAAAGAAGCCTCATCCAAGGAGGATGGGAAGGAGAGCACCAGCTCTGAATGCAAACTGACCCCCACTGAGGAGGCTCGCATGGTGGGGAAGGACCCCAGACCCAGTGTCCATGTCCCCGTGTCTTCACCCCTCACACAGCACCAGTCCTACATCCCTTACATGCATGGCTACTCCTACAGCCAGTCGTATGACCCCAACCACCCCAGCTACCGGGCCATGCCCACCGTCATGATGCAGAACTACCCAGGTAGGGCACCAGGGTTGTCTCAGGGACATCCCTTCTCAGGCTGTCCTTGCTCCTGCAGCAGGGAGTGGCTGTGGGACATCTTCTCATGCCTGGAGACACATACATGGAGCCACATGCTCCTGCTTTGTCACTCAGAGATGACTTAAGCCCTGACTGGACTCTCTTTTCCACCCCCAGGATCATACCTACCCTCCAGCTATTCCTTCTCCCCCTATGGGAGCAAAGCCTCCAGCAGTGATGACAGTGACAAGTCTAGAGCCAGCCCTAGCGTGAGCTGTAAATCCAGCTCGGAGTCAAAGGCCCTGGACATCCTGCAGCAGCACGCCAGCCACTACAAGAGCAAATCACCCACGGTGAGGGTCAGGAGAGCACTGGCTTTGTCCAGCTCTGTATAGGAGTTTCAGGACGATCCCTGGATCCTGTAACCATCCTGGAGGGACTCTGCGTACTGTGGGTTTTTGCCATTCCTGTTGCTGTAGGAGACCTTGGGCTGTGGAGTAATCCCATGGCAGAATGCCTTTGGGATGGATAAGCCAAACCTGTGGGCAGGGCTGGCCCACAGAAGCACTGGGACTCCTCCAGGCCCTGACGTGACTGAGTGGCACTTGGCCTCATCCCTGGAGTGTGTGGGATACAGCAGCTGTCTCCATCTCATGGCAGTGGAGGGCCACTATATCCTCCTTGAGTGAGCTGGAAGATGAAATTTTGACATTCAGGCAACAGCTGCCCCAAACAGAACCTGCAACCTCACCACTTATTTTGGGATAGTCACCAGCCATCCTGTTGTCTCCCAGCAGGGTTCTGGGGAACAAAGGGAGGAGGAATATTGTCCCAACAGGGTAGCCCCAAGTGTCCAGTGTGAGTCCAATGTAGCGTTCTTGAGCATGCCTCTGTTTTCTCCTTTCCAGATAAGTGAAAAGACATCTCAGGAGCGGGACCGCAGTGGCTGCGGGGTTGTAGGAGGCGGCGGCAGCTGTAGCAGCGTTGGAGGAACCAGCGGGGGTGAGAGGAGCAGCGACCGACCCCGCACCTCACCATCTCAGCGCCTGCTCTCAACACATCACCACCACCACCACCTTGGCTACTCGCTGCTGCCAGCGCAGTACAACCTGCCCTATGCAACAGGTGAGAGCCCAACCTTATCCCCAGTCCGGGCGGGCAGTGGGCATGGCTTGGTGGAGCTAGAAAGGAGCTGGAACCACCTTTATGGAGTCTGAGCCCTTGCAGCAAGCTTTGGTTTCATGAAATCTGGCATTTCCCATCTCCCCCAGTGCAGCTGCCAGTTCCTGACTCCACTTTTCCCCCACAGGTCTCTCCTCCACAGCCATTGTCGCCAGCCAGCAAGGCTCTGCTCCCTCCCTATACCCACCAACCCGGAGGTGAGAACGGTAAGGCTCTGCTCCCGCCTCACCAGCACGGCCTCCCTGCTTCACCTGCAGGCAACCGGG
Source organism: Florisuga fusca (assembly GCA_038090715.1). Classification (NCBI taxonomy): domain Eukaryota; kingdom Metazoa; phylum Chordata; class Aves; order Apodiformes; family Trochilidae; genus Florisuga; species Florisuga fusca. Next base: position 1,948,716 of record JAAWXA010000040.1, read on the forward strand.
CTGGGGCAGAGGTGGCTGGGATGGGGGTGCAGGGGATGCTTCTGAGGGCTTGGGGTTCACCCATCGCCCCGGGGCTTGTGGGGCTGACTTGACTTTGGGCCGTGGCAGGACGTGACACGCTGGGATGCCTGGGCTGTACAAGACATGTGACTGGCTCACATGGGGACGCAGTGGAGACTCCGTTAGACATCAGTTGAATGGTGTTAATTGTTCTGCTTGACGTTCCTGCCATGATGAGGCAGACTCTTGTCTTCTCCCCCACCCTTGGACACACATTGGCCCCCCCTCTACTCCCTCCCTTTTGGCACGTGGCCAAGCTGGTACCTGCGGAAATGTTTATTCTCCTGGGCACCAGCACTTTGGATGGAGGTGACTCACCTGCCTGGTGCATATGAAGAGGAAACTGAAGCACTGAGGTTTCTTGATGAATTTGGGACACTGCCGCGTGTCTGCGAGCTGCTGCTTCATGAAGGGGTTGGAGTGCCCATGGGACTGGGGACAGACAGGGGGTGCTGCCTTCTTCCCGCTCCTCATTGGGGCTGGAAGGGCGGGGATGAGCTCCCCATGGAATTGCAGTCTTGGGATGGGAAGAGCTGGCTCACACAGAGCCCAGGTGGGTGTCGAGGGTGCTGAGGGATGGGTGTCAGCCTGGATGGAGCAGATATGGAGCTGCATGTAGGGACGTGCTGCATGTGGGGCTCCCACTGCCAATCCTGTACCCCACAGCACCCGCTGCTCTCTGCCTGCCTGGGCAGGAGCCATGGGCATGTGGCTGATGGCCAGAGAAGTGAGTCAGGGGAGCTGGGGGATGCCAGGGCTCCCCCCAGTGCCTTGCAGAGTCTGGATGTGCCTGAAGCTCCTGCTTATGGCTTTCAAGTTGGTTTTGTGATTCTGCAAACCTCAGACCTTTCCTCTGTCCTCCAGCCCTGGGAAGTGCTCCCCAAACCCTGGGGCAGTGCATCCTGCCCGGGCCTGTGGGGTGAAGGCTGTGGCTCTCCATTGCACCCACCTGCTCTTAAAGGGGTTTTCCAAGGCAGAGCCCAGCAAGGAACGGGCACACTTGGGCTCTGCCAGAGGCACCTGGGGCTGTGCTGGTCCCTGCTCCAGCCCTGGGGGTTGCCAGTCCCCACTCTTGGCTGCTCCCCAGTGCCCCAAGGACAGGGGCTTTCTGGTCCTCTGCTCCCCCAGCCCCAGCGTGGCTCTTCCCAGGCCGATGCTCTACCTCGGCTCCGTGGCAGCCGGGATGCCCCCCCGGCTCGCTCCCCACTGCCCAGCCTGGGGGCACATGGGGGCCATCGGTCTCGGCTGTGTGTGTGTGTGTGTCTGTGTCGCACCCGGCCCCGAGGGGCCCTGTACCGGGATGCTCTGCCCACTGGGCTCTGTACATACTGTAAAAAGCAATTGTTTGAAAGCTGTTGTTTTGGGTTTTGTTTTCTTTCCCTGGTTCCCCAATCCCACTTTCCCCAGTTGGAAAGGAGGTGCTGGCTGATCTTGACTCTGCTCCGGGTGCCAGCAGTGTGGTGGCCCTAACCTGCTCTCATTGGGCAACTCATTTTTCTTCATTGTCTTTGCAAGGAGACAGGGCAGCATGGCCCGGCAAGCTCCTCGGGGACAGGGATGGTGATGCAGCTTGACTCCCTGAACCTGTTCCAGAGCCACTTGCAGCTGCTGGGCTGGGGACCACCAGTGTGGGGGTGATGGGGGGAGCCCCACATCCTACCCCAGGGAGGAGTGTCCCACCAGCTGCTCCTGCCTCCAGCCTGGACTGGCCCGGCAGAGCACAGCTCCCAGCACAGCCAGGCCCACCCGTGGCTCCCAAGGGTGTGGAGGAGAGGGGCTGGGCAGGTTGGAGTGTGGGTGCTGCAGGTTTTGTCACTTGTCAAAGGAGGTCCAGGAGGGGCTACTCCACACCTTCCCAGTTTGGTATCAGTTGTCTCCCTTTAGATGTTAAAAGAAACAATGGTTTAAGCAGAATAGGTTTGAGGTTTGACGTTTTTTGGGTTCTCCTGGTCAGTTCCTGCCAGCAGGGCTGGCACCCCGGCCCCCTGCGGCAGTGCCGCTCCCCTGCCCCTGGGGTCCCCCTGCCCACCGGGCCTTGCCAGCAGCTGGCCAGGGCGTCAAACCCTTGGTGTTTATAGCTCTTGTTTCCATTGGCGTTGCTGTGTTGGGTTTCATTTCAGTCTTCCTGATTCTGCCCTTCTGTAAAGTGTACATTATTACCAAGTTCCTTGTTTTTTATATATATATATATAAATATATATATATACAAACTGTACTCTTCTTGCCTTTGTACATTTGGGCAAGGAGAGAGAATAAATCTTTTTAAGAGACAATCACAAACCTGTGAGGGTGGCTTTTTCTTCCTGCTCCCCTGAATGCTGGTCCTTTATCCCCAAATGCTGTGCCCAATCATTTTTTTTGGGGGGGGGGCAAGGGGGGGGGAGAAAGGG
>JAAWXA010000040.1:1951185-1965514 GCA_038090715.1 Florisuga fusca
CCCCCCCCAGACAGAAACCACTGTGACTGTTATGGAATGGCTTGGCTTCAGCATTTAACAAAAACCTCCACAGGTGAAACCACAGCAAAGCACAGAAGGACAAGTCCACTCACAAGCAGCCAGGCCAGGGAGAGCTGAGGGCACAGCTTAGAAACACCCTTCTGTGGCCTCCCCAGGGAGCCAGCCAGGTGACATCCACAGGGCTCAGCCTCATTGTCCAGGACAGTTGAAATGCCAGCTCCTGCCAGCACTGCAGCCCGCATCCCTCCATTGGGAAGGCCCTGGTCAGGATGAGCTTCCCAACACCCTGGTGGTGCCACCAGCCACGCTTGCTACCAGACACAACCCCCTTTGGTTTGGCTACTGCTGTTAACTCCATGTCCTGAGGCTTGGGACCATCTCTTTGCAAAGGTGAAAAGATCAGGGGTGTAGTGACAGCCACTGGCCTAGGGCTGAAGGGGGGAGCTTCCTTTGGCTCTCTGGATCATCACACCACAGGCAGGTAAGGAAACCCCCAGAGTGGGGGGTGTTGCTCCCAACACTCCCTCAACTGTCCAAAAGTGCAACGGTAGGCCCACCAGAGGCTCTGTGCCTCTCAAATGAACTTCACAATGCTGGGGCTGCTTATTTGAATGCCCCTTTTATTGAATGCTGGGATAATTCAGTGGTAACATTGAACAGAGATAAGACTGCTTAGAACAAAAGCTGAAAGCACAAGAAGTTTGTTTTTGTTTTTTTTTAAATAAAATTAAAAAAAAAAAAAAAAATGTTAGACCAATTTAAAAAGCATCAGTTGCCCCAAAGGAGACACATGGGGGTTTTCATGTAGTGTTAAAGGTTAAACTCCACGCACCTAGCACCCAAACCATGCCTTCTACTTAAAGAGTGTGAGTGAAAAATAAGAAGGTAGTTGTGTCAGACAAACACATGGTGGGCAATGGGGACGGGATCCAGGTGGGTTCAGGGGAGTCAAGGAGTTGATTCTGCATCTACTGCTGTGCTCCCCAGTCAGGCCATGGGCCCTGGTGCCCCCAGGCTAACACACCACACAGCTGCACATCAGGAGCTCCTATGCCAGTTCAGAAACCTCTTCCATTTACTATTTGGTGATTACATGTGTGTATATATAGTTCTCTAGGCAACACATTTCAATGAGATAGTCAACTCTGAGGATATACAGGCCAATCTAACAATGAGAAATGCAGTCGCAGTCCGACAGAAGCTTGTTTGCCCTTTCCTCAAGAAAGGAGAGGTAACCCTCTCTCCCCTCAACAGCATTTTCAGGTCACACTGGAGTGCCCCGCTGCAGCTATTCTTCATCAGAGGAAGAGTTCTGATCCAGGGGGTACACCATGAACATCACATCTGGGCGCGATGGGACAGAGGGGTGACCAGGCCTCACGATTTCAAAGCCCAAAAAGCTGAATGTCTTCAGGAGTGGAGCTACCAAAGAGAAGGAAATTTGTTAACACCAGGAATCAGCCTCTACCTGCCTCACCCTATAAGCCACAACCTGCACTGACCACCCTCTGTGGGCGCATCCAGAGCTTCCTGCTCAGAAAGAAACATTTTTATCCTGATAGCCCTCTTGAACAGGATGTTTTGTCTTTTCCTGCACTCACCACAGCTGCTCCAAAGTGTGAAGGAGGTTTTATTTGTGCTGCAGAGCAGGTTAATCCAATATTTATCCTGCCATGTCTCTTCTGTCCCCTCTCAGAACCAGAGATGGTTGGTCACTACCTGCACCAGCCACACAGACCTGCTTTCTCAGGGTGCATGGCAGCATGTCAGTTTTTATTCTGTACCTCCGTGGGTCCTAGAACCCTTTGAGCCCTGACAGAGAGGGTCAGACAGCAGCAAACAGGAACCTACTTACTTAGGACCCAAGTATAAATTTTCTGTCTCTGCAAGGTGGACCTGGAGTACAGTGGATGCTCAGTACAGCTCGGTGTGGTCCCCCAGGAAAAGCACCATGGGTTACAGAGAAATTCAGAGCCCAGTCAGGCCAGAAGCCCCCCAAGCACCTTGTCTCAGTCATACGAGGTTATATCACACAGTGACTGGACACATGGTCACTTGTTCCTAAAGTGATCACTTCCCTGTGACCCATGGAAGTTACCCTGATGCAGCATCTCATCTCTACCACATCAGCTTCAAGCCATGAAGAGAAGCTCCTGTATATTTTCAAGAGAGAGAGAGCTTGGAATTTCAACTGCTTAAACAATGGTCCAGGAGCTGGAACACTCCCGAACACAAATATGCAAGGTCCAAGAGCAAAAAACAGAACCCCTCATCACCTCTCTTCTGTAACCAGCCATCATGGAGGTCACCTATGCAAGCTGTGGTGGTGGTGACATTATAGCAAGAACTTAATCTGAAAACGCTTCCTGGCATTGTAACATGGGATGACATCTTCCTGGGCTCAGCATGACTTAGCTCTAAGAACACAGTTTGTTTCAGAGAAGAGTGCAGCTTGTGAAACAGCAGAGTAAAATTAGAATTAAAGTTTGAATTACTCCTGCCATGGTGAGTATGGGGTTAGGGCCTGCATCTAGTAAGATTTAAAGTGACACAGCCATTGCTTGGTACCTCACCACAAATCTCCACCTTCCATGCTGTAATCACTCATCCAACACATCTATCTTTAGATCCTAATGCAACCCCCTTAAGCCATAAGTCTAGGAAGGGCAAAAGTACCAGGAGATCTTTAAAATGCAGGTGAACATCAGGGCAAGGAGCTATAAGTGTTTGTTTCCTCTGTAACCTGTCTGTTTTCCTCTGTAACATCTCCCTGGTTTCCCCTTCAAATCACAAAAGCCTGATGCCAAATGGAGACCTTCACTTCCTACCAGAGAAATATCAACCCATTCTGGACAAGAAAATACTTCAAGTGGTTAAGAAGCAGCTTTCTGCATGAGAATTCTGGTAATAATTTAATGGCTGGGAATCCACTGGAGAAAACGAGGCTCCCTCTCTCTTAGTCTATAGAAAGGGCTTGTTTTTTCCAAGATAAACTATTTCTGCTTTGTAAACACAACAGAAGAATTAAGCATGTAACATTTACTGCACTAGGAAGCATCCTGTGGAGCCCTGCCTTGGGATTACCACATTTTTGGGCAACCTCAGTACTTACATCTAGGGAGCAAGCCTAACAGCGGGAGCGAGTTCTCACCTCTATCTTCTCTGCTTTTTCTGAAGCAAACAAAGACGTAGTTTACTTTCATTTTTTCTTCAGCAAACTCCAACAGTGCTGATAACCTGCCAAGGAGGAGGAAGACAAAAGAACATCAGCTATAAGAAGTCCTGTCCTGAGGAAGCCTCTGAGCATTATCAACTGTTTGGATGTTTTCAGGCAGAAAGATGACTTGTTTACAGACCCCTTCCAGCAAACAATGGGTGCTGAAACAATGGGCTTCCTGCTTTGCTCTCCAGCCCTGCAGCACCATGGGCCACCCACACCCAAAATCACCCAACAGGTCACCGTCCTCACATGCCAGCAAGCACAAGACCCCATCTCCACTAGCCAGGGATTTTGTACAGAAGCCTTCGGATGCAGGAAGCTGAAGACTGCAGCTGCTCTGGAGCCAGGCTACATCCATCCCCTCTGCTGGCAACATCCGTGAGGGGAACTGCAAGGTTTACGTGCTTTTGGAGAAGGAAGAAAAGCAAGAGCAAAGATCTCACACCAGGCAGAAGAGGAAAGACAACCATCGGTAAGGAGCATGTGCTGCACACATCAGCTGGATGGCACAGCTGCTCCACCCTGAGTCCATGATTCCTGCCTTTCCAGCTCAATTATTCCTGCCACCTCTTGATGGAGGCAGTGCTGGGTTAACCCATTTCTGAGCCCCACACAGCAGACCCATTGTTGTCACTGCTTGCCTTGTGAGTGTTTAGGACACAGGCTGCTAAAGCAGTCACAAGTGGGGCTTCAGTCAACATCTAATGAGACAGCAGTCAGCCAGACAGGAGCACAGCGTGTGAGATGAAATTTGGGAGGATTTTGTTAATATGGTAATGAACTGTTTTAATTATAGCCATTACTAGCTAAAAAAAAACCCGACATAATTGCCTTTTAAGTCAGGATGACACAGGCAGGTAAATACCCTCCTGAAGAACCTGCTCCCAGGAGGGCAGGCGCTTGGACAGCTACAGGACTCAGAGGCTGGCTGAACAACTGCAAAAACCTTTGTCATACAAGGCAAATGTGAGGCAGGAATAATACTGGTACTTGCTGAAGGTGCCCAAGGAGATGTTTTTTCTTAATTAGCTGGTGTCGTTTATGGATGAAGCCTACTTGAAAACTTAGGACTTGAGAGGGCTCTGCGGAGGAATCCAGTAAAGTCTCATGTATTCTGCAGCACTCCCAGCCAGCAGAGATCTCTGGCAAAGCACTTGGCAGGAAGGAGCTGCTCTGGAAGCTGCGTTTACACAAACTTCCCTGAGCAGAGCTGTCTGGACAAAACACCACCATATCCTGCCAGCAGAGAAAAATCACAGTCTGGCAGAGCCCCACGCCTGCACGGCAGCATTCCAAGAGCAGATCCACCTACTGATGAGAAGGAAAGCATCAATAGAATAGAGGTGGTTTTTTTTTCCCTGAAAGAGAGGAAAATGCCTGCCAAAATAAGCTTGCCAAGTGGCCAGCAGAACAAAAAGTGGAGAAAAGCTTGTAGACTTTCCATACCACAGTATGCGAAGAATTGCTCTGCTCATTTAGTACTTGTTTTTCATTAGAACAGGGACTCAAAAAACAGTAACCCATCTAAAAGTAGGGTTTAGATTAGGGGTCTGGAGAACAGGTCCTGTGAGGAGAGGCTGATGGAGCTGGAGCTGCTCAGCCTGGAGAAGAGGAGGCTGAGGGGACACTTTACTCTCTACAGCTACCTGAAAGGAGGCTGGAGTGAGGTGTTGGCCTCTTCTCCCCAGAGACTAGTGATAGGGCAAGAGGAAAAGGGTTCAAGTTGCACCAGGGTAGGTTCAGATTGGGTATCAGGAAAAATTTCTTCACCCAGAGAGTGGCAAAGCAGCAGAACAGGCTGCCCATGGAAGTAATGGAATCACTGTCCCTGGTGGTGTTAAAAAAATGGGAAGATATGGTGCTTCAGGAGATGGCTTAGTGGTTACAGTGGTGTAGGGCTGGCGGTTGTACTTGATGATCTTGAAGGTCTTTTTCAACCTTGATGATTCTGTGATTCTATGGAATGGTCACCAAGAGGGAAGAAAATATGTCAGGCAAAGTAACAGGAAGACAATTCTCTGAAGACAAGGGTGCAAGTGCATACTTTTACACAAACCAAGAGCAGAGCCGCCATGTATTTGGCCCATTCTCCTCACACACTGCATCACCCATATAAGCAAAGCCTCACTCCCTGTGAAGCCATGGACACAGCTTACCCTTCTTTGCTTCCATCAGCTAATAATCCATCAGGGATTTCCACAAAGAGGCTCTGATTAGAGAGCACTGCATCCCAGGAGGAGGTCTTCACCTCTGTGACCTTGTACTGGAAGTGGACAATGTGAGGCTTCCCTTCGTGCACTGGGACATCTTGGTTAACAGTGATCTTCTCGTCCTGCACGGGGGAGGGAAGGGAAGAGAGCTACTGAAATATGCTTTGGGGTTAGAGGAAACTATCCATGAGATTGTAGACCAAAAAAATATAAGAGACTGTGCTTAAGCATCCAGAGAGATTATTAGCAGTGAGAGTGCCCTCCTGACAAAGGCCCAGCTCTCAGGGACTGGTGTGTGTCCAGAGTTTCAGCCCATCTCTAAAATTTGTCTCCTTGAGACTTGGGGCTCGTGAGGGTACACACAGCTGGCTGCAAGCTCAGGTTGGAGTCTAGTGCTCTGAACAAGTGTTTAAGTGCTCTTGTTCTGAGCTACCTTTAATATTAATCTTGCTTTACTCTAACCCAGCAGAAGAATAAAGACCAAAAAATGTGAAGTCCTACATCCTAAACAGCCAGGGGACTATAACTAGAGAGAGCAAATGCCAAGTAAGTGGTATTACAGATCTACTAAGAACATTATACTTTACCCTTCCCCTTTCACTGGCTCAGGGACACAATACTCTGAGTACTCAGATCTCAGAGTGATTTTCTAGTCATGTTTTCCCTTTCAAGGGAATGTAGTTTTGCATATTTACATTGTAGGAAAGTTCTGGGTAGTTAGAGTTCATTCACTCCCTGGAGGTCCCAGCCACATCTCTGAAGAGTGGATCATGAACTGCCCTTCAAAAAGCACAACTTGAACTGACAAGCTGGAAGAGGATCTGCTGCCACAGCCTAACCAGTCTCATCATCTCCTCAACCCCCAAGTCCTGTTGTTTACAGGATGACCACAAATTGCCTTCCCAGATTTTACAACCAACTGGTATGGCCAGTGGTTTGCCTCCTGGTTTAAGGGAGGAGAATAGATGGCACAGAGAGAATCCTGAATCAGACAGAAACTACACAGATTTGAAGATTGTGAGGAGGTCTTTTCCAGAGACCACAAATGTACACATCCCTCTCCAATAGTGCTCCAATTGGAATGCCAAGCATGCAGACTGCCTCACATTCAGCTCAGCAGTTCCTAGAAAACAATCTTGTGGTTCAAACACCATTCCTTTTCCCAACAGTTTTTGCAGGCAGTTGGCTTGCCCAGTAATGATTTCCACATTTCACTGCAAAGAGCCCCAATGAAACGATGAAGAAATTCATTAAGTTCTGGAGTTAATGTTGACAACTACAGTAGAAGCTGAACTGTTCCTATCTGCTGGGTTACAGGGTCCTGCATCCAGATTCTCTTGCTTTTAGTCACCTGCATGGCTCTGAAGGGCAGAAGTGAAGCAGATATTAGATGTCATATTCCCAAGTCACAGGAGTGCTTGGGAAAGCCATGTGTTCCTCTCCCCTAAACAGCATCAGGTGGGGTGGGAGGTGGCTTACTCCATTGGGTCATTAGGTGAGCTAATGCCTCCAGGAGTTTAATTTGAAGAGAGTGGTTAATTCAGCAGCTCTGATCTGCTGACCATCAGCTGGACTGACAATGAAACAAGTGACATTGCTGCAGAATGATAGCACCTTGCCAGACAAGTTTCAATAAATGCTTTGAAGTGACATGTACTCATCCCTGACCATAACACAGACAGCCAGTATAGCAAAGAAAACTCTTCCCAGTTTGGATCTGCTGTGAAGAAGCATTTAAAAGAAGAGCAGTACAAACATATCAGCAGCCAATGGTGCCCAGTAAGAGGGTGAAAGTCTCCTCAGGCTCCTCAAGCCTTGGTCCCAATGTTTTAATTCCTATCAATGCATGTATTAAAATGGAACCATCTTGGCTTCACTTCCTTGACAAAGAAGAAGCCATCAAGTGTGTTAACACTGGTGACAAAGTAATGCCACATGTAAATCAGAAACTGCCTGGCTTGGGTAACCAGAGCAGAGGAAGCTGCTGTTTCTTTAAGGACCACAAAGCTTAGCTGGAAAACAGTTTACACTTCATCAGTATAAATATCCTGTAGGAAATAAGTTTTGTCATCAAGTCTGAAAGAACTTCTAGTGGCTCTGCCTGCTGTCAGGTTTTACTAGTTTTAAGCAAACTACAGCCAGAAACCTACTGACAGCTGCTCAAATTTATCCTGACTGCTGCTGCTGAAGCCACTGCGGAGCCAGCAGTGAGAATCAGATGTGAGCCCAGAGAGAGCTCTGGGCTATGGAGGTGTCCTTAAAAAAAACAAAAAACCCCACAAGGGGATTATATGCACATCCTTCACCAGTGCCTTATAGGGGCCTTTTACAGTTGTGACTGTGCAGAAAGTGTCTCTGTTTCAGAAGAGACCCTTCCCTCAAGAAATGCTCATGGATACTTCTTTTCTTATACTTCATAAAAACAAAAATAGGGTGAGGAAGCTGAGAAAAGCGGGTTGGGATTGACACATTGGAGGGGGAGGCACACACATACATTTGTGCATGAGCCTGCCAATAGGGGAGGAAAAGCTTTCCAAGCCTTCTGGCTTAGCCCTTCTGTCACCAGAAGTTATGCCCTGCACTCCAAACCCAGCAAGGTTTTTTTCTCCTTAAAAGCTCCCTAATGCGACAGCCCACGAACCAAAGGCAGCACAACCACAAGGATTAAGAGAACCAGTTCCCCTGGTTCAGAGGGACTTAGGTTTCCACAGCCCATCTTGGGCAGCTGATACTTCATTTCTAGGCATCAAAATAGAGGCAGCAAGATGCTGGGGACAGAAGCTCTTCCTGTGAAGCGTCATCCCAGAATTCTTTGGAAGCTGCTCAAAGCAAAATCCTGTTTATGCAACAAATGTTGGGTTTTAGTTCACCCCTGCAAAGTCCCCCAACCACAGTATCAAGGGGGGACAAAATCCACCACACCAGGCTATCTTTTATGCACAACTACCTAAACCACCAGCTCTCCAGCCCTGGTCTCCATTTCTGCGAAGCAAAGCCACAAGGACCAGCTTCCACTTGGTTAAAATCCATCAAGCACAAGATTTTCCAACTCAGCTATACTCACTCCTGAGTCCTGAGGAGGACCCAGGTGGGGAAGGCCCCTACATGTTGGCACAGTAAGAAGAAAGGATGTTATGATCTCCCATGGCCAAGCAGCTGGAGGAACCCCTGTAAGCAGCCTGCTGTTGGCATGGGCTACACCTGCAACCTCCTGCCAAGCCTGCGAGCCAGAGCACGTCCTGCACAAAGCCCATCTTGGCTAACACCAACACTGAGCCCCATTGTGTTCCCAGCTCAAGGAAAGCTCCCTTGATGAAGGGCTGAGAATTAAGTCTCCAAACACAAAAATACCAATGACTGCAGGGACCCCAGCTGCTGAGTTTATAGCACTGCTGTACACGAGCACTGTGTGGCATGCTCCGAAGGTGGCAGGCTGGTTCAGAAAGGTCACCCCTTCAACCAGAACAGCTGATAGAGCTGGAAAAAGTACTTAAGCTTTTGGATCCAGACGCCTTTCCAGGTCAGGCTGAAAAGCTCAGCCTCTTGTTAACTACAGCCCCACTGAGTGGAATGGGCAAGTAAGGGGGCAGAATGAGTCCCAGTAACCCTCATCTGTTGCTGGACTTCAAACCAGTGGGCTGGGGGCAGCTGTTACAGATAGGGATGATTTTCTGGCAGGTTCTGCTGGATGTTTTCAGCATTCAACCTAGAAAGAATTATATCCATATTTCTGGGATGCGGCTATCAAGATGACATCCCCACAGGCAGCAACCCCTGCCTACACACCACTGCCAAAAAGCTTCTGTGCAAATTCATGGCCACACTGAAACCAAACATTTCCAAGTCTCCAGACTGCTGTTCTTTCCACCAGCATCTCTTCCATGCTGGGTCCATGTTCTGCCTTTGGACCTTGCCTGCTGTGTACACAAAGTTTGGCAACACTAGCCTGCAGGAGTTTCAATTGCCGGGGTCCCCCATTTCTCATCTCCTCCCACCCACAAGGGAATTTGTTTCTTGTCCTGAGCCCTCTTGAAGCTATTTATGCATTTTCTCTATCTGTCAGGAAGTCCATTGTGCTCTTTGCTACCTCTCTGGATTTCATCCCCCTCTAACATCTGTGACAATTCAACTCGACAGCATTAAGCTGATGTTATTATTAAGAAGTTGCAGAGAGGTGGGTGAGGCACATGCTAAAAATTCACCATGGCTGCATTAAAAAAAAACACCTCCTCTGAAAGCAGCCATGAGGTCTGTGACTCTCATGAATTTCCAGAGAAGACTCTGGTAGCTGTGACCCAAAAGGGCAGGTATCTTTTCATCATCTGGAGTCTGTGTGCCTCCCACAGGGTAATTAAAAATCAAGTCGAATGCCTATGACAACACTCCTGGCTGCACAGCCAAATTTGCAAACTAAGCATAAATTTAGGCTGCCTCATCTGATAGGACTTTAATCCCTGGCTTGTGGAAAAGCAGCCCCTGTTCCAGAAGAGAGACAGATATGTGCCACCGTAACACCAGACAGCTGCATGAGTGCCAGGTACTCTAGAGCAAGGAGCAGCCAAAGCTCCTCACACCAAGGAAAAGGTCCTGGAGAATGAAGAAGACCAAAAGCGGAGAGCTACACAGATCCACGTGCTCCTGGGCAAGTCTGCAGACACAAAGCCTTCCTGATCTTGCCTCATCCTATGCCTGTGCTCCAGAAACGTTCCAGGCTGCCTTGCCCTTCTGTGACACCAGGAGTTACCCTGTGCATCAGTTCAGGCAGCTCCCAGGACCTGACAGCTTCAGCTTCTGGAGCAGGACACAGGAAGGAGCTTATCAACCATCCTCCCGCTGCACTTCACCTTTCTACTTCCCACTTCCTCTTCTTGCGAGAGGTCTGAGAAGTTGATTCATGTTTTAATAATGCTGGCTCTGCTCACAATAGCTAAAACAGACCTCTGGGAACAGGAGAGAGAATCATTTGCTGCCTCCTTTGAGAAAAAGGTCTCTTGTTTCTTAACAGACCAGTGATATTTAAGCAGGAGAGCTCTGCATGCAGCTCAGCAATCTGCTGAAAACTTAACTGTTCTCCCACTTGGAGTTATTTGCATTCATTCCCATTAGCCTGCAAAAGGAACCAAACACAGCTGCAACACATGTACAGGTCGTTATTGAGACATCAGATCTTTCTCACCTTATATATCAGAGCTGAAAGAGAAGGATCCCTGCCACCCCCTCGCCCACCGGGGATCTTCGACAGTGGGTGAGGGGCATCAGGAGCACCACAGAGGCCCTGGAACAATGTGCCTGCAGCACTGCAGCTGGGGACAGTTACTCAAAGGTAAAATACTACTGCAAGAGAGAGAGAGAGAACACCAGGTTACACGAGCAAGGATCATATTTCAGGTGTCACAGCTCTTTGTGACCCCAAGCCACTCCTAGGCCTGCTCCTCCGCAGCAGGTCAGAGGCAGCTATCAGGGCTTTAGTGCCCGGACATGGACATTAAAACCACTCACTGCCCCAGGCACATCAGGAACCGGCAGCGTTTTGTTAGAAGCAGAGGAGGGGCTTTGGAGCCAAGAACCCGAAGAGTGCTGAGCAACCTCATGCTAATAAGGGATGCCTGGAAGGCTGCCAACAGCAGATGGCTGGAAACCCATGACCAGATGAGCACACATTTTATATAGACAAATATCTACAAATAGATCAACAGGACCCAGAAGGAGGAGGTTTAAGTTTCACATTTTCAAAACGAGGAGGAGTAACAGGGCTGGTTCTTCAGATATTTTCAACACGCTTCGCAGTGTCCAAATTGACATTTTGACATGTAAATTAAAACATCATAAAAGCATCCTTCACCCCAACCTAAAGAATTACAAGTTGACCCTACAGATCTACTAAGAGCAATAAAATAAGTTTTCTTTGCAGTTCCTGAGTTTATTTGAATGTCCTACACAAGGTCTTGTAGGATCAGTTTGAGCACAGGCTTTAATATCTATCTGCCTTGGCTTTCAGGAGCTTCATGAAAGCAAATTATTTTGCTTCTGGAGCGTTGCTCCTTTTATCAGTACCACAAAAACTCTTTGCTGAGGCAGGGCACAGCACTGGTATTCCTCTAACAAAGCCTGCAAAAGCCAGACAGAGGAACCAGTCCCTCCCCAGCATTCCCATCATGGAACTTGCCAGCACAAGGCTGTGTAACCACCACCAAAATGAAGAGAAGCACAAGGGTTTTCCATCAGCCCATAGTGAGGAACAGAGCTGTGTATCAATGTACTGACAGTTTACTGTCTGTCCTAAAATTTCTCACTTGGGCAGTTCCCAAAACAGTGTTTTTCCACTCTAATCCCTCTCCACGAGGGAGTGAGCTTCAGTATCCAAAGACCAAGTGCTGAGCTGCAGGTACAGCATGCTGGAACATAGATCAGACCACAAATGCCTGAAATTCAGCATTTCTGCCTGCCAAAAAACAACCTGCAAATGCTGTTATGACATAGGCAGAAATGGTTAAGAACTTGGCTTGTCCTCTCATAGCAAAATAATCTTTCTGCAGGAAACACAAATATTCTTCCTCCACTTATTTTCTCCTGCAGGTTGGTGAGACTGGGCTGTTGAGCAGTGTTCCCATGTGCCATGGGTTACAGCAGACACTGCTGGGAGAACTTTAAAAGCACCAGGACAAGGCATTATGCAGTGGCACTGAGGATGTCTCCAGGCACACAAGCTGAGTAGCCTTTGGTGTTCCCTCCTCACGGCATGGCTGGGGCTATCAATGGACCAGTGTGTATTCAGTAGTAGTGGATGTGGAGAGGCATGACAAAGCACTTTGCTGTGCAGTTCCCCACCCCCAGAAAGCTGTTGGCAGCTTTGTTATTCCCTTCCCTCCTCCCTCACCCCCCCCAGGTCCACAATGTACTATTGATAGCTCTTGCCAACTTGCAGCCAAGGCATCAAGAAGCTGGATAATGAAGTGTAGTTGTGGGAAAAAAATAAAGAGAGGCAGCAGTTTTCATGCAAAGCAGTTTGAGACACTTCCCAGTTTTGCTTCCTCTGGCACAAGCAGAAGTCAAAACACAAGACCCCTTCAGCAGCTGAGCCCTGCGGGCAGCACCGGGGCTTCTCCTGTCCCAGGCCTGCACCCCAGGGCTCTCCACCCCCAGAACTCAGCAGCGTGGCCAGCCAGGGTCCCCAGAGCACCACAGACTGGGCAGCAGGCCCATGCGGAGAGAGCACAGATAAAAAGGGGGGGTTTGCTTCCTCCAGATGCACATTTGCACCCTGGGAAGAAGTTCGTGCAAACACCCCCCGAAGTCTGATCCTTCGATGCACCCACGTGTGAGCTGCCCACTGTACCTCTGCTCCCCAGGGGAAGGTTTACAGCTTAAAAATTGGGCTTGTGCTCCTTTCCAGCCTCTCTCTTCTTTTGAGAAGCTGCTTTCCAGCAGCACGGGTTAGGTTTAAATCTCAGCAGGCATTTAGATCTAAGTGTTTGGATCACCAAGGGCCTTTCTTTTCCTGAAGAAACTCCCAAGCAAAAACTTCTTGCCCAAGCTCTGCCTGAAATGGGAGCTGGAAGCAGGGGTACGTTTCCAGCCAACGGGTATAATTTTAACTCACTAAGCTCCCAGACATCTTAATCCCGTGCCCTATCCTGGGAAGCGCGAAGGACAAAATTCCTCAACTTTTGAACCCTGTCCCGGGTGCTCTTCAGCAGCACCTGAAGCTCCAGGCCTCCACTGCTGTCAGTCCACAGCCAGCACCCTGCGGACCAGAAAGCTTCAGGTTTTCTCAGTTTGGGGGAGGTTTATTTGCACTGAGCCCTTGGGCATGATGGAAGGATCCACACAACTCCTGTGGTGTTAAGAGAAATGAAAGAGTTGTTTGTTTGTTTGTTTTCTTTACCTCTCCTTTTTAAAACAGGCTCTGAAGATACTGCTGCACTTAGCCCATAATAATTAAGTATTATGCTGCCAGACACTGCAAGTCATATATTAAGGAATACCCGATTTGAAAAGCAACTCAAAATGACTGTCTGATGAAGACTGTGGCCAAGAACCTGTTTTATACACATCCTCTGGGCCCTTATCTATGCTGTGCGATAGAGGCTCAGGAAGCGACACTTTTGGGACTCTAAACAAGGAACAGACACACAAGACAATTTGGTCAGCTGCGAAAATTGCCCCACAAATCATGTAAGTTCACATCTGCTGATAAACCAACCTGCCAGGAAAAATCACCTTTCCTTCGGGACGCGTGGGGAAGGGCGGGCACGAATCCTCCTTGATGTTTGTTTATTACCAAAAGGCTCCTCAGACACTCGCTGCTGAGGTGCTGCCCCTCTCCAGTGCCCCGGACCCCAGACACCCATCCGGGGGGCTGCCCCCACAGAGAAGGACAGGGGACGAGGAGATGCAAGGGGGCACAAGGGAGACCAGAAAGAAAAAAGGAAGCAGATGAGGAGGAGGACGAGGAATGACGAGAGGTTCAGCCCCAGCCTCACGCCTACCCGCACCCCAGGCTCGGCCGCCGCTCCGCAGGGGCGATGGAGGCCGCGGCAGTGAGTAAGCCAAGCCCGACGTTGCTGGACAGCGTAAGCCCCCGCCCCATTCTCCGCACCTGTCCTGTGTGTTTATCATTCTCGGCTTGCTAGGGCTGGCCTCCGGCTGCGCTGTTCCTTCGTTCTTGTTCTTGTTCTTGTTCTTGTTCTTGTTCTTGTTCTTGTTCTTGTTCTTGTTCTTGTTCTTGTTCTTGTTCTTGTTCTTGTTCTTACCCCCTGATCATCTCCTGTCACCCTCCTTTGGACTCGCTCCAACAGCTCCATGTCCTTACAATGGGGACTCCAGGCTGGGTCTCACAAGTCAGACTTTTGTAAAAACACACAAGTGGGGCTGTCTC
>JAAWXA010000040.1:1965534-1976195 GCA_038090715.1 Florisuga fusca
CCTCTTCCCCCCCCCCCCCCACCTCTTCCCCTCAGTAGCTCATTTCCAGGGAGGAATGAATATGCTGGTTAAAGGATGCCAAGCAGGGGCTTGTGATGAGCAGTGTACCCCAAAGGGGAAGGCAGTGGCAGTTTTTGCCCAGGTGACTGTCACTGCCTTGTGTGTCAGTGTCACCTCACTGTCACTGAAGAACTTGAGGGTGTGTGTAACCTGCGGAGTTCATTCCCACAGAGCTTGGCAGGCAATGGAAGCCTTCACATGGACTTCTAAACAAAGCAGCTCACTGGGAAAGAAGTTCTCAAAACTTTTCAGGTGGAAGCCCCGCAAGCTGGGGTCTTGGGCAAGCCTCACATCTACCTACTTGCCTGGCCTCATGCTGTCTGCTGGTGCTTGCAGCACATAGGTGAGCAGAGGCCTGGCCTGGAAGGGATCAGAGCAGGCTCCTGAGTGACAGATGTAGAAGCCCAAGGTGCCATGTCCCTGGCAAGCCCCCAGGCTCTGGGATCTGACAGGCAGCCCATGGCCTGGGCTTCCAGGTTCCCAGCACAACAACTGACAGGAAGCAACCAGCTGTTCTGCAGAGAGCTGGATGCTGGCCAGAGCCTGAGTTCAAACAGAGCACTTTAAGTGGCCTTTTCCCCCTTCCTCTGCATTTAAAGCACTGCTTGCAGCCATAATTCTATTTATAATACCCAGGAAAAGCGAGCTGAGACTTTCCCACAGTGCTGGCTTCTCAGGCGATTGTTGTTGGGGGAGCTGGAATGTGCATGGTATTATTTTTCTATCCCCTGGGAAGCTGTTTGTTTTTTTGCTTTTTTGTTTTTTTTTTTAAATTGTGTGTCATTCTGGGTCCCCATCCATGCTGAGGAAAGTTTGTGAAGCACAAGGTCTCTGGTTGCTTCTCATGGCTCTAGAGTGCTTTGCTGAGGGGCTGCTGGTTTGGTTGTCTCTGCCTGTGGGGAGAGTGATGAGTGCTCTAAGGGACATGATGGTAGCCAAGGAGCTCCAAGCCACATCACTGATATCCCCCCTCTTGTTACTCTGGGAGCACCCCTCATGTGGCTTTTTGCCTCTGTGTGTGAAGGAGGGAAGGTGATAGATAATCCTGCTTGGAGTAGCAGGGGCTTCCCTGTTGCTGACGGATTTTGGCAAGAAGTGCTGCTGTGCTGTGGCTTTGGGGTGGCACAGTGGTGCCCTGTGAAGCTGAGCAAGATTACCAGGTCACGCTGTCACCATTCCCCGAGTTGTTGCTGCCAGCAGAGTCCAGCGGATGCTTTTTTTTTTTTTTTGCTGCCCAGCAGAGCTCCAGCCCTTCCTGCCACGCTCCAGCTCTGCTGGTGCTGCCTTGATCCTTTGCAAAATCATTCCTGCTGTGTCCTCTCCTGGCCTGCAAATGGTTTTATGACCCTGCCTGGGGTTTTGGCAGTGGGAAGTGCTGTTGCTCCATATTTTTTTGACATTGTTTTGTGGTTTTATTGGTTTTTTGTGCAGTGTTTTTTTGTGTGTGGTTTTGGTTTGGTTTTTTTGTTATAACCAGACCAAGGTAGGAAGGGCACTCTGAGTATCTTTGCTGTTTGTTGCACTGGGCTTGAGAACTGATTATCTCAAATTCTAAATGCAGAACAGATGACATCTGTAACCCTGATGAGCCCTGCGCTCCAGGATGATGCTCTGGGCCAGGCCCAACACCTTTGCAGACACTAGAGAGTCCTCTGCTAGGATTGGTGGGACAGCCATGGGGAGAGATGCTACTACAGAAATAGATGACATCTATTTTAGAGGCTCGCAAACATTAGTTGGGCTTTGCTTCGATTATTATCATCAATTATTGTGAATAATTGTGGACTGTGTAGCTCTTCACACTTTCAAACAAACTCAAGAGAAGTGATGCAGTTTTCCTCAGCTGGGAAATGGGAGCACAGAGCTTGTCTGTGCCTGCCCTTAGAGAAGGTGGAGACAGGCGAGGACAAGATTGCAGGAGGACAACCACAGCTTTCTTGTGCACAGGACTGACAGCAGAGATGCTGCCCAGATGTTTGGGGCCACAGAGAAAAGCAGAATACCTGTGGGAGGGGATGGCCCTCCGACACTTTCTCTGTGCTCTTCCTTGGCTGCAGTCCTGGCCACACTGCCTTGGCCTCTGTGTGAGAAATGGCCAACAGCAAGTTCACCTTCTTGGTCAGCTCCATGGCAATGCCCTCGCAGGGGTTCTCACTGACCTCACAATGAAATGTCTGCTCAGATAAGGAAAACAGTGCTTTGCAGAGGCTGCTAACCATGCTGTAGTCCTTTCTTGTGCCTTTTCACCTAGCAGGTACTGCACACCTGTCCCTCAGCTGTGGCCTTCCCACTGGACCAAAGTGCTGGAGCGGCTGATGGATACCATGTCCATCCAGAAGCAGCTCCTTACTGCCTACAGCAGCTTGTGTTTGAAAGGTGTTGCTGAAAGCAAAAGACTTCCAAACAGGGGTTTCAAAATAAAGATAGTAAAATGTTGGGAGCTTTATATGTAATTAATACCCTGCAGTTAGTTAAAAACATCTTAAGACCTATGTCATTCAGAACTTTCTTGGGCTGCACACCTCTCTGGGAATGTAATTATGTTTTCACCAGAAGCCTTTTCATCCCCTGTTCTGTGGCTGTTTTTGTTTTTTTTTCAAGAGCATGAGGCTCTTGTTTTTCTAGGGGAAAAATAAAAATTAACACTGCCAAGGAATTTTGTTTTCATACCTCAGTCCTCCCAGCCAAGCTGCCAGCTTGGCCTTCCTGTGCCGACATGTCTATATCGTGTTACTGACGAAGCATCAGAAGTGTTCCCAGGATTTTGGTTGCCTGTGTTTCTGTATGAGCTGTGCATGAATGCCCTAAAGCCAGTCCATCTGTGCAGCCAGGATGCTGGAATCATGTCCTGAGGGTTTCATGTGAGTGTCCACCTGAGAGGTGGATTTTCATTGTTTAAACTGTCAGATTAGTTAGTGTCTTCTGTTTCCCTCACATCTGTAACAAAGGGAGAGGTTCCTTCTAGGCTGTGCAGACATTTTTCTGCTGCTCCTTTGTATTTCCAATGGGATGAGTAGATTCCTTGGCAGACCCCCTTGGAGCTGAGGGTCAGATTTAAGACACTTTGCTGACATCAGTGGCTTTCCTTTTTAATGCGCTTTGTCAGAATTTGTTATTTAGCCATTAAGCAGTGCCAGTGCAGAGTTCATGCATGAACTGAGTTGAAAATGTGCTCAGTGTGAATTAGTGATGAGAGAAAAACAGGTCAAGGAACATCTTGTTTCAGAGCACACTGAGCACACTGAGCATCAGACAGGGTGTGGGCAAAAGAAAGAAGACAGAAATCATGGGCAGCGACGACTTCCCTCTGCTCTGCTCTGAAGAGGCATCATCCCTCTTCCTGCTGGTGAGATTGGCACCAAGTGAAGCTGTTCCTATGCTGTGTGTTCCTTGGTGTGTTGGGGTGGGATGAGAAGCTGGATGGTGGCAGGAAGATGAGAGCTGGCGATGTGATATGGCGGGCCCACCATGAGATGGGTTTGTCATGGAGTTGTGTGTGACTGATGAGCCCTGTGCTCCAGGATGATGCTCTGGGCCAGGCCCAACACTTTTGCAGACACTAGAGAGGGCTCTGCTGGGATCGATGGGACAGCCATGGGGTGAGATACTACTACAGAAGACGTGCCAGCATGAAGCCCTAATGAACCTGCTGTCCCTCTATGCACGGGCTCTTGGGATGGGTTGCCCTGGAGATGCAGGCAGGTTTTACTGGCAAACGCTGGAACTGAGATGGTCCCTCAGCCCATGATCTCCTGGCATAACAGAACCTGGGAATGGGGTGCGATGGAAAAAAGTAATCCATGAAGTACAGAGTCTACAGCAAAATCAGGAACTCGTAGGTGCGAGGTTGAGGCATGTGGATGAGTCTGTGTCAGCCAGGAGGTGACAGCAAGTGTGCCTGCCGGAGCAGCACTCTCCTGGTGGGGGTGAGCTCAGGAGGTCACCTCTTTCGTGGCCAAAATAAAGCTGCTGTGTTTCCCTGCCTCGGTTTCCTGTGAAGGAAGTCTGCCTGTAGCTGCTTCTCTGTGTCATCCCTGCTCCTCTGGGACTGTAGCTCTTTTCTTTGGCTGTTTGCAGAGTACATCACCCTCCGGGGTATGTCCAAAGATTCACAGTGCAGGGCCTGGTGGGTGGTACCAAGAGAAAAAAAAAAGGGAGAAATCTGAGGACAAACTGGTAAAAAAGAGCATACAGGAAAGCACACAGGTGGTGTGTCTTGCTACTGGCCTGTTGCACATCGGGATCCACCCAGGTCTTTGCACCAATCTTTGTAAAAGCTCTTTCAATTATTTTTTACAATGAGCTCATCTTTTCTGGCACATCTCTGCTCCCCTTGTTCAGTTCATACAGGCACAGCAGGCGTCCTTTCACCTCTCTTTATTCATCCACATGTGAGCCAGGAACAAGCAGCTCTGTCCCTGGAGGACAGTTGCCTTTAGGGTGTCTTGTCTCAGCTTCTTTTAGATGCTGTGTGAAGATGGATTGAATGGAGCTGCCTGAACACAGCCAAAATCAGCCAGGTACTTGCTCTGGACTTGTTCAGAAGATGGCAATGACCCCTGACGGCCCTCCTGCTCCTTCCCCAGGCAAATCCCACTCCCCTTCTCCTCAGAAATTTAAGATGATCTGGAACAGCTCATCTTAAAAATTGGTGATTTTTTTGAGCATATGGGATTTTGTTTTACAGAAGTGATAGTGTTTTGATGCTAAAAAAAAAAAAAAAAAAAAAAAAAAAAAAAAAAACCTTTGCTTGTCCAGTTTTGCTTTTAGCTGAAATTAGTTGAAACATCACTTAAGTAAAGATGGTAATATTTTTCATTTCCAAAGAGCTCAGTGACAACTGGAAAGTACAGGGTCTTGTAGCTGCTGCTGTTCTGCTGGCACTCCAGTGACTCCTGATGGGTGAGTATAACCCTGTGCCATAACATGGCATGTTGTCAGTCAACGCTGCTTGCTGTTACCTTCAAATGGAGGGTCTGCTGGGGAGGAGATGCTAGGGGGTCAGCAGCTGACTCTGCCTGTTCCCACCCAACGCTGATGTGTCAGAAGCTCCCAGGTTTCTGACACAAGCATTTAGTGGTAGTAATACTGCAATCCCTGTTCAGATGCTGGTGTGGACCATCACTACCTTAAAATTAGTTATTTAATATTATTAAAAGTGTTAGTTCTTGTCTCCCGTAAAACCAAAGCATGTAGGCCAGGCCTCAGAAACAGTGAATGGAACAGAAGAGGGACTGTCCATTAACATCCAGGAGAGGGAGCAGTTGGCAGAAATGGATGTACCAAGGAAAAGACAAGTGAGTAGCTGAAAGGGAACAGGGAATCCAGATCTTGTGTGTGAGATGGGCATGCCTGACTGATTGCAAAGCCACTTCTGCCGGTGGCTTCTTTTGGGGGTCTTTGTTCCCTACCTCCATTACCATGTTGTGACTGCCAGGTAGCTGGTGCCCCTTTCTGCTGCTTAGAGGGCTTTTAAGAGTATTTTTTCTTTCATACATTGAACGGTAGGGGGACAAAAAAAAGGGCTCGGGGTTGGGGGAGGAAAAACACAGACACGAGAAGGGCTGTGCTCTTCACTTGTTTCTGAGAAGAAACAGAAATAAAGAGCAGTCTGCCTATTTATGCCCTGTGGCCATTTCTGAACCTTTACACTTATTAAATGATTTGATATGAGGGAAGCTGAAGTGTAAAGTGTTTTGTTTCTTCCCTAAAGGTGCAAAGTCAGTGGTAGAATAAGAAATTCCACCCAGATTTGCAGGTGTCTGTCTAGTTACAGGTCCAGTCTCCATCTCTCAGACCAGTCAGTCTTGTGTCACTTGCTGCTGCCTTAGTTACTACATCAGAGGATGTGGAGAGGAGGAGGTGTTTGGGGTGAGAAGGATAGCGGGAAGAAATAAAATGAGGTGACGGCTCACAGTCTGTAGGGATAGAAAGGAGAAACACAGAAATGGGACTGGTGAACTAGAAGCTGGGACATTGCCTTGGCAGGAGCAGACAGGCAGTTAAAGGTGCTGCTGTGAAGTCGACATCTTCTGGTAGCAATAGGATTAAGCAAAGATATTCTTTGGTATCCTTTCCTTTTCCCAGCTTTTCCTGAAATCTTTAATGTCTTAAGTTTAATTTTCTAATAAAATGCTAAAATTTATTAATCCTGACCGCCTTGCAAATACAACTGCAAAGAGACACATGTGATTCATATTTGCAAATGTTTTTTCTTTTTTCCACCACCAGCTTCTTGCCACTACCAGCATCTTCCCTGAATGTTTGCTCGTCAGGTCAGCAGAGGTTCAGATCCCTTTTGGGTGTAATCTAGCCCAGCAAAGGTCTTGTGCTGTAGCTCCTGGTCTGAAGCAAGTAATTTTGGATGTTTTTCATCAGACTGATATTTTTCATCATCCCTGAAACCTTCCCAAGTTCTTCTGCAGATTGGATCCTATGATGGTTCATGTAGGAACACGGAGTCTGCTGGAGTCCCAGGAGCTGGTGTGCATATAGTAAGTTTCCTTTTCACTCTGTGTGTAGTACACATACAGCTGATGTACCTTCAGGTTTTTTCCATTCTCTCTTTTATAGGAAAGACCTGCAGCAGCCATAGGTGCTAGTGGCAGTGCTGTCATAGCCCCCTTCTTCCAACCCACAAGCACGGGTGAGTAGATGTGATTGCTGACACTCTTCTAAATAGCCTTCTAAATCTTTATCATGAGAAAAGGATTAGTGCCATCCTGGTGAGACTACTTTGGCACGCAGGTCTTGTAGTTTGCATGTGAAGAGCAGCAATTTCATCTGTAAGAGACTGAGTGTGAGTTACTCAAATTCGTTTGCTTTAAAGTAAATACTATCTTTGCCTTCCTTAAGGTCTTCCACTTAGTTTTTCTATATTCAGGGTTTCTAAACAACACGTTGTGTATGGTACAAAAAGCTGTACACAGCCTCTCCACAGACCTTTTCAGCCCTGAATCTGAATTGTCTTTCACTATGGACAGTTTCCTTCTCTCATGGTGGTACTTGCTTGTACGTTCTTCCAGATGAACCAATTGCTTTCTTACACAATGTTGTATCTGAAGCCCCTGCAGTTCCATTTTATTGTTACCTCATTCCTCTGATGGGTGTGAAGAGTGAGTACTGCTTAGCCAGCTCTTCACAAGTCCATAGGCTCATAGCAACCCCAGTGATCCCAGTGCCTGATGTGATGAGTCTGCCAGCCTAAACCAGGCATGTGGCCTCTGCTCCCATCCCACATCAGCTGTAGGAGGAAGGGTCCTCTCTGAAAATGGGGGGGTGAATTAAAGACTAGAAACTAAACTGCATTCCTCTTCACTGGAAAAAAAAGTCATAGTTGAAGAGTACAGAAGAACTGGGATAGAGAAAGTGATGCTGACCATGGCTTTACAATTAGTGTGGACCAGAATAGCTAATTGCCTTGAGTAACCAACATTGAATCCTAACTTCTTAGTGTATATGGACTGCATGGTCATGTTTTGCTAGTAAATTATGTGTGAAACCACAGTGCTTCTCGAGTCTTACTATTTAGCAAAGGAATGAGGGATACAATACAGATCTTCAGTTACTTGCTCTGGACAGCAGGTTATGTGGTGTTTCTGGATCTAGAAATTTATCTTTGTTCTTAAATATGTTGTTATCAGGTCACTTCTCAGCTTTTACTTATCCAGACTTTTTCCCTTTGAACTGGTAAGAGAAATGCTTCAAAGAGGGCAGAGAAATGTCTTCTGTGTACCTCTGAGGAATAACCACGCTGAAGGTCTCTTACTGGTTGTTTCAGAGCTGAAGAGTTTCCTCGGCTGAGGCCAGAATTGAACAACTTGTGAACTAGAAAGACTCCCCCTTGGGGAGGAGAGAGGGAAATCTCCCAGAACGGGGGTGTGTGAGATCTCCGTTCTGCTCAGTTCGTGTTGAAGAGTCGCTGAATGCAATACAAGAGCAGATCCCTACCTGCCGAGCATGAAGTGAATGAGAGAACAGTTGTCATTTCTACATGGTCAGAGGCTCCTGTTAAAAATTATGTATTCTGTGGCATTCTCTTGCTTCAGCCTTGGGGAAAAAAGTTACCCTGGACATTCACTGCCAGGTAGTTCTGCTGCTCCTTTCCACAACCCCGTAGCTTTTTCTTTATTTTCTTATGAGCAGTACAGATGGTTTTCTTGGTTTGTTTTTTTTTCCTTCTCGCACCCCAAACTAAAGTGTTGAGTGCACTGGCAATAGGGGCAGATGGAGCAGTTGGAAGGTCATTATGGACTGGGGTCCTTCCCCTCGACGGACACCTCTTATTCTTGTATCTTCCCCCAGCCACACGGTGTTTCTCTGTCTGCTGTCACAGTGATGGAGGACTGCGGGGTCAGGCGGTGCAGGAGCAAGCAGACAGGCAGGCTCGCTGCAGTACTAGCAATGGGACAGTCACATAACCTGGGATTCGGGGTTATATTTGTTTGGGCGAGTGCTGATGCAGTCTGTAAGCTGAGCCGTAGGTTTCCGCGTGTTTCTTTATCCTCACAGTAAGTGTTTGAAGCCGGGAATCCCTTTTGTCTTCATTATCTGGGTAAGGAACCGAAACCCGCGGGTTAAAATCGCTGGTTTGGACCTGGGCCCGGATCGCAATGACAGGCCCGGATTGGGCGGAGCGGGAACGGGCGGAGGGAATGGGCAGGGCGGGATTGGCGGGGCCAGGGATGCTGTGGGTGGCGATTGGCTGTGGCGTCGGGAGCGGAGAGGTCTATATATGGGGAAAGCGGCGGTACAAATCGTTCGTGCTGCAGTCCCGGGAGCAGAGTTCCCGAAACGCCTTAGGCAGGGCCGGCGGCCGTGGGAGCCACTGCTGAGACGGGCAGGAGTGGGGCGTGTCCTGCCTGCTGCTCCCCTCTGGCGCCGAGACGCGGCGGTTCCGGGAGCTCGTCCGGACCGAGGGGCACGCGGGGTCGGAGGAGCGGCGCCCCTATTTTTGGAAGGAGGGAGCGCAGTCGCTTGACGGTGATGCGGGCGACGCGACCCGCCTGTAACCAGGGCCTGGGGCTGTGCCTACGTGGCTGCTTGTCCTGCTGACAGCCCTGTAGTCAGGTGCCGTGGAGCCCTGTGTCCCCAGGCAGCCTCAGTTCCCCGTGAGCAGGGCTGTGCAGCCTCTTTGGCCGCTGCTTTGCACAGCCAGCTCCGTTTGCCCAAGGTGGCTGCCTGCAAGCCCCCCTCCAGCTGTGCCTGGGCAGGCGCCTGTAGCCTGGATGAAGGAAGTGGAGGTAAGAGAAATGTGCTGTGGCCAAAGGCTGTGATCACACTAGAGCGCTGCCAGGTGATGCTGCCCAGAGAAGAGGGGCAAGCCTGTAAGAATGGTGAGAACCACAATATCTGCACTTGGGTATGGAAATGGTGCTCCTGAAGAGCTGTTATTTAGATAGGTGGGCCAGCCTGCATCTTGGATACAGGTTGGAGCCTCGAAATCCTTGGGGCTTGCTGAGCTTAGGCAAGGGGGTCCTGGTTTGAGAGGACAAAGAGCAAAAGCTGTCTGGGGTGGGGCCAGCAATTGTCAGCCTGTTGATGTGTCTGTGAGACTGGGGAGCAGCTGTACTTTTGGGGAGAAGAGGATGGTTCAGGTGACCCAAATGCACTAGTGACAGTATTTGTTCCCATGATGCTCAGTATAAAATGTCTCCTAAAATAATCCACTGGTGGCTTCTCCGGCTGGCTTGGGGTCTGTTTGTTATTGTGTCTCGTGCTTTGCTGCCAGTTGCTACTGCTGCTTAAATCACTTGAAGAACAGAATTTGTGGAGACGGATAGCTTTCTGCCTTGCTAAGCAGGACAGGGTTGGTTGCTGCTGGGACTGTGGGCTTGGGCATCCCTGTCTGCTGTCATGTTGAGCCTGAGTTACCAACTGAGGAGCCCAAGTTCCGTGTTTACTTATATTGTAGATTTTTAATTCACTCTCACTATTCCTATTTCATGAAGTCTGTGCTACTGTTTTTCTTCCAGCTTTCAAGTCTCTTTCTCTTCTTTCCTGCTTCCTCTTCCCTTGGGAAGGTATTGGGGGAATACTAGAGAGCATCTATCCTTGTTATTGCCTAAAACTGTCAAAGAGGGACCCAGCTGAAGAAGGGGCAGTCCTGTAATCAGGGTTGTGCATGTCTCCTGTGCTTAAAGGAAGGTGCTGGGACATCCTGTTTAACGAAGGCTCATCATCATAGTTGCCCTAGTTGCCATGTATGATGTCTTGTTACTTAAGCCTCTTCAGTCATTGTTGCTTGTTGGTTGGGGCTTTTGGGCAAAGGGCATAGGCTTTGTGTTGTGTGTGACCCCACTGGTCTGTTCTGCAGTGAGCTGCATATTTGAGTATGCCAGTGGAATATTTAACTATTTGATAGGGTTAGGGTTACGGTCATTAAGGTTAGGGTTAGGGTTGTGTTAGGGTTAGGGTTAGAGTTTGGGTTAGGGTGAGGGTTTTGGGTTAGGGTCTTTAGGGTTAGGGTTAGGTCCGTAAGGATTAGGGATACGGTTTAGGGTTAGGGTAAGGGTTTACAGTTAGGGTTAGGGTCATTAGGGTTTGGGTTAGGGTTAGGGTTTGGTCATTAGGGTTAGGTTAGATTTATGGTTTTTGGAGGG
>JAAWXA010000040.1:1976241-2188338 GCA_038090715.1 Florisuga fusca
GCAGAGTCTTGGCAAAGGGACAGTGCCCATCAGCTCAGCTGCTGGGAATGGGCAGAGCTGGGGTACAGAGAGGAGTTCAGGGAAGAAGAAGGCAAGGTGGGGCCGTTGGGACTCTGGGAGCCTTGGGACTCTGCCGCAGGCTGTCACTAGAGGGTTGGTATGTAGCTCACCTCTGTGTCTCTCTGGGCAGCTCCCGACGGAGAAAGCCTGGGAGCAGAAGACGGCAGGGAAGAGAAGACGAGGACGTTGGGGGACATTGCAGAAGAATGAGGACATCGGGGGACCTGCCAGTGGCACTAGGGAGGAGACAGATGATGCAATAAAACATTAGATAAAGCCCACTCTGACATTTCCAAGCCCAGCTCTGCATTAGCCCACACCTGGGCCGCCGCACCGCACATGCAAATTTTTCGTGGAAGGAGTTGTTGTTGTTGTGGCGTGTGTCTCTGGCGAGGACAGGGCCTGTTTGTCAGCAGGCAGCGTTGGGTTGTCTCCTGTGGAGAAAGAGGAAGTGTTGGTGGCAGAGGCCGTTGCTGCGGAGCGTTGTTGCGGGAGCCTTGAGGCAGGTGTTTGCGGGTGCTGCAGCCCTGGTGCAGGAGGAGCAGGTGGCTCTGTGAAGGCTTTTGTCTGTCAGCTCGTGTTAGGGAAGAACAGGGAAGCATTGTTTGTCGGTGCACGTGGTCATGTGCAGGGCAGAGGCTGCAGCTCAATTTGCCTGGGTGGTGCGGTGCAAATGATGTGAAGAGCAGATAGGGAGTGGGCTTCGGCAGAATGGTTTTGTTAAAAAAAAATTAAATCCTTGTTTTCTATTTCAATGTCAAAACCTGTTTAAAATAAAACTTCTTCTGTGTAACATTTTATGAGCCAAACAGGTAAAGAAATCTGAGAAGGGGAGTAGAAAGTGGGGAGGCTAGATCTGGGGAATGGTCGGGTGTGTGTTAGTTATTGAGGGGAGTAACTTTTAGGACTGTATTTGAATCTTCACGTAGTGATGCTGGGATATTTAGCCTGAGGGTGGGTTTTTTTGTTCGGGAAGTTATTTTGGAGAGGGGGCAAGATTCTGCCAGTGAGGAGAGTGAAACGTGAAGGTCAGTTGTAATCCGGTCGACACGTGTCAGCTGATGGACTCCAATAAAAACGAGCCGTGAACCCGCTTCAGGAGATGCTTGTTTAATTTTTTGGAGAAGTTGGGTTTTAAGGGGAGATGCCTGACTCGGGCAGTGAGTGGAAGAGGGGGGTGGGAGGAGGGGGGGCTGCAGCTGCACTTGGGTGGCGCCGATGGCTGCTGGGGCGCTGGGAGGGGCGGTGGGTAACGGGGACGCGACGCTGCGGGGCACTTTTATTTTGGCATTATTATTTTTTTCCCCCCCTTTTTTTTTTTTCCTTCCCCCTTTTTTTCGGCGCTCGTTGCGCCCCCCGGTGGTGAAAAGGCGGCACTGCAGCAGCGAGGCGCCTGTGGCCTGAGGTGAGTGCTCTGCGCATGCGCGGCAGCGCCGGCTCTGGTTACGGAATCATGGCGGCGCCCTCTCGCCCCCTACGGAACCGCCGCGTCCGTCTCGTCCCGCCTCCGCCGCTGTTGGCGGAGCCGGCGGCCAGAGCGCGGAACGCCAGATCGGCGTCCGCTCCGCCGTGCCGCCCGCCTCCGGGGCGAGGAAAAGCCGCGGGAGGGCTGGGGACGGCGGGGGGGCTAAGCGGGCACGCAGGGGGAACGTCGTTATGGGGCGTTTAGCGAAGGCGTTTAGGGCCGTCAGGCGGGAGCAGCCCGTCAGTCCTCCCGGGGCCGTCTCGATGGTAAGCGCCTAAGCGGAGAGGCGAGCCTTTGTGTGTCTGGACAGCATTAGAGCCATTGAGCCCTCCGGTGTCTCCGGGCTAGCCCACCAGCGCCGCCACCTCGTGTCACCACTCCCCCTCCCTGCGTGTTACCACCCCCCCGTGTCCGTGTCTCCAGCTCCCGCCTCCGCGTTCCTGTATTTGTCCCCCGCCTCCCCTCCCGGGACCATTCTTTAATTCAGTTTCCTCTTGAAAGTAATTCAAGGGATTGCACGACCTCTTGAGTTATGATGTTTTCGTGTCAACAGAAATGTAATTAATTCAGAGAAATGAATCACTGTAACTCATCTATAATAAATCTCTCCAATACACTATTCTAGAGAATGCTATTCCTGATGAAGCACAAGGTGCACTCTTTGCCAGTGTTTGTCTCTCCTTTCGTACCACCACGTTAGAGACAGACTTGTTCTTTTTTGCATGTGCTTTCACTTCCTTTAGGGTAAATCATTTGTGAAGGTAAGGACCTGTACCTGGCACACTTCCCAGCTGGGGTCTGTGTTTCATAGAGACACTCTTGGCACTGCTGAAATTACTTTTGACCGTGTTGTGTAAAGCAACTCCTTTACACTGGAGCTGCCAATTTTACCCTCAGAATTTTTAAATCGGTGTTAATGGAACACTGACTTGCTTTAAATTGCTCCAGATTTAGAGATAAAGGCCTGGGTATGTTTTGGGTGGACTCTTTCCCATAGCATGAGCATTGAGAGGAGGTGTCTGGCAAGAAATGAAGATTTAAGGAAGGGCTGTGCTCTGTATTGCAGCTGGGAGGTTCGGTTCTGTCCCAGAGCTGGTCGGTGAGCTGGAGGGCCATGAGGTCGTTTGCACAACGTGCATGTGACTGTCCATCCAGTTCTCTCCCAGGATGATGAGGCCCCCCCCTTTATGATGGGGCCTCTCCTCTACCCAGTGGTAAGAGTTCCCATTCACCATCAGTCACTTCTCGTCAGGATAATTCTTCAGCATTCCAGTTTTTCCAACTTAAGTCTCAGCCAAGGCATCCTCCCACTGTACGTTGTTATTTTGAGTATTTACAGTCTACAAACTGCCATTATTATTCCAAGTGGAAAAGTCTAACTAATGTTAAATCACAGGAGTTCAGCTACAATTTAATTTGAATTGCAGCCTCAGGTCCAATCCTTCCAACTCATCACGCTATGTCAACACCCTTAAGTCAAGCAGTTTTCAGTTTTCGCAAATCTTTAGCAATTCTGCCTCTAATCCCACTGTGTCCCCAGAAGCAGCTGACAGAACCAGCTGTATGCTCTCCTGCCCCTTTATTCCTGTCAGTTTTTTGCCCCTGCCCCTTCCCCAGATGGTGGTGGGATGGGTGGTAGGTGGTGCCTGGGATATATAATCCCCTGACATCTGCCCAGGGCTCTCAGTCTGTTTTGGTGCTGTGCTGGGGTCAGGTCTCTGTTCTTGCAGTCAGTGGCAGCTGTGGAGCTCACTGGGTCAGTGTTTTTGGGAGCTCATGGACACAGAGGCATCAGCTTTCTGCGAGAGCCTCTGGGTCAGCAGTCTGTGCAGTCAGAAGGGCATTTCTTGCCCGCATTTTTTTTCTCCTGTTGGTAGCTTTGTGTGGGATGTTTTGGGGTTATAAACTGTTTTAATATTCTGTATTTTAATATTCTATTTAATATTCCTTGCACAGGCTAGGAATAGGAACCTGGTGGCTACAGGACTAATGCAGGTGGCCACTTGTGGAGGATTTTTTTGAACACAGATGGGTTAAGACTTATGTCCTCCTGGAAGCCAAATAGAGGGATGGATGCTGGAGAGGGCTTGTGGGAGAGAGGGGACAAGGTTGGGCATTAGAGATTCATAAAAGCACACGTTTCCAGGGAGTTTGGGATTGAAATAGACATGCCAGGGGAAGTATGACACTCCATCAGATTTGCACCTTTCTGATTTTGGCCGTCCGTGCTGCAGGCGACCTTAGATTCAGCCTTAATCAGTCCATGTTATTCTGCTCTGAACCTTGTCTGAACCCCATCTCGCTGCTGCAGATTTCTGATGTGCTTTAGTGAACATTTTCTGGTTCTCTGTGACCCGAGTCTTTTTGCAGCCCCAGGGGTCAAGCTGCAGCTGTGGGCAGGGGGAGTGGTGAGGGACAGGGGGAGGGTTCAGGGTTAGGGTGTGATGTTCTCAGATGGGTTGCAGGTGAGGCTCCTTCACCCCAGGTGGAGACAGTCAAGGAGAGGAGGGGTTTTTCCAGGGGATTGTGAGAAAGAGGTGGGGCAGGACAATTGCATATAAGGCTCCACGTGGGTCTAAGGGCTGAGTCTGTGTGTGGAGTGAATCGGTGGCTTCTGGATGAGTTGTCTGCGAGCTCTTCATCTTCCAGGCTCTAAAACTGAAGATGGCTGCAAACTAATTTACGACAAAGAGCAGGTGAGTGGCTTACTTTATGAATATCCCCAGTTTTTAAGTGTTCTTGAAAAGTTGATTATAACGTTAGGACAAAATTATATGAATCCAGACAATTTTTACTTGGGTTGAAAAACCAGGTGTAAACGTTTTGAATTTGGCAGTGGAAATTTGAAAAAATGACAGAGCAGCTGAGGGATTGAATGTTTGTGGTTTTAGGTACTAAAGCAAAGCTGTAGCCAGGACACTTAGGCTCAGTGGGGTTCTGGGGCTGGGGGGCACCTGTGGGGCTGTGTCGGCGTCATTTGTGGATCACCGTGGGACAGGGGGGGATCCATCATCGTTTTTTCTGTCCCCTAGAGCTGGAGTTAGATTTGTGGGGCTGCTGACACAGCTTTCAAGGGGGGCTGGCCTGCCTGACCAGTGGCTACTCCAGGCTCCAGTGAGTGTGACCCACAGCTGCCTGCCTGCTCCATACATGCAGCTATGCCCCGTAGATTTCATTATGTACAGTTGTCCCTATAACATCATCACTTTATGTCTGGTGACATCACTGCCCTTTTCCCAGGGCCAGGCTACGTTGTCCAGGTTTTGTACTACACAGTGGATTTTGACACCCTGCCCTCCCACACGTGTCTCCACTCCCTTGCCTTTGCCCCACCCCATCTATGACTCCAACATGCTCATTGGCAGCACTGATTGTGTCTTGGTTCCCTGGCACCTTCTTGTCATTGTGGCCCTGTCCTTCTACTCCTCCCCCCATGGGGGTGGCCGTGCCCTTCTTTCCCAACCCTCACCCTTTCTCTCTCCCTCATTCTCTTTCTTTTTCTTCATTTCTCTGTCTCAGCTCAGGCGCTGAGGCTTGTCCCCAGCTCTGCTGGGATTTCTGAGGAGTCTAAATAAACATTTTCCTGCTTTCAGAATGCCCTAGGGGAGGGGGGTGGGGTTGGCAGCCCCTGGGGACAGATCTCCCAGCTGTGGCTGGAGCAGGGGATGATGTTCTCTGATGGGCTCTGGCTGGGGCTGGGTTAGCCCAGGTGTGGCCAGTCAGGTTGATGAGGGGGCTTTCCTAAAGAACTGTGGGAAGGGCAGTGGGGTGGGGCCCAGGGTATATAAGTCTCCACCTCTACACAGGGACAGTCTGCTTGGGGGCTGTGTTGTGCTTGGAGCTCTACTGGTTGAAAGGAGCAGGGTTGGGGGCTTTTGGCCAGTGCAGTGGGTGTTTGCTCTGTCTTGGTATTTTTTGGTTCCCCAAGTGATAACTGCTGCAGTGTTCAACTCTGGAATGAGAGGGTAAGTAGAACACCCAGGGGCTCTTTGGAGGAGTTCAGCATTCTGAAAGAGGTTAGTGTTTACTGATGTGGGACTTGCTGGTGGCACTCTTGGTTGGAATTTCTTCATGGCACATGATGAAGAGGAACCCTGTGGCTACAGGAACATCCCAGCCCATTGATGTGTCTTTCCTTCTTCTCCATGGCTTCAGATGCCCATCCCTCTGAAAAGTAAGTGGAACCAGGTGTGAGGAAGGGCTGGGCGGGGGGGGGCAAAGTTGTGAATTGCAGGGAGGGGTTTGGAAGTCAGTGTAGGTGAGAGGGCTGTCCAGGAGCAGCCCTCTTTAGGCAGGTAAAGGGACCAGGTTGGATTCCAGCATGATGCTAACATGGGCAGGGCAGCTCCATCCTTTGTATGTGGTGGTGTGTAGTTTCTGCTGTCTGTCTTTGTTGTCTTAGAGCTTTCTATGGCCTTGATGTCCTCTTTGTACTCACAGAGCAAGTCTTTCACCTTGGGCACCATCCCTAGGCTCTGAAACACATTTATTTATCACCTTAGCACAATTCAGTGATGCGTTGTCTTGCATAACAAATTCACAACATAGAACAGTCTTGTGTATTGTTGCTTTCTCAAAGGTTCTCTTCTCACATGTTCTTCCTAACTGCGTCAGCATCTCTAATTGTGGTTTTTCTTAGACCGGGACTTTGTTCCCTGTATCCTTAGGTTTTGAATCCAGGCTTCTGATTTACCTGTCATTTTAGCTTAAGGAGTAATTTCTTGTGAAAGGTGGTGTCCTTTGACACTCTTGGGGCCATAATGGAGCCTCCATGTGTCACTGTTTCATCCCTCTGGGTCTTCCTGCCCAGCAGTCTAGCATCCTGGAATCATTCTTCTTCCCAAGAGTTTTCTCTTGAGGTCAAGTCTTATGGTTTGCAGCGTTGTGTCTTGGGTTGGCCTCAGCATTGAGAGTTTGGCTTGGAGCTGCCCTGCCCACACTGTAGGATCAGGGGCCCTTGGAAGAATCTTAAGGGAACTGTCCAAGTGCTGAGCAGCATTCATATGACTTGAGCAATAGTGGTTTTCAGATGGCTCTGGAAAGGTGAGCAAAGGCTGGTCAGCTGCAGAAGCAGTTATTTCTCAGGTGTTGTATTGCTGTTGGAGACACTGGCATCCCCTGTTTTTTAGTGTTTTCCGGGTGCCCTCTGAACCTCATTTTGGCACCGCGCAAGGATGGCAGGCAGGTGGGCGAGGAGCTAAGGTAAAGGAGCGTGCAAGAGGTGGACACCACAGCGGGCTGCCTGTTGTTTGAGGTGATACCATGGCACGTGCTCGCATGAATCTATGAAGGACGAGAGAAAATTGAGAGGTTTTGGCAAAGATCAGAGGATTACCCAGATGGTGTGTTTCTATGCTCAGGGGCCGTTGGGGGTTACTGCGGACGAGAGGGATTCTAAATTTTTAACTTCTAGTTTGTCCGATTGCCGGGGACTCATTTGTCGTTTTTCGCGAAAAAGATGGCCGACTTCCGGTAACAAAATGGCCGACTTCCGGGGACTCATTTGTAGTTTTTCGCGAAAAAGATGGCCGACTTCCTGTAACAAAATGGCCGACTTCCGGGGACTCATTTGTAGTTTTTCGCAAAAAAGATGGCCGACTTCCTGTAACAAAATGGCCGACTTCCGGGGACTCATTTGTAGTTTTTCGCGAAAAAGATGGCCGACTTCCTGTAACAAAATGGCCGACTTCCGGGGACTCATTTGTAGTTTTTCGCAAAAAGATGGCCGACTTCCTTTACCAAAATGGCCGACTTCCGGGGACTCATTTGTAGTTTTTCGCGAAAAAGATGGCCGACTTCCCGTAACAAAATGGCCGACTTCCGGGGTCTCATTTGTAGTTTTTCGCGAAAAAGATGGCCGACTTCCTGTAACAAAATGGCCGACTTCCGGGGACTCATTTGTAGTTTTTCGCTAATAGAAAAGCCGACTGCCCGTCACTGGCTGTGTATCGGCTTATACTCAGTGCGTGGCAGTGTGTATTGGGGTGTTCCATTCTTGGCACGCATCGGACTGCTTGGTTTTTGGAGACAGCACATCTGACACGTAGGACCAATCTTAACCCTGTTATGTAATGTAAGGGAAAGGTATGAATTTACAGCAGGCTGATTTGGAAATTATTACTTTTTTTTCTCCCCCTTTTTTTCGTTTTTTTTTCCCTTTTTTTCGGCGCTCGTTGCGCCCTCCGGTGGCGAAAAGGCGGCACTGCAGCAGCGCGGCGCCGCTGGCCTGAGGCGGGTGTTGTGCGCATGCGCGGCAGCGCCGGCTCTGGTTACGGAATCATGGCGGCGCCCCCTCGCCCCGTACGGAACCGCCGCGTCCGTCTCTTCCCGCCTCCGCCGCTGTTGGCGGAGCCGGCGGCCAGAGCGCGGAACGTCAGATCGGCGTCCGCTCCGCCGTGCCGCCCGCCTCCGGGGCGAGGAAAAGGCACGGGAGGGCTGGGGACGGCGGGGGGGCTAAGCGGGCACGCAGGGGGAACGCCGTTATGGGGGGTTTAGCGAAGGCGTTTAGGCCCGGCAGGCGGGAGCAGCCCGTCAGTCCTCCCGGGGCCGTCTCGATGGTAAGCGCCTAAGCGGAGAGGCGAGCCTTTGTGTGTCTCGACAGCATTAGAGCGTTTGAGCCCTCCGGTGTCTCCGGGCTAGCCCACCAGCGCCGCCACCTCTTGTCACCACTCCCCCTCCGTGCGTGTTACCGGCCCCCGTGTCCGTGTCTCCAGCTCCCACCTCCGTCCGCGTTCCGGTCTTTGTTCCGCCCCCCCCCCCTCTCCCGGGACCATTCTTTAATTCAGTTTCCTCTTGAAAGTAATTCAAGGGATTGCACGACCTCTTGAGTTATGACATTTTCGTGTCAACAGAAATGTAATTAATTCAGAGAAATGAATCACTGTAACTCATCTATAATAAATCTCTCCAATACACGATTCTAGAGAATGCTATTCCTGATGAAGCACAAGGTGCACTCATTGCCAGCGTTTGTCTCTCTTTCCTTTCTTACCACCACGTTAGAGACAGACTTGGTCTTTTTTGTGTGTGCTTTCACTTCTTTAGGGTAAATCATTTGTGAAGGTAAGGACCTGTACCTGGCACACTTCCCAGCTGGGGTCTGTGTTTCATAGGGACACTCTTGGCACTGCTGAAGTGACTTTTGACCGTGTTGTGTAAAGCAACTCCTTTACACTGGAGCGGCCAATTTTACCCTGAGAATTTTTAAATCGGTGTTAATGGAACACTGACTTGCTTTAAGTTGCTCCAGATTTAGAGATAAAGGCCTGGGTATGTTTTGGGTGGACTCTTTCCCATAGCATGAGCATTGAGAGGAGGTGTCTGGCAAGAAATGAAGATTTAAGGAAGGGCTGTGCTCTGTATTGCAGCTGGGAGGTTCAGTTCTGTCCCAGAGCTGGTCGGTGAGCTGGAGGGCCATGAGGTCGTTTGCACGACGTGCATGTGACTGTCCATCCAGTTCTCTCCCAGGATGATGAGGCCCCCCCCTTTACGATGGGGCCTTTCCTCTACCCAGTGGTAAGAGTTCCCATTCACCATCAATCACTTCTCGTCAGGATAATTCTTCAGCAGTCCAGTTTCTCCAACTTAAGTCTCAGCCAATGCATCCTCCCACTCTACGTGGTTATTTTGAGTATTTACAGTCTACAAACTGCCATTATTATTCCAAGTGGAAGAGTAAAAGTCTAACTAATGTTAAATCACAGGAGTTCAGCTACAATTTAATTCGAATTGCAGCCTCAGGTCCAATCCTTCCAACTCCTCACGCTATGTCAACACCCTTAAGTCAAGCACTTTTCAGTTTTCCCAAATCTTTAGCAATTCTGCCTCTAATCCCACTGTGTCCCCAGAACCAGCTGACAGAACCAGCTGTATGCTCTCCTGCCCCTTAATTCCTGTCAGTTTTTTGGCCCTGCCCCTTCCCCAGATGGTGGTGGGATGGGTGGTAGGTGGTGCCTGGGATATATAATCCCCTGACATCTGCCCAGGGCTCTCAGTCTGTTTTGGTGCTGTGCTGGGGTCAGGCCTCTGCTGTTCTTGCAGTCAGTGGCAGCTGTGGAGCTCACTGGGTCAGTGTTTTTGGGAGCTCATGGACACAGAGGCATCAGCTTTCTGCGAGAGCCTCTGGGTCAGCAGTCTGTGCAGTCAGAAGGGCATTTCTTGCCTGCGGGTTTTTTTCTCCTGTTGGTAGCTTTGTGTGGGATATTTTGGGGTTATGAAGTGTTTTGTGATGTTCTGTATTTTAATATTCTATTTAATATTCCTTGCACAGGCTAGGAATAGGAACCTGGTGGCTACAGGACTAATGCAGGTGGCCACTTGTGCAGGAATTTTTTGAACACAGATGGGTTAAGACTTCCTCCTGGAAGTCAAACAGAGGGATGGATGCTGGAGAGGGCTTGTGGGAGAGAGGGGACAAGGTTGGGCATTGGAGATTCATAAAAGCACACGTTTCCAGGGAGTTTGGGATTGAAATAGACACGCCAGGGGAAGTATGACACTCCATCAGATTTGCACCTTTCTGATTTTGGCCATCCGTGCTGCAGGCGACCTTAGATTCAGCCTTAATCAGTCCATGTTATTCTGCTCTGAACCTTGTCTGAACCCCATCTCGCTGCTGCAGATTTCTGATGTGCTTTAGTGAACATTTTCTGGTTCTCTGTGACCCGAGTCTTTTCGCAGCCCCAGGGGTCAAGCTGCAGCTGTGGGCAGGGGGACTGGTGAGGGACAGGGGGAGGGTTCAGGGTTAGGGGGTGATGTTCTCAGATGGGTTGCAGGTGAGGCTCCTTCATCCCAGGTGGAGACAGTCAAGGAGAGGAGGGGTTTTTCCAGGGGATTGTGAGCAAGAGGTGGGGCAGGACAATTGCATATAAGGCTCCATGTGGGTCTAAGGGCTGAGTCTGTGTGTGGAGTGAATCGGTGGCTTCTGGATGAGTTGTCTGCGAGCTCTTCATCTTCCAGGCTCTAAAACTGAAGATGGCTGCAAACTAAACTACGACAAAGAGCAGGTGAGTGGCTTACTTTATGAATATCCCCAGTTTTTAAGTGTTCTTGAAAAGTTGATTATAACGTTAGGACAAAATTATATGAATCCAGACAATTTTTACTTGGGTTGAAAAACCAGGTGTAAACGTTTTGAATTTGGCAGTGGAAATTTGAAAAAATGACAGCAGCTGAGGGATTGAATGTTTGTGGTTTTAGGTACTAAAGCAAAGCTGTAGCCAGGACACTTAGGCTCAGTGGGGTTCTGGGGCTGGGGGGCACCTGTGGGGCTGTGTCGGCGTCATTTGTGGGTCACCGTGGGACAGAGGGGGTTCCATCATCATTTTTTCTGTCCCCTAGAGCTGGAGTTAGATTTGTGGGGCTGCTGACACAGCTTTCAAGGGGGGCTGGCCTGCCTGACCAGTGGCTACTCCAGGCTCCAGTGAGCGTGACCCACAGCTGCCTGCCTGCCCCATACATGCAGCTATGCCCCGTAGATTTCATTATGTACAGTTGTCCCTATAACATCATCACTTTATGTCTGGTGACATCACTGCCCTTTTCCCAGGGCCAGGCTACGTTGTCCAGGTTTTGTACTACACAGTGGATTTTGACACCCTGCCCTCCCACACGTGTCTCCAGTCCCTTGCCTTTGCCCCACCCCATCTATGACTCCAACATGCTCATTGGCAGCACTGATTGTGTCTTGGTTCCCTGCCCCTGTCCTTCTACTCCTCCCCCCATGGGGGTGGCCGTGCCCTTCTTTCCCAACCCTCACCCTTTCTCTCTCCCTCATTCTCTTTCTTTTTCTTCATTTCTCTGTCTCAGCTCAGGCGCTGAGGCTTGTCCCCAGCTCTGCTGGGATTTCTGAGGAGTCTAAATAAACATTTTCCTGCTTTCAGAATGCCCTAGGGGAGGGGGTTGGGATTGGCAGCCCCTGGGGACAGAGCTCCCAGCTGTGGCCAGAGCAGGGGATGATGTTCTCTGATGGGCTCTGGCTGGGGCTGGGTTAGCCCAGGTGTGGCCAGTCAGGTTGATGAGGGGGCTTTCCTAAAGAACTGTGGGAAGGGCAGTGGGGTGGGGCCCAGGGTATATAAGTCTCCACCTCTACACAGGGACAGTCTGCTTGGGGGTTGTGTTGTGCTTGGAGCTCTACTGGGTGAAAGGAGTTGGGCTGGGGGCTTTTGGCCAGTGCAGTGGGTGTTTGCTCTGTCTTGGCGTTTTTTGGTTCCCCAAGTGATAACAGCTGCAGTGTTCAACTCTGGAATGAGAGGGTAAGTGGAACACCCAGGGGCTCTTTGAAGGAGTTCAGCATTCTGAAAGAGGTTAGTGTTTACTGATGTGGGACTTGCTGGTGGCACTGTTGGTTGGAATTTCTTCATGGCACATGATGAAGAGGAACCCTGTGGCTACAGGAACATCCCAGCCCATTGATGTGTCTTTCCTTCTTCTCCATGGCTTCAGATGCCCATCCCTCTGAAAAGTAAGTGGAACCAGGTGTGAGGAAGGGCTGGGCAGGGGGGGGCAAAGTTGTGAATTGCAGGGAGGGGTTTGGAAGTCACAACTTTGCCCCAGGTGAGAGGGCTGTCCAGGAGCAG
This sequence comes from Florisuga fusca, assembly GCA_038090715.1. Lineage (NCBI taxonomy): Eukaryota > Metazoa > Chordata > Aves > Apodiformes > Trochilidae > Florisuga > Florisuga fusca. The sequence goes on from JAAWXA010000040.1 coordinate 1,988,344, forward strand.
CCCTCTTTAGGCAGGTGAAGGGACCAGGTTGGATTCCAGCATGATGCTAACATGGGCAGGGCAGCTCCAGCCTTTGTATGTGGTGGTGTGTAGTTTCTGCTGTCTGTCTTTGTTGTCTTAGAGCTTTCTATGGCCTTGATGTCCTCTTTGTACTCACAGAGCAAGTCTTTCACCTTGGGCACCATCCCTAGGTATTTATCACCTTAGCACAATTCAGTGATGCGTTGTCTTGCATAACAAATTCGCAACATAGAACAGTCTTGTGTATTGTTGCTTTCTCAAAGGTTCTCTTCTCACATGTTCTTCCTAACTGCGTCAGCATCTCTAATTGTGTTTTTTTTTAGACCGGGACTTTGTTCCCTGTATCCTTAGGTTTTGAATCCAGGCTTCTGATTTACCTGTCATCTTAGCTTAAGGAGTAGTTTCTTCTGAAAGGTGGTGTCCTTTGACACTCTTGGGGCCATAATGGAGCCTCCATGTGTCACTGTTTCATCCCTGTGGGTCTTCCTGCCCAGAGTTTTCTCTTGAGGTCAAGTCTTATGGTTTGCAGCGTTGTGTCTTGGGTTGGCCTCAGCATTGAGAGTTTGGCTTGGAGCTGCCCTGCCCACACTGTAGGATCAGGGGCCCTTGGAAGAATCTTAAGGGAACTGTCCAAGTGCTGAGCAGCATTCATATGACTTGAGCAATAGTGTTTTTCAGATGGCTCTGGAAAGGTGAGCAAAGGCTGGTGGGCTGCAGAAGCAGTTATTTCTCAGGTGTTGTACTGCTGTTGGAGACACTGGCATCCCCTGTTTTTTAGTGTTTTCCGGGTGCCCTCTGAACCTCATTTTGGCACCGCGCAAGGATGGCAGGCAGGTGGGCGAGGAGCTAAGGTAAAGGAGCGTGCAAGAGGTGGACACCACAGCGGGCTGCCTGTTGTTTGAGGTGATACCATGGCACGTGCTCGCATGAATCTATGAAGGACGAGAGAAAATTGAGAGGTTTTGGCAAAGATCAGAGGATTACCCAGATGGTGTGTTTCTATGCTCAGGGGCCGTTGGGGGTTACTGCGGACGAGAGGGATTCTAAATTTTTAACTTCTAGTTTGTCCGATTGCCGGGGACTCATTTGTAGTTTTTCGCGAAAAAGATGGCCGACTTCCTGTAACAAAATGGCCGACTTCCGGGGACTCATTTGTGGTTTTTCGCGAAAAAGATGGCCGACTTCCTGTAACAAAATGGCCGACTTCCGGGGACTCATTTGTAGTTTTTCGCGAAAAAGATGGCCGACTTCCGTTACCAAAATGGCCGACTTCCGGGGACTCATTTGTAGTTTTTCGCAAAAAAGATGGCCGACTTCCGTTACCAAAATGGCCGACTTCCGGGGACTCATTTGTGGTTTTTCGCGAAAAAGATGGCCGACTTCCTGTAACAAAATGGCCGACTTCCGGGGACTCGTAGTTTTTCGCGAAAAAGATGGCCGACTTCCTGTAACAAAATGGCCGACTTCCGGGGACTCATTTGTAGTTTTCCGCGAAAAAGATGGCCGACTTCCTGTAACAAAATGGCCGACTTCCGGGGACTCACTTGTAGTTTTCCGCGAAAAAGATGGTCGACTTCCTGTAACAAAATGGCCGACTTCCGGGGACTCATTTGTAGTTTTCCGCGAAAAAGATGGCCGACTTCCTGTAACAAAATGGCCGACTTCCGGAGACTCATTTGTAGTTTTTCGCAAAAAAGATGGCCGACTTCCTGTAACGAATGGCTGACTTCCGGGGACTCAGTTGTAGTTTTTCGCTAATAGAAAAGCCGACTGCTGGTCAATGGCTGTGTATCGGCTTATACTCAGTGCGTGGCAGTGTGTATTGGGGTGTTCCATTCTTGGCACGCATCGGACTTTGTTTTTTGGAGACAGCACATCTGACACATAGGACCAATCTTAACCCTGTTATGTGAGGTAAGGGAAAGGTATGAATTTACAGCAGGCTGATTTGGAAATAACAGAAGAGGCTTTACAAAAGGTTTTTGGCTTTACAATCCTCACAAATAAGGAGAAGAGGTCTCAAACATATCTGTATACAGGTTTCACAGAACTTGGAGCCCAGGGGAGAAAATTACCAGAAGCAGAAAACAACTACACTTTTAGAGTTATTAGCATGTTTTTGGGCTGTGCTAGAACTAGAACAACTCACAACAGGACATAAAGCGCCTCTGCGTGCCATAATTCCTATCATGCAACGGGTCAAATATGTTCAAGATAGAGCCAAAGTAGGAGGCTGTGGTGTGGCTTCCCTCCACTAGCAGCTAGCCACTGCCCCCCATGAGTAATCAAGAACTAAGCCCTGATTTTGCAGTCAAAAATGAATCTTGAATGAGGTTTGGAAAAACCTTGGATCTATTAACTCAGCTGATCTCCCACTAAACCAAATGTGCTCTGTCTCAGGCTAAGAACATAGGAGGAAAAAGGCTTGTGAAAGCAGTACCTTACCTTCCCCATTCTGAGAATTTTTTTTGAAACCATGAGAGAAAGCAAAAGCAACCAATATGCTGAGTTGTCCGGGAAGATATTTTAGGTAACCACCAGTAAGATATCTAGGGGAGATAGTTTAGGCAGCCCTACGATCTGCGACTTGGGCCCCAGCCACGCCCTGGTTTCGGTCGTTAGGGGTATAAGACCAGACGTTTCCACATTAAAGCGCAAGTCCTTTGGACTAGCAGCAATGGGATACATGAAAAACTGGACCCTTTCTAGCGATCTTTGCGCACCTCACCTACAAGAGGACGCACCATGTAGGATTTCCCAACTGCCGGGAAGGGTTCTCCAGGTCCTCATAACAACCAGAGCTCCCCAGCCCCGCAGATCCAGACAAAGTCAAATCAGCAACACATCTTTCTTACTTGCTATCGCTGTGTGTGTATAGTAACAATTACATGAGTTGCTGTTTTGCTTTGACTTTGCTATTGCACTTCAGTTTTGTTATATGCTTCTGCACTTGTTCTCAAGATTTAATACGTCAGTAAACATAAACTAACTTCTTTCTTTGGGTGCCTGTATCTTGTGCGCTGACCCCGACCATTCAGCAAAATATCATATTAAGTAGCAGACATATATAGATCTCAGGACACTCTCAACTGTCATTGAAATCTAGTAAAACCCTTGCCACACGAAACACTAAGAACAGACTAATAGAGTTGAAAAGCAGCGCAGCAAGTCCCTGCCCCCTCGAGAGTCAGATAAGTCTACAGAACATGGAGACGGCAAAATGAAAGCTGAATTTCAGGAACTAGAGTTCCATATGGAGACCAGGAAGCAAATGGATCAATCTATTTGGAGATGGCAGCAAACCATCAGAACTTCAGGTGCGGATGGAACAACCACTGAAATCACAGGCACATGCAGAAGAGCCAAGAGACCAATCACCCTGGGGAAAGTTGCATTTTTANAAGACTGCAAACACAGACTTAGTTCTGGCGGGAAAAAAGCTTTTTTTCACCTTCCCCATGAACCAGATCAGCACCTGACACCTTCCATGGATCCACTGCCTGCTCCCTCGGAGTCTAAACGTATTGAAGAGGAACTCTTCTCCTTTTCTTTTAAAACATCAACCTCAAGTGATCAGATCAGATCACCACTGAAACTCAGTCTCTCTTTTTTTTCCTTTTTGGTGTCATGAAAAGTAAGGGAAGCAGTGCTCAGGACTCGCCTTGTGCCACATTTTGATAGCTAACATTCCACCTGTGTATTTTCCATACAATGAATAAAATCATGTTTTGTAGCAATAACATCAAGAGGAAGATCTGCAGCACCACAATTTCCATCTCTGTTCCTGGAGAGGGTTTTGAAGGGGTGACTGACAGAGTTAACCCCACAAAGCCATCCACTTACACCCTAAAATGAGCTCTGTGTGACAACTGTGTCCAGGGTGTGCCTGAGACACAGTGCACTGAGGCTGAGGGGGAAATCTGTGATGAAAGGAAAAGCAGCAGCACTTGATGCTTTCTGACATCCTGACCAGCACTTACTCTGCATGCAGCTCACTCCACCTCGGAAAAGCTTTTCCAGAGGAATGGAAGAAGCTGTTTTATTCAGGAGAGGACAGCACGATGAGGGCTGTGTCCCTCCCGGGCATCCCAGAGATGGCAGTGATGCTCCCTCTGCCTGCAGTGTTCTGCTGCTCTCCCAGCACTCTACGTGGTTATTTTGAGTATTTACAGTCTACAAACTGCCATTATTATTCCAAGTGGAAGAGCAAAAGTCTAACTAATGTTAAATCACAGGAGTTCAGCTACAATTTAATTCGAATTGCAGCCTCAGGTCCAATCCTTCCAACTCCTCACGCTATGTCAACACCCTTAAGTCAAGCAGTTTTCAGTTTTCCCAAATCTTTAGCAATTCTGCCTCTAATCCCACTGTGTCCCCAGAAGCAGCTGACAGAACCAGCTGTATGCTCTCCTGCCCCTTTATTCCTGTCATTTTTTTTGGCCCTGCCCCTTCCCCAGATGGTGGTGGGATGGGTGGTAGGTGGTGCCTGGGATATATAATCCCCTGACATCTGCCCAGGGCTCTCAGTCTGTTTTGGTGCTGTGCTGGGGTCAGGTCTGCTGTTCTTGCAGTCAGTGGCAGCTGTGGAGCTCACTGGGTCAGTGTTTTTGGGAGCTCATGGACACAGAGGCATCAGCTTTCTGCGAGAGCCTCTGGGTCAGCAGTCTGTGCAGTCAGAAGGGCATTTCTTGCCTGCGTTTTTTTTTTCTCCTGTTGGTAGCTTTGAGTGGGATATTTTGGGGTTATAAAGTGTTTGTGATGTTCTGTATTTTAATATTCTATTTAATATTCCTTGCACAGGCTAGGAATAGGAACCTGGTGGCTACAGGACTAATGCAGGTGGCCACGTGTGGAGAATTTTTTTGAACACAGATGGGTTAAGACTTCTGTCCTCCTGGAAGCCAAATAGAGGGATGGATGCTGGAGAGGGCTTATGGGAGAGAGGGGACAAGGTTGGGCATTAGAGATTCATAAAAGCACACGTTTCCAGGGAGTTTGGGATTGAAATAGACACGCCAGGGGAAGTATGACACTCCATCAGATTTGCACCTTTCTGATTTTGGCCATCCATGCTGCAGGCGACCTTAGATTCAGCCTTAATCAGTCCATGTTATTCTGCTCTGAACCTTGTCTGAACCCCATCTCGCTGCTGCAGATTTCTGATGTGCTTTAGTGAACATTTTCTGGTTCTCTGTGACCCGAGTCTTTTCGCAGCCCCAGGGGTCAAGCTGCAGCTGTGGGCAGGGGGAGTGGTGAGGGACAGGGGGAGGGTTCAGGGTTAGGGTGTGATGTTCTCAGATGGGTTGCAGGTGAGGCTCCTTCACCCCAGGTGGAGACAGTCAAGGAGAGGAGGGGTTTTTCCAGGGGATTGTGAGCAAGAGGTGGGGCAGGATAATTGCATAGAAGGCTCCACGTGGGCTTAAGGGCTGAGTCTGTGTGTGGAGTGAATCGGTGGCTTCTGGATGAGTTGTCTGCGAGCTCTTCATCTTCCAGGCTCTAAAACTGAAGATGGCTGCAAACTAATTTACGACAAAGAGCAAGTGAGTGGCTTACTTTATGAATATCCCCAGTTTTTAAGCGTTCTTGAAGAGTTGATGATAACGTTAGGACAAAATTATATGAATCCAGACAATTTTTACTTGGGTTGAAAAACCAGGTGTAAACGTTTTGAATTTGGCAGTGGAAATTTGAAAAAATGACAGCAGCTGAGGGATGGAATGCTTGTGGTTTTAGGCACTAAAGCAAAGCTGTAGCCAGACACTTAGGCTCAGTGGGGTTCTGGGGCTGGGGGGCACCTGTGGGGCTGTGTCGGCGTCATTTGTGGGTCACCGTGGGACAGAGGGGGTTCCATCATCATTTTTTCTGTCCCCTAGAGCTGGAGTTAGATTTGTGGGGCTGCTGACACAGCTTTCAAGGGGGGCTGGCCTGCCTGACCAGTGGCTACTCCAGGCTCCAGTGAGTGTGACCCACAGCTGCCTGCCTGCTCCATACATGCAGCTATGCCCCGTAGATTTCATTATGTACAGTTGTCCCTATAACATCATCACTTTATGTCTGGTGACATCACTGCCCTTTTCCCAGGGCCAGGCTACGTTGTCCAGGTTTTGTACTACACAGTGGATTTTGACACCCTGCCCTCCCACACGTGTCTCCAGTCCCTTGCCTTTGCCCCACCCCATCTATGACTCCAACATGCTCATTGGCAGCACTGATTGTGTCTTGGTTCCCTGCCTTGTCATTGTGGCCCTGTCCTTCTACTCCTCCCCCCATGGGGGTGGCCTTGCCCTTCTTTCCCAACCCTAGCCCTTTCTCTCTCCCTCATTCTCTTTCTTTTTCTTCATTTCTCTGTCTCAGCTCAGGCGCTGAGGCTTGTCCCCAGCTCTGCTGGGATTTCTGAGGAGTCTAAATGAACATTTTCCTGCTTTCAGAGTGCCCTAGGGGAGGGGGTTGGGATTGGCAGCCCCTGGGGACAGATCTCCCAGCTGTGGCTGGAGCAGGGGATGATGTTCTCTGATGGGCTCTGGCTGGGGCTAGGTTAGCCCAAGTGTGGCCAGTCAGGTTGATGAGGGGGCTTTCCTAAAGAACTGTGGGAAGGGCAGTGGGGTGGGACTCAGGGTATATAAGCCTCCACCTCTATACAGAGACAGTCTGTTTGGGGGCTGTGTTGTGCTTGGAGCTCCACCAGGTAAGAGGAGCAGGGTTGGGGGCTTTTGGCCAGTGCAGTGGGTGTTTGCTCTGTCTTGGCATTTTTTGGTTCCCCAAGTGATAACTGCTGCAGTGTTCAACTCTGGAATGAGAGGGTAAGTAGAACACCCTGGGGCTCTTTGGAGGAGTTCAGCATTCTGAAAGAGGTTAGTGTTCACTGATGTGGGACTTGCTGGTGGCACTGTTGGTTGGAATTTCTTCATGGCACATGATGAAGAGGAACCCTGTGGCTACAGGAACATCCCAGCCCATTGATGTGTCTTTCCTTCTTCTCCATGGCTTCAGATGCCCATCCCTCTGAAAAGTAAGTGGAACCAGGTGTGAGGAAGGGCTGGGCAGGGGGGGGCAAAGTTGTGAATTGCAGGGAGGGGTTTGGAAGTCAGTGTAGGTGAGAGGGCTGTCCAGGAGCAGCCCTCTTTAGGCAGGTGAAGGGACCAGGTTGGATTCCAGCATGATGCTAACATGGGCAGGGCAGCTCCATCCTTTGTATGTGGTGGTGTGTAGTTTCTGCTGTCTGTCTTTGTTGTCTTAGAGCTTTCTATGGCCTTGACGTCGTCTTTGTACTCACAGAACAAGTCTTTCACCTTGGGCACCATCCCTAGGCTCTGAAACACATTTATTTATCACCTTAGCATCATTCAGTGATGCTTTGTCTTGCACAACAAATTCACAACATAGAACAGTCTTGTGTATTGTTGCTTTCTCAAAGGTTCTCTTCTCACATGTTCTTCCTAACTGCGTCAGCATCTCTAATTGTGGTTTTTCTTAGACTGGGACTTTGTTCCCTGTATCCTTAGGTCTTGAATCCAGGCTTCTGATTTACCTGTCATCTTAGCTTAAGGAGTGGTTTCTTGTGAAAGGTGGTGTCCTTTGACACTCTTGGGGCCATAATGGAGCCTCCATGTGTCACTGTTTCATCCCTCTGGGTCTTCCTGCCCAGCAGTCTAGCATCCTGGAATCATTCTTCTTCCTAAGAGTTTTCTCTTGAGGTCAAAGCTTGTGGTTTGCAGCTTTGTGTCTTGGGCTGGCCTCAGCATTAAGAGTTTGGCTTGGAGCTGCCCTGCCCACACTGTAGGATCAGGGGCCCTTGAAGAGTCTTAAGGGAACTGTCCAAGTGCTGAGCAGCATTCACATGACTTGAGCAATAGTGGTTTTCAGATGGCTCTGGAAAGGTGAGCAAAGGCTGGTGGGCTGCAGAAGCAGTTATTTCTCAGGTGTTGTACTGCTGTTGGAGACACTGGCATCCCCTGTTTTTTAGTGTTTTCCGGGTGCCCTCTGAACCTCATTTTGGCACCGCGCAAGGATGGCAGGCAGGTGGGCGAGGAGCTAAGGTAAAGGAGCGTGCAAGAGGTGGACACCACAGCGGGCTGCCTGTTTGAGGTGGTATCATGACACGTGCTCGCATGAATCTATGAAGGACGAGAGAAAATTGAGAGGTTTTGGCAAAGATCAGAGGATTACCCAGATGGCGTGTTTCTATGCTCAGGGGCTGTTGGGGGTTACTGGGGACGAGAGGGATTCTAAATTTTTAACTTCTAGTTTGATTGCCGGGGACTCATTTGTGTTTTTCGCAAAAAGATGGGACTCATTTGTCGTTTTTCGCGAAAAAGACGGCCGACTTCCTGTAACAAAATGGCCGACTTCCGGGGACTCATTTGTAGTTTTTCGCTAATAGAAAAGCCGACTGCCCGTCACTGGCTGTGTATCGGCTTATACTCAGTGCGTGGCAGTGTGTATTGGGGTGTTCCATTCCTGGCACGCATCGGACTGTTTGTTTTTTGGAGACAGCACATCTGACACGTAGGACCAATCTTAACCCTGTTATGTAATGTAAGGGAAAGGTATGAATTTACAGCAGGCTGATGTGGAAATAACAGAAGAGGCTTCACAAAAGGTTTTTGGCTTTACGATCCTCACAAATAAGGAGAAGAGGTCTCAAACGTATCTGTATACAGGTTTCACAGAACTTGGAGCCCCGGGGAGAAAATTACCAGAAGCAGAAAACAACTACACTTTTAGAGTTATTAGCATGTTTTTGGGCTGCGCTAGAACTAGAACAAACTCACAACAGGACATAAAGCGTCTCTGCGTGGCATAATTCCTATTACATATATTAAACATATTCAAGATAGAGCTAAAGTAGGAGTCTACGGTGTGGCTTCCCTCCACTAGCAGCTAGCCACTGCCCCCCATGAGTAATCAAGAACTAAACCCTGATTTTGCAGTCAAAAATGAATCTTGAATGAGGTTTGGAAAAACCTTGGATCTATTAACTCAGCTGATCTCCCACTAAACCAAATGTGCCCTGTCTCAGGCTAAGAACATAGGAGGAAAAAGGCTTGTGAAAGCAGTACCTTACCCTCCCCATTCTGAGAAATTTTTTTGAAACCATGAGAGAAAGCAAAAGCAACCAATATGCTGAGTTGTCCAGGCAGATATTTTAGGTAACCACCAGTAAGATATCTAGGGGAGATAGTTTAGGCAGCCCTACAATCTGCGACTTGGGCCCCAGCCAGGCCCTGGTTTCGGTCGTTAGGGGTATAAGACCAGACGTTTCCACATTAAAGCGCAAGTCCTTTGGACTAGCAGCAAGGGGATACATGAAAAACTGGACCCTTTCTAGCGATCTTTGCGCACCTCACCTACAAGAGGACGCACCATGTAGGATTTCCCAACTGCCGGGAAGGGTTCTCCAGGTCTTCATAACAACCAGAGCTCCCCAGCCCCGCAGATCCAGACAAAGTCAAATCATTATGGCAATCAGTGACACATCTTTCTTACTCGCTATCGCTGTGTGTGTATAGTAACAGTTAGATGAGTTGCTGTTTTGCTTTGACTTTGCTATTGCACTTCAGTTTTGTTATTTGCTTCTGCACTTGTTCTCATAATTTAATACGTCAGTAAACATAAACTAACTTCTTTCTTTGTGTGCCTGTGTCTTGTACGTTGACCCCGACCATTCAGCAAAATATCATATTAAGTAGCAGACATATATAGACCTCAGGACACTCTCAACTGTCATTGAAATCTAGTAAAACCCTTGCCACACGAAACACTAAGAACAGATTAGTAGAGTTGAAAAGCATCGCAGCAAGTCCCTGCCCCCTTGAGAGTCAGATAAGTCCACAGGACATGGAGACGGCAAAAGGAAAGCTGAATTTCAGGAACTAGAGTTCCATATGGAGACCAGGAAGCAAATGGATCAATCTATTTGGAGATGGCGGCAAACCATCAGAACTTCAGGTGTGGATGGAACAACCACTGAAATCGCAGGCACATGCAGAAGAGCCAAGAGACCAATCACCCTGGGGAAAGTTGCATTTTAAACAAACCCTTTATACAACAGGTCAGGTGTACATCATGCGGAGAGGTAGCGGAGGTATTAAAAGGTAGAGATAAAATACACGAACTTTGGGGCAGAGAGTATGAACTCTGCTTTACTGCCCGGGGCAAAGACTGCATCCAGCCACACCCAAGGTCCTCTCTGAGGAAGCATTCAGAAAGAGAGGGGGGTCCAGTCTCCACCTCACTACTCTGACAGAGTGTCTTCCTGGACTCTTCTTCAACATCATTGCCCCTCAGAGCCTTCTCACTCAGGGCGCCGCTCCTTACGAGACCATTCTCACACCGCCCCACACCCTCTGATCTATGTGGTGCTCTTTTTCGCTCTCTTACTGAGACAGACTCCTTCTTCAGGCTCTCTTTGCACCCCAGAACCCTTACCTTATTTGTTGTGATCTTAGATGTCTGTTCAGTCACTCAGCCCCCAAGGACATTGGTACATCAAGTGAACACATCCAGTTTGTACTCGTTTCCCAGAGCCACCTTCTACCTCTCTCGCAGCACCCTTTTCTCAACCATCACACCTCTGCAGACCAACCTCATGACCCACAGCCACCTTCCATCTCTGTTGTGCATTTTACACTTTCTTCGCTCCATGAGCACCTCTTCTGACTTGTTTGGCTTGGAGCTGCCCTGCCTACTGTGTAGGATCAGGGGCCACGGGAAGCGCCATAAACCAACCGAGTTGGTGCTGAGCAGCATTCCAGTGACTTGCGTAATCCTGTCTTTCAGATCCCACGTGTCAATGACTAGCGCAAAATGGATGGAGGAGGAGAGGAGGCCGCCATGCAAAGGTTGGTCAGGGTGTGGAGTTGGTTGGAAGGTGCCTCCCTTGGCTACCTGACCGCATTATGGTTTGTTGTCATTTTGAAGGCAGAAGTGGCGAGCGAAGTGGGACACGGGCACTGGAGGTGGCTGTGGCAAGGTGAGCAAAGGCTGGTGGGCTGGAGGAGTGGTTACTTCTCAGGTGTTGTGTTGTCGGTTAGTCGTGAGCATCCCTTGTTGTTTGTGTTTTTTTCCAGGTGTCCTGCTAACCTCATTTTGGAACCCCAAAGAGATGGCGGGCAGATGGGTGAGAGGCCGAGGTAAAGGAGCAGGAGGTGGACGTCAGAGTGGGCTGCCTGTTGTTGGGGGCAATATCTCAGTGTGTGCCTTTTGCGTTGACATTTGCAGGTGCCACACACAGTACCGGAGTGACAAAGCCATGTCTTGAGGAGGAGCTGGAGAAGGTGAGATGGCTGTGGGCTGGGTCAGGCACGTCAACTCTCTTAAACGTTTCCCTTATTTCTCAGGCGCTGTGCGTGCCACCTTTGAACCCGGATGAGCGTTGAAGGTGAGCTGGGGTGGTGGAGAGTGGGTTTGTGTATCTGGTGACTACTGATCAGCAGAACAGTAACTCCTTCTCTGGGTCTTTTAGGTGCCCAAAGCAGTGGTGGCCACAGCATTCAACTCTGGATCAAGGAGGTGAGTGGAACAATGTGGGGCTCTTTTGAGGTGGTGGGTGTAGTATAAGTGGTTGTTGATGGCTGAAGTGCACCTTATTGGTGACACTGTTTCTGATTTTCCTTCTATTCTGATTGCAGGTGACGAAGAGGAATGTGCCCGTCAGACAGCGTGGTGTTTTGCTGGACACAAATCCAAAAACACCAGCCCTCAGAAAGAGAAGTTGAGGGACTGAATTGAAGTGCTGAGGTTGGGAGTTGTTGCCAAAGGGATTCTGAATTTTTCTGAGCACAGGCTGGTGTGGGCTGCCTGTTGATTGGGGCAGTATCTCAGCATGTGGCTTTTGCTTTGACTTTTGCAGGTGCCACATGCTTCCTTGGAGGTACAGAGCCACGTGTAGAGGACCAGTTGGAGAAGGCGAGATGGTTGCGGGCCAGGTCAGCCAGGTGTTTAATGTCAATTCAGTAAAGTGTTTTGCTTTGTTTTTGTAGGGCTTTTTTTGGTGTGGGTTGTTTGTTTTTTTGTTTTTTTTTGCCACCTTTGGAGCTGAGTGTTGGAGCTAAGCCGGGATGGAAATTTAGGAGGTTCATGAAGGCGGTGACTTCCTTCAAGCCAAACAGTTTTGTGTATTTTAGGTGCCCTTCATTGATGAGTCCCGCAGTGCCTAATTCTGTGATGAGCAGGTGGGTGAGACCTCACAGGACTCTTGAGAAGCTGGGTGTTCTCTAAGAGGTTGGTGCTGGCTCATGTTGGAATTTCTGGTGACAATTACTATGTGTGGTGATGTGGTTGGTTGGTTTGTTTGTTTTTTTCTTTTACAGTTGATGATGAACAGGAAACTTGTGTTCCTCTAGTCTTGTCCCCGTCCCTAATGTGTGTCTCTATGCCTCTGCCCATGTTGTGTCTTGGTCCCGGGCTCCTTGTACTTGTCCTGTGCCCAGCTGGGTGCCTTAGCCCCCTGGGGTGCAGTGGCTCTGCCCCCCCTGATCTGGGCATCACTCCTGTGGGTGGCTCTGGGTCCCTATGTGTGGCCACGCCCCTGAGCTTGGCCACACCCCTCTGTGTGGCTCTGCCTCTGAGTTTGACCACACCCCCATGTGTGGCTCTGCCCCATGCTGCGGGGGATGCCTCTGAGACTCCACGCCACCCTCTGTGTGCTGTGAGTAAGGTGGCATGTGAGGGTTAGGGCCAGCAGAAGTTTCCAGTGATCACTCTTTGCATCTTTTCTCCAGTGCCAAGCTTTTCCTCTACATGTGTTGCAGGTGACATTTGTTTCCCTGTTAAGAAACAAATGTTACTCTGCTCTGAAACACGTCCCCATCTCAGTGGTTGAAATTTCTGATCTGTTTTAAGGAAAAATTTTGTTATTCTCTGTGTCCTGAGTTTTTTTTTTCCCAGCCCCAGGGTTTAAAGTGCTGCTGTTTGCAGGGGGAGTGGTGAGGGATATGGGGAGGGTTTAGGGTTAGGGTGTGATATTCTAAGATAGATAGCAGCTGAGGCTCCTTCATCCCAGGTGCAAACAGTCAAGAAGAGGAGAGGTTTCTTCCAGGGGATGCTGGGAAAGAGGTGGAGCAGGAAAACTCCATAAAAGCCACCCCTTTTAATTGGCTTCCTTTTCTTTTTTCAGACTGAATCAACAGAGGCAGAAGGGGATCCCTCAAACTCTTCAGATCCTAGAGCTGTAGATGGCTGCACAGCAAAATGTTAAAAATAGGTAACAGGATTTTTTTATAAATAATCAGAGTCAATATATTTCTAAAATAGCTAATATTAATGTCGCATGGAATTTATATTATTCCAGACTTGTTTAAATTGAGTTACGAACTGAGTGAGAAATTTTGAATTGAAAATTCAGAAGAGCAACAGAGGGTTGATTTTGTGTGGTTTTGGTAAAAAAGCCGGATTGTTGGTGGTGCTGTGGGTAGGCTGGCATGTGAGTGTTGGGGCCATCAGAAGTTTTCAGTGGTCACTCTTTGCATCTTTTCTCCAGTGCCAAGCGTTCGGAGTCTGGAAGCCCTTTTGAGGAAAATAGGATTTTGCTGTCGAGGGGTGGTACATTCCAGGTTTGTGGTCAAAAGGAAACCCCTATCCCTATTGTTGGTGGTGCTGTGGGTAGGGTGCCATGTGAGGGTGAGGGCCAGCCAAAGTTTTCAGTGGTCAGTCTTTGCATCTTTTGTCCAGTCCCAAGCGTTCGGAGTCTGGGAGCCCTATTGAGGAAAATGGGCTCTGGCCGTCCAGGGGTGGTATATTCGGGGTTCCTCCTTAAATGCAAACCCGTAGCTTGATTGTTGGTGGTGCTGGTGGTAGGGTGGCATGTGAGGGTTAGGGCCAGCCAAAGTTTTCAGTGGTCACTCTTTGCATCTTTTGTCCAGTCCCAAGCGTTCGGCGTCTGGGAGCCCTATTGAGAAAAATGGGCTCTGGCCGTCCAGGGGTGGTATATTCGGGGTTCCTCCTTAAATGCAAACCCGTAGCTTGATTGTTGGTGGTGCTGTGGGTAGGGTGGCATGTGAGGGTTAGGGCCAGCCCAAGTTTTCAGTGGTCACTCTTTGCATCTTTTCTCCAGTGCCAAGCGTTCGGAGTTGGGGACACATCTTGAGGAAAATTTGCTGTGGCCGTCGAGGGGTGGTACATTCCAGGTTTCTGGTCAAATGCAAACCCCTAGCCTTACTGTTAGTGGTGCTGTGGGTAGGGTGGCATGTGAGGGTTAGGGCCAGCCCAAGTGTTCAGTGCTCACTCTTTGCATCTTTTCTCCAGTGCCAAGCGTACGGAGGTTGGGTGCCCTCTTGAGGAAAATGGGTTGTGGCCATCGAGTGTTGGTACATTCCAGGTATGTGGTCAAATGCAAACCCCTAGCCTGATTGTTGGTGGTGCTGTGGGTAGGGTGGCATGTGAGGGTTAGGGTCAGCCCAAGTTTTCAGTGGTCACTCTTTGCATCTTTTTTCCAGTGCCAAGTGTTCGAAGTTTGTGAGCCCTCTTGAGGAAAATGGGCTGTGGCTGTCGAGGGGTGGTATAGTCCAGGTTTCTGTTGAAATGCAAACCCGTAGCCCGATTGTTGGTGGTGCCGTGAGTAGGGTGGCGTGTGAGGGTTAGGGCCAGCAGAAATTTTCTGTGCTCACTCTTTCCATTTTTACTACTCCTGTTCAGAAATTCCCTATGTTAGGGTTAAGGTTAAAATTAGGGGTATGGTTAGGGTTAGGGTTAGGCTTTTAAAATAAAAACCTGTAGCCTGGTTTTTTGTGGTGCTGTGGGTAGGGTGGCATGTGAATATAAAAACCAGCAAAAGTTTTCGGTGGTCAATCTTAGCATTTGTTTGCCAGTCCCGAGAATTCGTATCTTAAGGGAGCCCTATTGGGGAAAATGGGTTGTGGCCGTCCAGGGGTGGTATATTCAGGGTTCCTCCTAAAATGGAAACCCGTAGGCTGATTGTTGGTGGTGCTGTGAGAAGGGTGGCATGTGAATATAAAAACCAGCAAAAGTTTTCGGTGGTCAATCTTAGCATTTGTTTGCCAGTCCCGAGAGTTCTTATCTTAAGGGTGCCCTATTGGGTAAAATGGGCTGTGGCAGTCCAGGGGTGGTATAGTCCAGGTTTCTGGTCAAATGCAAACTCGTAGCCTGCTTGTTGGTGGTGCTGTGGGTAGGGTGGCATGTGAGGGTTAGGGCCAGCCAAAGTTTTCAGTGGTCACTCTTTCCATTTTCACTAGTCCTGTTCATAAATGCTCTATGTTAGGATTAAGGCTAGAATTAGGGGTAGGGTTAGGGTTAGGGTTAGGGTTAGGGTTTGTAAAACAAAAACCCGTAGCCCGGTCTTTTGTGGTTCTGTGGGTAGGGTGGCATGTGAATATAAAAACCAGCAAAAGTTTTCAGTGGTCAATCGTAGAGTCTGTTTGCCAGTCCTGAGAGTTCGTATTTTAAGGGAGCCCTATTGGGGAAAATGGGCTGTGGCCATCCAGGGGTGGTATATTTGGGGATCCTCCTAAAATGCAAACCCGTAGCCCGATTGTTGGTGGTGCTGTGGGTAGGGTGGCATGTGAGGGTTAGGGCCAGCAAAAGTTTTCAGTGGTCAGTCTTTGCATCTTTTGTCCAGTCCCAAGCGTTCGGATTCTTGGAGCCCTCTTGAGGAAAATGGGCTGTGGCCGTCCAGGGGTGGTATATTTGGGGATCCTTCTAAAATGCAAACCCGTAGCCCCGTTTTTTGTGGTGCTGTGGGTAGGGTGGCATGTGAATGTAAAAACCAGCAAAAGTTTTCGGTGGTCAATCTTAGCATTTGTTTGCCAGTCCCGAGAGTTCTTATTTTAAGAGTGCCCTATTGGGTAAAATGGGCTGTGGCAGTCCAGGGGTGGTATAGTCCAGGTTTCTGGTCAAATGCAAACTCGTAGCCTGCTTGTTGGTGGTGCTGTGGGTAGGGTGGCAGGTGAGGGTTAGGGCCAGCCAAAGTTTTCAGTGGTCACTCTTTCCATTTTCACTAGTCCTGTTCATAAATGCTCTATGTTAGGATTAAGGTTAGAATTAGGGGTAGGGTTAGGGTTAGGGTTTGTAAAACAAAAACCCGTAGCCCGGTCTTTTGTGGTTCTGTGGGTAGCGTGGCATGTGAATATAAAAACCAGCAAAAGTTTTCAGTGGTCAATCGTAGCATCTGTTTGCCAGTCCTGAGAGTTCGTATTTTAAGGGAGCCCTATTGGGGAAAATGGGCTGTGGCCATCGAGGGTTGGTTTAGTCCAGGTTTCTGGTCAAATGCAAACCCCTAGCCCGATTATTAGTGGTACTGTGGGTAAGGTGGCAGGTGAGGGTTAGGGCCAGCAAAAGTTTTCAGTGCTCACTCTTTGCATCTTTTGTCCAGTCCCAAGCGTTCGGAGTCTGGGAGCCCTATTGAGGAAAATGGGCTGTGGCCATCGAGGGGTGGTATATTCGGGGTTCCTCCTAAAATGCAAACCCGTAGCCCGATTGTTGGTGGTGCTGTGGGTAGGGTGGCATGTGAGGGTTAGGGCCAGCCAAAGTTTTCAGTGGTCACTCTTTCCATTTTTACTAGTCCTGTTCATAAATGCTCTATGTTAGGATTAAGGCTAGAATTAGGGGTAGGGTTAGGGTTAGGGTTAGGGTTAGGGTTAGGGTTTGTAAAACAAAAACCCGTAGCCTGGTCTTTTGTGGTTCTGTGGGGNCTTCCCCTCGACGGACACCTCTTATTCTTGTATCTTCCCCCAGCCACACGGTGTTTCTCTGTCTGCTTCCCAGTGGGGCTGGGCCCGGGCCCTGACCGTCCCGAGAGCTCATCCGGACCGAGGGGAACCCGCGGTCCCCAGGGGCTCCGAGCTCTACTGATGGGGGGTCCCGGAAACGTGGTTATAATTTAGGGTTGTTGTTTTCTGGTATCACCTCAAGCACACCGACTGAAGCATAATGAAGTGCAAAGAAGGGTAATTAAAGTTTGGTGGGGCCGGCGATGCCCCTTTCCCCGTCCCCATCACTCGGGGCTGCGGGCGGTACCTCTCCCTTCCCCGGGGGTCCCGGCCCTCGCTGGGTGCTGGGGGAACAGACCCAGCTCAGCGTTCCTGGCACAGCCAAGTGCTGCGTGTCCGGCCTGGGCCCTGGAGCCCCGGGGCTGCCTGGCTGGGGGGCTGCCCCGTGCGCCCCCTGGGGCAGAGCCAGGAGCAGCTTCGTCTGGAGGCAGCGGGCAGGAGCGGAGCTGGGGCCCGAGCTGAGAGAAACCCGGCCAGGCTGGAGCTGGAATCAAGTCCTGGAACAGTCCTGTGTCTGGAATAAATGTTGTGGGGCTTGGTTAGAGCTGGAATAAACACTGCAGGGCAGGAGCTGAGACATGAAGAGTGCAGGGCTGGAGCTGGAATCAAGAGTGTGGGGAAGGGGCTAGAGCTGAAATAAATGCTGTTGGGCTGGAGCTGAAGGAATGCAGAGCTGGGGCTGAAAGACCCGGTGGGGCAGAGGCTGAAACACCGACTGTGGGGCTGGGCAAACACCCTGAGGCTACCTGGGCAGGACCCTGGCCCTGCTTGCAGCATGTCCCTGGTGCCCAGAATTGGCCCCTTCCCCCCAGCCCCCCCTGAGCTGCTTCTGAGGCTGAGAGCAGAGAGGAAGGGGCGAGGGCTGGAGGGACAGAGCCAATCACCTATGGGTCATCCTGGGACAAGGGGGTGATTTCAGGCTCAGCCCACCACAGAATCACAGGAGTTGTCCGGGCTCCGTTTTCTCACCTCTCTGGTGACTGTAAACATGGAACATTTTGTATCCCTGCAATGTCATGGTCAGGCTGTTCAGTGGCAGCTTCCCTCAGAGACATTTGGGGAAAAAACAAACCTGTCTGTTAGGATCATAAAATGTCAGGTTGGAAGGGACCTTCAGCGGAGGGATAAATGGTCCAGCCCTTCTAATATTATTGTTTGTATGAGATGTCTTAGCACCCTGTTGAGCTGTCAAACTTCCCAAGGTGGGGGAATGCACCACTTCCTCTGGGAGACCATTTCAATGTCTGACTGTCCTCACAGTGAAAAATTTTCCTCTTATATTCAGATAGAAGCTCCCCAGGAGAAAGTTTTGCCCATTGTCCCTTGTCTGTCCATGTGATTCCTTGTGTACAGGGAGTCTCCATCTTCTTTGTAGCTGCCCTTCAGGTACTGGAACACTGTAATAAGGTCTGCCCTAATCCTTCTCAGGGCTGAACAAATGCAGTCTTCTCAGATGATGATTTTTGTTTGATGATTCTCACATAGACTAAGTCTGAGCAGTGCTGTAGACCTCCAGCTTTGTGTGCAGTTCTGGGTTGTGCCCCGCAGGAGAAGAAGAGGAACTATTGGTGCCCAGCTCATCTCTCTGCAGCCCCTGAGCACGCAGTGTCCTGGCTGACTCCCCTCCGTGTCAGAGCCCCGCAGCAGCCCCGGCCATGAGCAGCCGGGCCGGGCACTCGGGCTGATGCCCTGCAGCTGGGCAGGGGCCGTGTCCTGGGGGTGGGGATGGGAAACTCCTGGGGTGGGGGGCACAAAAGCCGCCGTTAGCAGAACCTCTCCCAGATTCCCGCTCCTCCGTGTGGAGCTGGGGGCATCTGTCTGCAGCGGCTTTTCGAGATGATCTTTTCTGGGGGTCTGAGGGGAAGCGAAGAGCGGAACTCAGCGGCGGAGGCGAGATGGAGAGCGGGACTCGTTGGGGAACGGCCAGGAGGGCGGTTGGAGATCGGTAACGCTTCGGGAGGGACCGCGGTGGCTTCAAGGGGGGCGGGCGGAGGTCGACCATCACTTTCGAAGGGTCGTAGGCGATGGCTGATCCCCGCCCTGGGTAGAACTCCTGCCGACTCTATCGGCCCTGGACGAGGGAGCAGCGGAGGGTCCAGGCCGGCCGGGAGCGTGCGAGAGCCTGAGCGCTTTGCCTTCGCCTGTGCAGGGAGCAGCAGGAAGGGAGCGGGTGAGAAGCTGTTCCGGGAGTTGTTTCGGGGGGATGAGGGGAGGTGGTGAGTAGGGCGAGAGAGCATTGCCAGCATCTTCGGTGCTCTGTCTGGCTTTGTGTTAGGCAACATCCCTGTAAGCAGGGATGGGCTCTTTGCCCTTTTATCGGCCTTTTGCCGTGCTCCGTGTAGGGTGAGGTTGCCCGGAGAGGGGGGCAAGCCTGTAAAGGAGGTGAGAGATGCTTTCTGCACAGCGGAGGGATAAATGGAGCTGTCTGAGCACAGGGGTCACCCGTGTAGTCAGGGAAGGGCCTTTTTCCTGGCTCCCTGCTCTGGCCTGGTGCCTTTGTGCCTGTAAGAGCCCCTTGGTGTGTTGAGGCCCCCATGGCTCCGCACAGCCCCGGGGCAGTAGCTCTGAGGCTTATATCTCCTGCTTGAGAGTAGGGATGGCTCCCCAGACATTGGCTGCACAGGGCTTGCTCTCCTTCCTGCCAAGTTGTGTTTTTCCCTGTGTGTGTCTGCATGTGTTTGAGTGAGTGAGTGAGTGACCGAACGAATGAGCTTTTTGCTTCGGTCCGTGCTGAAATCACTGCAGCTTTGCAGTGGGGAGAGCAAGGTCTGTGCAGTACCAGGGGGGTCACAGCGATACCCAAGGCAGCAGCAGGCTCAGCCCAGGGGAGATGCCCTTGGAGGCAAACGAGTCAAACAGCAACGCTGGGAGAGAAGAGCAAGGCTCTGCTTTCGTGCATGGCCAGGCAGACAGTGGCAGCTCCTTGACAAAGTATCCTGCTAGCGGCCTTTCCAAGAAGGCTGTGTTCTGCACCTGGCAGGAGACCCCCAGCTGACCTCATGCCTGGATTCCCTTGAGGTTCCCTAGCAAAGTGAAGAGAAACAGAGGGATGGAGAGCAGTGCTGGAGGCCTGGTCCTGCAAGGGCAGGGAAGCTCAGCCCACAAATATCCTCGAGGATACCTAGCAAGGGTCCACACTCCATGCTGCAGAGGAAGGAAGCCCATAAACCCCCAGGTACCTGTGCCAATCTACCCAGGGCAAAAAATTCCTGACCCGAGAACCAGTGATTGCCCTTTTTTCCCAACCAAAACAATTCTGTGACTGTTGCCTTCTAAATGCTGATGAAGGACAACTCAAGTTGTTGCCTGCTCAAGGTGTCTTAGACTCTCAGATCTCATATCTAAGTTCCTCTGAAAGGCGACTGCAGAGGTTTGGGACTCCTTTGCATGTGTTTAGCCTCCCTGATGTCCTTCATATGTACCTGGCCCTGAGATGTGATAACCTGTTTCTCTGACCATCACTGCCACAGGTTCCAGAAAGAAGCAACACTGGCCCTGGCATTGTCCTATACATCTCTCAATGAACCAGCAGGCCCAACAAGAGGGAAAGCTATCCCAGAGTGGAGCTGGTCTTTATATACATATATATATATATATATATGTATATAATTTTTTTTTCCAGCCATGTGGCTTTTTGAGCTTCCCGGTGGTGCCGTTTCTGTGGAGGGCTCAGAACAAGGGGCAGTGTGCACAGTGGGAGCCAGCTGTGGGTTGTGTGGCTCTTGAAAAGATTGGGGCTTGAAACGTGCCCATCCTTGTACACTGGGTTCCTTTGTCGTTGCAGGTTGTATTTAGAGCTTTAAGAGTATTTTTATAAAACCAAAACCAACAAGCAAAGATATATTAAAAAAGCCCTCTGTGCAACTGCTTTTCTCTATGATGGGCTTTTTTCCCCCCAGTCCTCTCTCCCCCTGTAGGGTTCCACTGAACAGCATACTCTGGGCCTGGCCGTGCAGCCCCTTTCAGTCCTGCTGGCTGTCAGCTTCTCCAGCCCTGTTCCATTTGAGTCTCTCCTCTAAAGAGAAGAGCTGCAGTGAGGGGCACATGCCAGCACACAGCTTTCAAACTGCCATCACAGCCCCCTCCCTGCTTGTTCTTGCCACCAGGTGCCCCCAGACCTGCCCAGAAGAAAACTACCCATCAGTTCCACATGAAAGAACAAGGAGTGTTTTTATTCTGGCTTTGGTGCTCCTTACTCATCCAAGCTGCCACCTGCCCACATGGTGACTGGTGGACAGGGTGGGGGCATAAAGTGGCTCCTGCCAACAGGCTGCCAGACACTTCAGCACTGGAGACTTCTTGGGACAGCTGGTCGCATGGCCTGATGTCTGAGTGCTGTTGAAGTGTTGTTCTCCAACAATGATGTCTTCCGAGTGCTGTCCTCCAAGGCCCAAGACACATCACCGCCGCTGCCCCTTGAGGCTTTTGTCTCTTTTCTTCTGCTTGGCTGATGAATTTCTCCTCCTCTTGCCAGCAGAATCCATGAAATCAACAGAGGGGCTTTGGCGACCATAGCCCCACTGCAGGGACCTGCCCTGCTTCTTCTTCCATGGTGAGGTCTTCTCCCGAGCAGCATTGGGTGGTGGAGCCCTCAAGGAGCTGCTGTTGATGGGCACCGGAGCTGCCTGATCCTGTGGAGTGCTGACACGGTGTGGAGATAATGGGTGGAAATCACTGCCCCACAGGGGGGATCTGCTCCGAACCCTCTCCCTGGCACTGCTGCCCTGGAAAGAGGCAGAAGGGCCAAAGCTGTACCCCCCTCTGCTCCTGTCTTGTTGCCTGGCATGCCGCACGTGGTGGTGTGGTTCTATGTGGAGCAGCCAGCGATGTTCCCTTCTGCACATCAAGCAGTCCCTGCTCTTCCTCTGGGAACGGGCAGAAGGGCCAAAGCTGTGCCACCCTCTGCTCTTGTCTCCCTGCCAGGTGTCCAGCACACAGTGAGGTGGCTCTCTGTCAAGCAGGCAGTCCTGTTCCCTTCTGGAAACAGAGGAGGCCCTGCTGAACCTGCCTGGCCAGCTGGAGCTTGGCTGGCCTGAAGATGCCTCCCGTGCACTGGCCCAGGACTGCTGGCCAGTGCTGGCAGGTCTAAAGGAGCTGCTCTTCTGGGGCTGCTGGTCAGTGGTGGCTGCTCCAAAGGAGCCCCTCTGCAGAAGTGGCTGCCTAGTGGTGGCAGCTCTGAAGGAGCCCCTCTGCAAGAGTTGTTGGACCTTCTGCCACTGGCCTAAGGAGCCACCCTGAAGGAATATCTTCTGAAATTCCTGGCCGGTGCTGCCTGGCGCAGAGACTCTGCTCTGCTGGATCCCCTGGCTGATGGTGGCTGGTGCAGAGACGCTGCTCTGCTGAGATCCATGGCTGGATCTGCAGAGTGTGGAGACTCTGCCCTGCTGAGACCTCTGCCTAAAGGTGGCTGGTACAGAGACTCTTCCCTGCTGGACCCTCTGGCTGGGTCTGCTGAGTGCAGATACTCTGCCCTGCTGAGATCCATGTCTGGTACCGGCCTTTCTGGAGGAGCTTCTGTCCTGTGGGGACTCCTTCATACCCACCACCAGGTCCTGCAAAGACAACAGTCCAAAGGTTTTGATATTTCCTCCAGCAAGGACTAGAGCAGTGTGAGGGGACAGCTAAGGGCCTCCCAAAGATCCTGTTGAGGGATGGAAAGGAAAAGGGGACAAAGGCAGAGAAATGGAATGGACCTCGGTGTGATGCTGGGAGAGGGAACAGCATTGCTGCAGTGTGGGAAGGAAAAGAGAGCAATGCCAAGATCCCAGAAAGAAAACCACTGTTTGTCTGGGGCCCTGACCCACCTCCTCAGAGCTACCTGAGGCCTATGAGGCAGACCCCTGTGCCCTGCTGGCCTGGCCAAAAGCCCAGCCAGCCCCCACTCAGACTTGTGTGCCTGCAGAGCTGCAGGCTGATGGCCCTGCCGTCCCTGTCACAGGACTCCAACTGACAGCAGTGCTCAAGCAAGGCCCTTTGGAAAGACCACCTTCTGTGTCTCCTTCTCTGCAGAGGACCTGCTGCTCACCTGTGGTGTTAGCAGAGGGAGCCAAAAGGAATCCTTCCCACAGCACCGGACAGCCGGGAAAGCCACGAGAGCTGGGAAGGGAGCGACCTCTCCTTGTATCCTGACCTGACCTCCTCTCTCCTCTGTCCTGGCAGTCCAATCCAAATCACCTCTGACAGAGGAGGGAAGCTGAGGAAAAGTGGGCAGGAAAGGAGCAATGGATGGAAAACAGCGCACGAGCAGCTGAGGAAGGAGCCGAGTTATCCCAAAGTCATCCACACAGGCATCCTCTGGCCCACTTCTCAGGCTCTGGTAGCCCTGGCCACATGAGGTCACACACAGGTGGCACACCACAACCCATTTGTGAGCGTAGTGGTCCAGCACCTGTGTTCTGGAACCCTCCAGTTGCATGGCAGCCATCACAGTCCTGTGTCCTGTGGAGCTCCAGAGCTGGTCTGTGTAGCCCATGGAAGCTGCAGGGAAGGGGAATTCAGTGCCCAAGTGCCTGGTCCTTAAGGACATGGTTTAGTAGCTGACTGTGGTGTTGGTCAAAGGTTGGACTGGATGATCTTGAAGGTTTCTTCCAACCTCAACATTCTGTGATTCTGTGAAGTGAAAAAAATGAGAAAAGACTCAGGGGGTGGCATGGGTGATGGGGTGGGGCCTTGGAGAATGGGATGATGCCACCAACTGTTACCTGGACACTTCAACAGCAGTTGGCCAGCTGGTCCTTGGTCCCTGCCGGGAGTCAGCAGTGTTGAAATGTCTGGGGGCAGTTGGTGCCCCCCACACTGCCACCAGGTGGGCAGGTGTCAGCCCAGAGGAGGAAGGAGCACCAGAGATGGCATAAAAACACCCACTGGGCTTGTGTATGGGATCAACGTGGAGTTTTCTTCTGGGTAGCTTTGGGGACACTTGGTGGCAAGAGCCAGTGGGGAGGGAGGGGGCTGTGATGGCATGTGCCCCTCTTTCAGGCTCCTCTCTTGAATTACTTTAGAGCACTTTACAGTCCCTGAAGTACCTTCAGATACCTCCAATAGGACTTGATGGGGCTCCAGGAGAGCAGGGGAAGGACACGAGGCAAGGACCCAGAGGGATGGGACAAGGGGGAATGTTTTCAACTTGGAAGAGGAGAGATTGAGATGAGAGCTAATGGACAAAACAAGGGTGGTGAGACCCTGGAAAAGGTTTCTTGGAGTAATTATAGATGCTGAAAGTGTTGAAGGGCAGGTTGGGTGGCACTTGGAGCAATCTGGGCTGGTGGGAGGTGCCCCTGCCCATTGCAGGAGTTGGAACTGGAAGACCTTTAAAGTCCCTCCAGCCCCAACCTGTCTGGGCTTGGATGGTTTGGTTCTGAAGTAGCAGGTTCATGGGAAAACCATTTAAAAAAGTTTTTTTAACATCCCAGAGTCTCGGCATGTCTTCCCCCCCCTCCCCAGAGCTGGTGAGGCTGGAGATGGAACCTCTGCTCATGGTAGAGCACAGGTCCCCTGGGAGGGTTGGGCTCCCCTGTCAAAGGCTCCAGGAGCCCCATGTCCCCAAGCAGAAGATGCAAACTGCCCCAAGGTGGGCAGATCTCCTGGGTAGTGCTCCCCAGCAGGCAAAGCCCTGCCCATGGGTAGTGGGACACCAAGGTGACACCCCAAATCTTATTTCCACCTTGCTGCTCTTCTCCCCCACTGCCAGCAGCCAGCAGCCCTGGTGGAAAAGTCTGCAGGGCCCAAATGGTTGCTTGAGCCTGGAGACGTGTTTGTTCCACCTCCAAGCCATGAGCTCATCCCACAAAATATGCTTTGGATTCTGGCCCAACTCTCAGGGCTGGAGAGAAAAAACTGGCAGCCATGGGAGATGATGTTCATGTGTGTCCCCTCCTGCACACCCAGAACCAGCCTGATCTCCTCTCTGCTTTCCTCTTTTGCACCAGCAGCTGACCCACATCCAACCCGTCCTGGTGTGGGTCATCTCCCATCATCTTTGAGTAGACCATGGAGATGATCCCAGGGTTGGAGAATCTCTCCTACCGGGACAGGCTGAGAGAGTTGGGGTTTTCAGCCTGGAGAAGTGAAGGCTCCACGGAGACCATAGAGCACCTTCCAGTCCCTCAAGTACCTTTAGATGTCTGCAGAAGGTACCTCCAGGAGAGCTGAGGAGGGACTTAGGACAAGATCCTGGAGGTAAGGGATGAGGGAGGAGGGTTTTTAACTGGAAGAGGAGAGATAGAGTTGAGATCTGAGGGGAAAAAATGAGGGTGATGAGGCCCTGGAAAAAGTGCCCCTATCCCTGGGTCTAGATGATCTTCAGTGTTCTTCCAACCCATTCCATGAAATCCTCCGGCCCAGTGCCTGGTTCTGGCAGACTCAGTGTCAGTCAGGCTGTTCAGTGGCTGCTTCCTTCAGAGACACTTGGGGGGAAAACCAAGCCTGTTTGTTGTTCGATGTTTCTCACAGAGACAGCCCTGTGGTCAGGGTGTGCCCTGGCAGCTCTGTTTCCCCCTCTGGTGGGTACACCAGCAGCTCTCACCCACCGTAACCGGGTTGCTCCGGGCAGCCCCACCATGGGGAGCACTGCAAAAAGCCAAAGACCCCAGCACAGCACAGAGCTGGGCAGATCACCAAATGTGCTGTCAATGCTTTTCCACCTGTACCTGACCGAGCCACAGCCTCATCAAACACCAGAGAGGGGATCAGGATGGTTCTAGGTGTGCAGGAGGTGACACATGAATATCATCTGTGGCTGCCAGTTCTTTCTCTCTAGCCCTGGGAGGAACTGACTGTGACACTGCAGGGATACACAATGTTCCACGTTTACGATCACCGGAGAGGTGAGAAAACAGACCCTGGAGAACTCCTGTAATTCTGTCATGGGTTGAGCCTGGTATCATCCATCGGTTCCAGGGTCACCCATTGGGTTCTGCCTTCACCCCTTCCTCTCTGCTCTCAGCCTCAGAAGCAGCTCAGGGGGGGCAGGAGGCTGGGGGGAAGGGGCCCGTTCTGGGCACCAGGGACATGCTGCAAGCGGGGCCAGGGTCCTGCCCAGGTAGCCTCAGGGTGTTTGCCCAGCCCCACAGTCGGTGTTTCAGCCTCTGCCCCTCCGGGTCTTTCAGCTCCAGCTCTGCATTCCTTCAGCTCCAGCCCAACAGCATTTATTTCAGCTCTAGCCCCTTCCCCACACTCTTGATTCCAGCTCCGCTCCTGCCCGCTGCCTCCAGACGAAGCTGCTCCCGGCTCTGCCCCAGGGGGCGCACGGGGCAGCCCCCCAGCCAGGCAGCCCCGGGGCTCCAGGGCCCAGGCCGGACTCGCAGCACTTGGCTGTGCCAGGAACGCTGAGCTGGGTCTGTTCCCCCAGCACCCAGCGAGGGCCGGGACCCCCGGGGAAGGGAGAGGTACTGCCCGCAGCCCCGAGTGATGGGGACGGGGAAAGGGGCATCGCCGGCCCCACCAAACTTTAATTACCCTTCTTTGCACTTCATTATGCTTCAGTCGGTGTGCTTGAGGTGATACCAGAAAACAAGATCGTCCAAATATAACCCCGAATCCCAGGTTATGTGACTGTCCCATTACTGCCTGTCTGCTTGCTCCTGCACCGCCTGACCCCGCATTCCTCCATCACTGTGACAGCAGACAGAGAAACACCGTGTGGCTGGGGGAAGATACAAGAATAAGAGGTGTCCGTCGAGGGGAAGGACCCCAATCCATAATGACCTTCCAACTGCTCCATCTGCCCCTATTGCCAGTGCACTCAACACTTTAGTTTGGGGTGCGAGAAGGAAAAAAAAACAAACCAAGAAAACCATCTGTACTGCTCATAAGAAAATAAAGAAAAAGCTACGGGGTTGTGGACAGGAACAGCAGAACTACCTGGCAGTGAATGTCCAGGGTAACTTTTTTCCCCAAGGCTGAAGCAAGAGAATGCCACAGAATACATAATTTTTAACAGGAACCTCTGACCATGTAGAAATGACAACTGTTCTCTCATTCCTTTTATACACCATGCAAAGCCCAGGAGGTCCGTGTCCCTGAACTTCATGCTCGGCAGGTAGGGATCTGCTCTTGTATTGCATTCAGCGACTCTACAACACGAACTGAGCAGAACGGAGATCTCACACACCCCCGTTCTGGGAGATTTCCCTCTCTCCTCCCCAAGGGGGAGTCTTTCTAGTTCACAAGTTGTTCAATTCTGGCCTCAGCCGAGGAAACTCTTCAGCTCTGAAACAACCAGTAAGAGACCTTCAGCGTGGTTATTCCTCAGAGGTACACAGAAGACATTTCTCTGCCCTCTTTGAAGCATTTCTCTTACCAGTTCAAAGGGAAAAAGTCTGGATAAGTAAAAGCTGAGAAGTGACCTGATAACAACATATTTAAGAACAAAGATAAATTTCTAGATCCAGAAACACCACATAACCTGCTGTCCAGAGCAAGTAACTGAAGATCTGTATTGTATCCCTCATTCCTTTGCTAAATAGTAAGACTCGAGAA
Organism: Florisuga fusca; assembly: GCA_038090715.1. Taxonomy (NCBI): domain Eukaryota; kingdom Metazoa; phylum Chordata; class Aves; order Apodiformes; family Trochilidae; genus Florisuga; species Florisuga fusca. Next base: position 2,015,568 of record JAAWXA010000040.1, read on the forward strand.
GCACTGTGGTTTCACACATAATTTACTAGCAAAACATGACCATGCAGTCCATATACACTAAGAAGTTAGGATTCAATGTTGGTTACTCAAGGCAATTAGCTATTCTGGTCCACACTAATTGTAAAGCCATGGTCAGCATCACTTTCTCTATCCCAGTTCTTCTGTACTCTTCAACTATGACTTTTTTTTCCAGTGAAGAGGAATGCAGTTTAGTTTCTAGTCTTTAATTCACCCCCCCATTTTCAGAGAGGACCCTTCCTCCTACAGCTGATGTGGGATGGGAGCAGAGGCCACATGCCTGGTTTAGGCTGGCAGACTCATCACATCAGGCACTGGGATCACTGGGGTTGCTATGAGCCTATGGACTTGTGAAGAGCTGGCTAAGCAGTACTCACTCTTCACACCCATCAGAGGAATGAGGTAACAATAAAATGGAACTGCAGGGGCTTCAGATACAACATTGTGTAAGAAAGCAATTGGTTCATCTGGAAGAACATACAAGCAAGTACCACCATGAGAGAAGGAAACTGTCCATAGTGAAAGACAATTCAGATTCAGGGCTGTAAAGGTCTGTGGAGAGGCTGTGTACAGCTTTTTGTACCATACACAACGTGTTGTTTAGAAACCCTGAATATAGAAAAACTAAGTGGAAGACCTTAAGGAAGGCAAAGATAGTATTNCAAGCCCTGTGCAGCCAATGTCTGGGGAGCCATCCCTACTCTCAAGCAGGAGATATAAGCCTCAGCCCGACCGCCCCGAGGCCACCGCGGACTCTCCTGCCCCCCCGGCGCCGACGCCCGACGGCCCTCCGTCCCCTTTCCCAGCAGGGTCCCGTTCCCTCCTTCCACTCAAGCGCCCTCTCTCCCCCTCAAACGGGAGAACGCTGCTTCGGCACCTGCACGCCAAAGCTGCTTCCACCCACCCCCGCTGGGAAAAGTTGAAGAAAAGGGATAAAACCCTTTGCTTTCTGCTGGCTGTTTCAAGCCCTTGAAATACACCTTCTCAGAGGGACACAAAGTTTCTCTATTGTATATTTTTTTTTATATACTCTTTCATTTACTGTTACAATTATTCTTTACTCAAAGCAACCCCAGAAGCCACTTCTTGGGAAAGCAGAGAGGGAGAAACAACTTGGGTTCTGTAGGAGCTGAAAGTCTAAGTTGGTGGATGGAGGGCAGTTTGTGATAATAAAGAGAAAAATGCTGTGAGCTCTTTCACAACCAAGTGTCACAGCTGCAGAAAAACACTGCCTGGGGGCTGTTCCCAGGACAGAGCCAGCTCTTGGCCTTTCCGTCCACCAGGATCCCAGCCCTTCCACCACCCCACACCAGAGCCGTCCAGCAGCTGCAGCAAGCACAGTGGATCGTGAGAACTGGCCTGAGGACAGAGGCTGAGCTGCCTCCGGAGCCAAGAGCATCCCCCCAGCAGCACCCTGGCTCTGCTCTGCTGGGAGAGGGGCACAGAGTGAGGAGTTGGGTGCACAGGCAACATACGACACCAACATAGCAGGTGGATGGATCCCATGCTTGTGTGCCTGAGACTTTGCCCCACGTGTCCCTCACTGAAATGAGGGTGCCCAGCAGCCCTCTCTTCAGCTCACTTCCCTACTCTGCTGTTGTTCCCACCAGTTGTACCCCCTGCCTGAGAGCACTGCATGTTATTACAGACCAGCTGAAATGCCTGATGTGCCTTTGAATGGTTTCCTCCTTTTTATTAAGCGAGGAACCTCTTCTGAGCACTAAAACCTTGGTAAATACTAAAGTGCCTTTTTGGGCTCTGACAGCATTTCACAGAATCACGGAATGTCAGGGGTTGGAAGGGACCTCTGAAGATCATCGAGTCCAGCCCCCCTGCCAGAGCCAGAACAAACTGGGGCAAGTCACTCAGAAATGCAACCAGATGGGTCTTGAAAGTCTCCAGAGAAAGTGACTCCACAACCTGTCTGAGGAGCCTGTTCCAGGGCTCTGTAACGCGTACAGTAAAGAAACATTTCGTCATGTTGAAGTGGAACTTCCTGTGCTTTGTCACTAATCCATTGCCCCTCATCCTATCACAGGGCACAAGTGAGAAGAGGTTGTCCTCTTCATCCTGACACCCAGCCCTCATGTATTTATACACATTAATTAGATCCCTTCTGAGTCTTCTCCAGACTCAAAAGCCCCAGGTCTCTTAGCCCTATTGCATAAGGCAGGTGTTCCAGCCCCTTAATCATCCTCATAACCCTCCACTGTACTCTCTCAAGTAAATCCCTGCCCTCTTGAGCAGAGAAGCCCAGAACTGAACACAATTAGCATTTTAAAAACTACTTGCCAAGCTCTGCCCCATGCCTCTATGAGGTTTTTTAGGGGATATTCAGCTTGGACACCATCTCCTGGCTGCTTTTCTGGGTGCATTTCTGGCTGTTTTCTCTTGTAGCAGAGCTGGATGTGTGCAGGGAGAGGGCATTATTCAGGACAGGAGCATGGGATTGCTTGGAAGCCAAAGGGAACAGCAACAAGAGGGTGAAGCAAAAGCAAAATACCGACAGGGTTTTTCTATAGTAATTTCTATTGGTGCTGGTGAAAAAATAGTGACTTTTTGACCCAAAGCTGCCCCTACCCCTCTCCATTGGGACCTCAGGCTGCAGGGTGTGCACCCATGGGATGGTGGTGTATGAGGGGCACCGTCTGGCTCCACCCTGCCTGGGTCCCTGATAGCTTTACTGCAAGCCTGCTCTCCTCCATGGGTTGGATCTCTAGGTGCCTGAGGGGTTTGTTCTTTTGCACTCCTCCCTGTCTGCTCGGTGCTTCCTGGGTAATAGGGTGTTGAAACTGGGCTGCAATGGAGTGAATCCAGGCACGAGAGTGATGCTGAGGGGCTGCACCCCTCTGTCCCATCATTGGAGAGGAATAGTGCAGGGTGAGGGACACCTAGAACCAAACCCTGCCTCATCTTCACCCTACATCTACCCTGCTCCCTCTGCACCCCAGCTCCACACAGCCCAGTGTCACTTGTCACCCTCAGTATTACCTCATCTTATGTCCTTCCTTTGGTCCTCTGTTCCCTGTGATTGCATTAGTGATTGCATTTTCCTCCATTTTTTGGTGTTTGTATCAACTCCTGTGTGATCCACCTGTGGTCTAGTAGGGTCACAGATGGCAGATGTGGACCAGGAAGGTTTCTGGTTGCTGGGAAGTGACACCAGGAACAGTGGCATCCCTCACTGCTGCTGGCAGTGAACACAGAAAGATCGATGCATTTAAAGCCCACCTGCTAACACTCAAATATATTTTTCAGTGTTTTAGTGCAGAACTAGGTTATTGTTCTCCTCACCAGCCTCTCCACCCAATAGTGAACTCCTGCTGGGGAAGGACACAGTACCACATCATTTGTGGTACCCTGTAACCTGTGTTATGGTCTTGTGTTCTCCACCTCACCCTGGAGATGCTTGCTGTCACCATCCGGTATTGCACTGGTGGAGGCACAGTGGAGGTTTCCTTCCAGCAGGACGGTTGGGGTCACTCTTTCCCAGACAACGGTGTTATCCTGAGCACAAGTTATGAGTTCTGATACCATGAGTTCTGAGCACTGGGTCCTGTTACCGATGCTCCAGATGGGATTTTAAGCTCTCAGGACCACATTCTCTGTGTGAATGCAGGCTCAGCCATACCTTTGATTTTAAATAGCATGGGAATAAAGTTTTTATGTGTCCTCAGAAGCTCAATAAATTAGTTTTCATGTTCCCTTCTCTTCTCTGGGTCTGGACCCAGGAAGGGAGCTGGGATCTGTTCATCATCTGTCCGCTCCTGGCTGTCATCAGTGGGGAGTGACTGATGAGGCTTGAGCTCAGAGTGTCATTTCCAGGTCTGGCGTGTGGCCTCACACTATGGCCATGGTCACAGTCACTACGGCCCCCTTTGTGGCACCCCAAAACCACTGCAGTACCAGGCATGGGCAGGGCAGAGTGATGCCTGCATCCTGTTGGTCTCCCCGTTAGGGGAGCTCATCCATTGCTTAGTTTTTCCTTCTTCTGGACTTATGATTTCTCCCAAAAGATCCAGTGGAAAATACAATTTTGAAGCAGTGAAAAAAGACACAGCAAACCTGTGACCTTCCCTGTGATGCTGCTGTGGTGGGTGTTTCTGTGCAGTGGGCACAGCAAGACCACTACCCCAGACCAGGCTGAAGCCCTCAAGCTTTTCCCCAGAGGTGAGGGGCTGGGGGGGACCAGGCTGGAGCATCCTCAGGGGGTCTGACCACACTGCTGTCCCGTGTGAATGCAGCCTCCCCCAGCCTGCCAAGGGCAAGAACCACCACATGGGAACGTCCTGTCTTGGTGGAGGAGGTGGGGGGGACACTGGGGGAAATGCGGGGGTGGGAGTGAAGAGCGGTGGGAACCGACCACACCATGCTGGGGGTCTGCGAGGATAAATGCAGTGGTGAGGAGAGAACCCAGCTGGTCACTCAATGAGCCAAGCATGCCAGGACCATGTATGGATCCTGATGTGGGTGGGTGGTAAAGCCTTGCCAGGAAGCCTTGGTGCACCTGATGGAGGCTGATCTGAGAAACAGATCCCCTCAGCTCCCCTGAGCATAAATCTGTCACGGTTTCAGCCCAGCAGTTAAACCAAACGACAGATGCTCTCTATTAATCCCCTTCCAGATAAAGGAAGGAGAGAGAATAAGGGAGAAAGACTTATGGGTTGGAAACTAAACTACACAACTTTAATGAAACAGTAATGATAAATAGGAAAGATTAATAAATATATACAAATATACAGGAAAATTGATACCACGTTCCTCCCCCATTTTCCCCACTAACTCTCACATCACCACTGAGGCTGCAGGGCAGCTCTGGGGAAGTCCAGGATGGACTCCTGGAGTCAGCAGCAATCGGGAGCTGGAGGCAGGAACACACAGATTCAGTCTTTCACGGATCAGGACCGCAGGCAGATAAACGGACAGAATCCTCCCAGGATGCTGGAGCAAACAGGGACAGGCAAAGAAGAGGAAGCAGGAAGGATGCTTTGCAGTTCCAGGGTGGTGGCTCTGTGGTGGCGGGCAGGACTGCCACTCGCAGGATGTGCCCAGCTGCAAGGAGCCAGCTCCAGCCTGGCACCACAAGGGAGCTGTGAGAAGATTATTTGCTTTATTAACAGCAAGGATGGGGGGGATCCATCTGCTGAGCCTGGGGGCCGGCCAGGCCTTGTGACACCCTGACACCATGTCACAGGGCAAATGGCAAAGTCCTGGGCCTCCCTGGACAGCCAAAGCACATTGGTGCTAGCGGAATGCTCCTCCTGGCCTCCCTGTATTTGTTCCTCCAGCAGGGGCATCTCTGAACGGTGCTCCTTTGGGAGGTGATGCTGGCAGGGAGCCTTTCACACTGCTCGTTATATGTTTCACTGCACTCCCTGTTGTGCCAATGCAGGAAATCCCTTCCCTTGGCTTTTCCTGTGCACCACTGGGTCAGGTTGGGTGATGCTGTTGCAGTGCTTATCCTGCCTCTTTTCCCTCTACCCTGTCTCTGCATCTCCCTTCTTACCTGTACACTTGGTGTTCCTGCAGGTGACCTGCTGGTCTCTTTGAGCCAGGCAAAGTAATTCTGTACTACTTTTCTTTGCTGTGTTATTCATTAACCTGGTTAGTCACGTAACCATAGCACTGGAATAAATATTATTTAAACCAGTGAACCTGAGATTCTTCTCACTCCTTCCAGCTCCAAGGTACTGTGGCTCCATGGAGGGGGAAGTTCCCAACACCGGCTGCCCCAGGGAGAGCTGAAATGCAGAAGGCAGCAAAGGATATGCAGGATGTGAAGGAGTCCTGCCTCAAACTCGCAGGGGCTGAGAGTATTCCCAAAGCCAGGGCTTCATTTGGGGTGGAACAGAGTCAGCTTTTGGGGCTGTGCCCACACCCGTGGCTGCTGCGGGTGCCAGCCCTGACCCATGCCGGTGCCGCCGCTGTTCCTTCTGCTTCGCCGAACAGCAGCTGGCCCGAGATTGAGCCTGTTTAATTCAGCAAGTCATAAATTCATAATGCTTATTTACCACGCACGGCCATAAATATTTGATAGCGACCACTGGCCTGCTGCGGCACAGCTCCTGAAGGGAAAAGGGGTAGCGGGGGGGGGGTGCTGGTGGTTGGGCTGGCACAGAACAAGGCTGCCCTGGCTAGCGTGGCTCTGCTGAGATGGGGCTGGAGGGATGTGGGCTCCTCCTTCAGCCCTGCAAACCTGCCAGTGGTGGGATGAAACTGCCATGGATCTGTGGAGAGATGCGTGGGGGCCGGGCCAGCAGCTGGAGGCTGTCAGGGCGAGGCAGGAATGGAACAGGGAGCTGGAGCTGGGAGGGGGGAACTCAGCAATTAGTGACAAAGAGTGAAATCTGGAGATCTTGGGGGGAGCCCTGGTTGTCCCCAGAGTGTCCCAGGGATGACCATGGGGGAGGGGGCTGCCCTGTATGTGCCACTTGGTGGCAGCTCTGCTCGGCAGCGGGTCGGTGATGGGCGCTGTGAACTCAGGAAGCTCCTTGACCCCTGGCCTCAGCGCAATAACTGGTGGTGGGGAGGGACGCTGGTGTAAGGAGGGGTAAGGAGGAAGGAAACCTTCTCCCCATGAGCTGCCCAGACTTCAAGCAGAAGGCACGGGCGAGGGAGTTTAGCTGCTCAAAGGCAATATTTTGCAGTACACTCCAAAGGAGCCTCTTCCTGATTGTGGATCTAGAGCCTTTTGCTCATTGTAAGCCAAAGCTGTTGCAGTCAGCAGCCTCCCATCCACTTCTCCCTGCTCTGTGCTGGTAGTGCCATGGGATGCCTGGATTGCTCTTTTGGAGGAGGCTGCTCTCCCTGGCCTTCCAGGTATGGGCTGTACCCCTGCAAGCTTTGGGCTCCCCCACGAGCTATCCCAGATTCCCACTGAAGGGCTGCAGTGGAGGGGGGGCTCGGCAGCTGGTGGAGCATGATAGGATGTGACGGATCCATGCGGGCATGCGGCTGCAGGTTGACATCACGGGGGGGAATGAGGATGAGGCAGCTCAGAGGTGTCCCAGTGGGTCGGTGCCTTCCCCAGCATTACTCCTCAAGCACTGTGTCATGCAGCTGATAAGGTGGCCCTCAGCCACCGTGGCTGCTCTGGCACCCTCTCACTGAGTGGTTCATCACTGCCCGCTGTGCTGACACAAGCCAGGCCAGCTTGTGACAGGTCTCCCCTTTTACGGTAGCTCTTATCTGTCCCTGGGGAATGTGGCTCCAGTGCTGGTTCAGCCAGTGGCAGCACAGATGAGTGTTACCCCAAACTTTCCCATTAGCTGCCTGCATCCCTGCTCCACCAGCTCCTGGACCTGCTGCTGCAACACCAGGGGGATGTAGCAGGGATGGAAGCCCCTTCCCAGCATATCGGGGTCCTGACCTGTACTGGTAGCTCTGGGAGCAAAGAGAGTACATGCCTGGTGGTGGCTTGCAGTTCTGTGCCAGACTGGGGAGAGACGAGTGTCAGCTGGGTGTTGCACCTCAAACTCCTTTACTCTGCCCCAGGGGCTCCCCCAGCTTGCACCTGAGCTTTTCAGCCAGGATGTGACTCCACGTGCTCCCCTGATCTCTGCAACACCAGCATCAGTGGAGCTGTTATTGGGAGCTGCAGCTTAGGGGATTTGGGAGCATGGCAGACATGGGCAGCCCTGGTTCAATTTACAATTGACAGATGTTTATGGGACCCGTGATAGGGTCCATACTTCACTGTCTTTGTGGTCATCTTCATCCTGTTACAGCCTGGGAAGCACCAGATTGCTGTGAGCTGGTGCCAGGAGAAGGGTTTCCCAGGATGGCACGTATGTCCTCTGTACCAAACACTTTCACCTTCTCCCTACAGTGATGCCCAAATGTGGGGTGACAGTGTAGGAACACAGTGACCACACTGCATGGAGGGGATGAGAAGCATGGGAGGAACTAGGAAGATAGGGTCTGTCTGGGCGTTTGCTGGAAGTGATGTAGGTTGGTTGGTTTGTTACATGTGTGGGAACTAAGCCTTGGTGCTGTCACATCACTGGGAGCAGAGTGGGAAAACACCAGACACCTCCAAGAGAGGTGTTGTCCTTGGTCACTGCCCCAGCCAGCTGGGTTTGGGCTCTCCAGGAGCTCTGCCATGTCAGATATCTCTGCAGGAAACTCTCTAAATATTTCATCCCCTGCCCTTCTGCTGAAGCTGGTGACATCCCTGGGCTTAGATCCCTCTGAGAAAAAAAAACGGGGAGGCTAGATTTCCCCCAAACCAGTCCACTCACTGGGGCTGTGACACCAGCCTGACCCAGCATGCAACCACCTTCTCCTCCTAATCTCCCTGCTGGCTCCATAACACCTCCCAAACACAGTGTGTCCTGCCCATGCTGTTCCCACCTGCAACTATTGGTGCTAAAGGATGTTGTGTTCATCTGGCAAATGAACACAACAGTTACACCAGGAGTGGTTCGGGGTGGCTGTGGGTGCTGCTCAGGTTCGGCTGGGGTTGCAGTGGTTGGTGAGGTCCAGGTACTGGAGTTCCTTGGGGTGCAGCTATCAGTGGAGAGGTAGGATACAGGAGTTGCAGGGATCAGCAAGGTTGCAGGACAAGGTTGCAAGGATTAGGGATGAGCAGATGATGCATGTGCTAACGGGTGCACTGCGTGAGAGGAACAGGGATGAGCACAGGGGTGCAGGGATGAGCAGAGGTGCAGAGATGAACGGGGATTATTGGGAGTTTGGGCACCAGCAGCGCTGCAGACACTCTGTCAGGTTTTGCACAACAGCTCTGAGACTTTCAGTGTTCAGCTATTGATACTGAGTGCTTTGAGGCACCCAAGTTACTCATTATTCTGATTAATTCCTCAGCAATTTTGACCAAATAAGAAAGTGGAAAAATATCTGAAGAGCTTCTTGTCTTTTGCTGTCTGGCCTTATCCCACTGCTTCACCCCCCTCCTCGGGGGGCTCTTTCTCCACCTCCCTGCTCCAGGATTTAAAACCTTCTCCTCCAGCCTGGCGTTGCTTATGGAAAGTTTATATATAGCCTTTTGTTTTTGCCAGCATCCTCCTGGAGTTTATATAGCTCTTCCCCATCCCTGGTGTTGACCCCGGATGTATTTATAGAGATCTATCAGATCTGTGCTCAGCACCAAGCAAATCAAACTTGTGTCATCCCCCTGTGGGAGGCTCTTACATCATGTTTAGGTTTGTCCCTAAGGAGGAGGCCTCCAGGACTGGAGGGGGGCTGCTCAGAGGGCTTGTAGCTGGGACTGTGCCTGGATGCAGATGACTTCCTTTGGGGTGGCCTCATCAGTTTTGGCCGTGGAGCAGCTTTTTGGGGTGTTAACAGTAGAGTTAAGAGTTTTTTCTGGAGACTACAGTTTGGTGTCATGGAGGTGAATTGTGCTGCTGGTGCCACGGGGCACACAATGCCAGGACTGTGAGAGATCCCATGGGATGGTTTAAATCTGCAGGGAATTAAACCAGGAGCCTCCTGTCACCTCTCCTCCAGCCAGCCAGCTCTCCCCAGGCGTGCCAGAACTGCTCTCACCCCGGAGGTCCGGGCTTCTGGGCGGCCTCCCCTCCAACCTCAGCTCTTGACTATTTAAGGCAAATCTCCTCGCTGGACTTTTAAACAAAACCCGGGCTCCTCTCGCTCTCCTCGTTTTAAATAACTCGCCTTGGCGTAAACAGAACGAGGCACAAGACCATAAATCAGGCATTCCCAGGCCCTGCCTGGCAGGGTGCACGCGCGGGGGGCTCGTCAGACCCCTAAGCATCCTGGGGAGCTCTTTTCAGTGCCTGGGTGTGGGGGGGAGCAGGGCTATACAGGGAGTGATGATAAGAGGGGCTCTGGAGGGACAGGCGTTCCCAAGGAGACTAAGGAGATTATGGGGAAGGAGGCATTGCCCGGGCTGCCGGCATTTGGGGTGAAATAATGAAAGTTGCAAAACAGTTTCCATTGCAGCCCCTTGCTTGTTGTTCCTTACTGAGAAATTCTCCAGGCCCTATTCCCTTCCTGAAAGTGGAGGTTTTTTTCCTGTGAAGTTCACACTGGCAATGATCAGTGATGCAAGGGACAGGAATGTGAGGTGTGGGGGGGAAAACACCTGGGGTGCAGGCGTGAGCCCAGCTCTTTGCACTGCAGTGTGTTCCCTCCTGGCTCGTCAGCTGAAGGGGTCCACAATGGGTAGCTCTGGAAAATCAGCCCATACTGCTGTCGGTCCTCAGTGTTTACGTGCCATGGTCAAAGCAGAACAGAAGTAATTATAGCTCATCCCAGGGACCAGTGTTTCCCATGATAAAGCTCTTTGTTTTCTGTGGTTTTAGGGCTTTGCCAAACTTTAATCGTGAGCTGAGGTCTTCCATGCTGGGTGTCCAACATACCAACATAGGCAAATTCATCTAAACAGTCCAGTTTAAACAAGTCTGGTGTTTCTGGGGCTGAGAATTGGGAAGATACATTGCTTTGGGCTTCTGCCAAGGCTTGAAACTCCAAGGGGTGAGAGATGGGGTGTCCTGGGGATGGGCCACTAACAGCCCACCAGTGCTGCCTGTTGCCTTCCCTTCTCTGCCCCAAGGCAGGCAGGATGGTTGGAGCAGCCTCTCACCAAGCAACGCTTCATTTAGCTTTCATCCTCCCCTGACTTGCTAATCCCTCTTGTTATCCACATGACCCAGGGCCAGCCTTCAGAGTGCCAGCAGCAGCTTTTACAGAGAAGGTTGCACTCATGCAGGTTGGATGAGAAGTGCCATCTGCAGGATGAGGGCATGGGTCCTCCTTGACCAGAGGAGAGGCTGGAGTCAGCAGAAGGTCTTCTTAATTCCATGCTTGGTAGATTGCATCTCCCCTGTGCTGGGCAGTAGCACGCAGGGTCTGATGATGGAGACCTCAGATGGAGGTGTCTGAGGATGACCTCTGAAGTGGGCAGCAGAGGAGGGCTTTGTGTTTCTCTGGAGAACATGAGGGAGGAGGAGGGAGGCTGCAACAAGACTTCTCAAAGCCACACATGGACACGTACCCTTGGGGTGAAGCAGCAAAGAGCCACCTGAGGGAAACCCAAGGGAGGAGGGAGTGTCCTGGGGAAGGACAAATGAGCTGATAAAGGGCTTTTCCAGGCTTGTGGCTGCCACAGGGAAAGTGCCACAGCCAGGCTGGAGCAATTTTCATCTCTCACATCCCTTCTCTCTCCTTGGATGGCTCCATCAGGCTCTGGGAACCATGGCACATGGCAGCTTGTCCTAGCAGTAGGGGAAATGAGCCATGCTGGGTGAGGTAGGACTTCTCACTTGGATTTTGGGCCCTCTGTTTTCCTAGTCAGAAGGTCATGTGTATGTTGGTCATGTTGCCAAGGATTTCTCCACAACAAGTCGGGTTTTTTTTATTTGACAAGGTCACCAGTGTGTGAAAGCACTGGGCATTAATAACCTTCATGAAGATGGGGCTCATTTTCTCTAGGGGGAGTTGGGGTAACTTTCTGTAATGACCCAGGGATGTATAATGAGGAAGGGCTCAAAGCTGCCCACTTCCTCTGCCACCAAGGTGGCCCTTCCTGACTGGATAATTTATGGCAAAGTTTGTGAGAATTTCTGCCCTCCATATGATCCATAATGAGGTTAGGTTAGTGAGGTATGAAGGTAATATAGCAGAATATTACAAGATCCTGGTCTGCAGAGGCCATGTTGATAGGCAGAGGTGAGTCTGCTGAGCAGGGTGGCACATAGCTCCTCCACTTGCTAGCACCTGGCTGAGGGATCCTAGCCTGGACAACCTGGTTTTGTTAACACCCAAAGGTGCCTGCCCTGGGTCCTGGGGATAGAACAACACTTGGGGCTCAGCACACTGGTGACACCGATCCTTTATCGGTACCCTGGGCCAAGACACATTCCATCCCTCCTGCTCCAGCCATCCATGTGGCCACTGAAGCCAATGGTCACTGTCAAAACCTCAGCCCAACAACCAGAGAGGGTAGGAAGGGGCAGAATCTGGCCTGCCCATAGTGATATGTGCTTTTCCCCTGCCAGTGGGACAGATCTGGAGACTGTCAGTGCCAGATGCTGAAGCAGAGCAGTGCTCACTGATGGAGGTGGGTTTGGGGGAGCCTTTCCCTCTGCAGGGCTGAGAGCCTCCCCCTTCTGCAGAATCATGCAAAAAACCCTCTGTAATGGCCTGTGTGGGACCACAGCGACCTGGGCAGCTCCCAGCTCCTGTGTGGATGAGGCCCCATACTCATCATATCATCAGTGAGGTCCAAGATGCAGCATGGGGAGAATTTTGGCTGCCTTGAGTGGCCACCATGGTGGCTTCAGCTTCCCTCTTGGCTGAACGGTGGTGGAAGGAGCTGCAGGGGGTGGATGCAGAGGGAGAGCCCTGATGCTCAAACCTCTCTGCAAGGCCTGGGCACCTCACTTGGCTCCCTCTCCCCACACTTGGCAGAGCTGGGTTTCTGCCTCTGCTGAGGGCCACTGGTTCAGTGCTGGAGCCAGGCAGGGCTCGGGCTGGCTCTTGGGCCTTTAACAAATGCCTGTGTTAAAGATTCCCACCAGTTCATTCCCCCCATAGTTCATATGCCCAGACAGTGCAAATGACACATTAATTATGAAGCTAAAGAGATGACAGCACATTGTTTAAGCACCATATAGGCAGGGAGGAGCACTGCCCTTTTTTTCTCTTTTATTTCATCTTCAACACAAAACAGCACAAAGAGTTTCAGGGCAGACTGAAGCAAGGTCTTAATTTCCTGGGTGGATAAACAACAGAAGCCCTCCCCACAGCAGAGCTTTTTTTCCACCAAAGAAAAGAGATCTCTGGTGTGCTGCATCTGCAACCCATCAGAGGAAAGTGTTGGGGTCAACTGTTCCTGCTCCTGGCTCCAAACAGGCTCCTGGGTTTGGTGGCATTTTTGTTTTCCAATTCTGTAAACAAACGAGGTCTCCTCAGCCCTTTTTGGTCTGAAGCCCACTGAGTGGGTTCACGTCACGGGGGCACGGCAAGTGTCCTCGGCACTCAGCTCCAGCGGCGCTGCCAGGAGCTGCTCCAAAATGCCCATAAAAGCAGCTCTGCAGCGATCTGATGTGTTTGAGCAAACATTTGCACACACCTCCAAGCCCTTGTCTTTCCCAGTTAGCTTCAGTGCGTCCTCCTGGGGGAAGGCAGAGCTGGAGAAGACGAGCGGTGACGTACGGAAAGGAATTAAAGTTTGAAAGCGCTCACTGCCTTCCCCAAAGCAGCCACTCCAGGCATGTGATGTTGGATGATGTTCCCCTGCTCCTCGTCTCAGCTGAGCACTCTCCAGGCCACCCAAAATCCTGCTCAGTGCCCGGGATGTGGTTATTTGCATCCTGTCGTTTGGTACCCAAATATCAGAGCTGGTTTTCCTGTCACGACATTCATCCTCTGCCCTTTAGCAGTGCCACCAAATCAGTCTTGGGGATGTCACTCGTTTCAGAAGGGAAGGGGCCAGCAGCACCTCACTAATCCATTTTGGGCATGGAGCAGATGCCCCAAGAGGTCTCTCTGGCTGTCACATGGGGTGACCCACTGCTCTGCTACGTTCAAATGTCTTCCTGGTGCTCTGGAGTCCTCCAGCCTCAGACAATGACCTTACCTCTGACTGCACTTGGTTTGCACATGCTGCCCACCCCCTTCTTCCAGGAGGGGTGATGTGTCCTGCAGCTATCACAGTTAAATATAGTAAAAGAGCTGGGAGACCAGCAAGAATCAGAATGATTTGGCTGGGCAGGAGCAGCCCTCCATTGCCCAAACCTTTGTGGTGCTTAGGATGGGTGTAGCCACATGGCATTTGATCCAACACATAAAAGGGGTTGGAAGCATGGTCTTGGCCAAGTGCCAGCCCTGCTATTTGGGCACAGAGGGGTCAAAGGAGGTTGTGGGGCCAGAAGGAATGGCTGGGTAGGCTCTACATGGGGCATAGATAGGGACTGGGAGATGGGGGAACAACAGAAAGCGTCAGTGAAGGTTTACCACGGAGCTGGGTTGGGTTAGTCTGGCCCAAAGGAGGTTGAAAGGGAGTCTACTAGCAGCTTACAACAACTAGAGGTGTAGTTACAAGGATGGTGGAGTTACAAGGATGGTGGCAGATGATACAGTGTGGGGCAACAGCCACAGATGGTGGCTTGGGAGGGCAGGGTTCTGTGTTAGGGAAGACTTCTTCCTTGCAGGATGCTGCAGCCCAGAGAGGTGGGGGTCCATCAAGGCAGGACCAACCTGATCCAGTGCTCCCAGGGGTCCCTTCCCACCATCACTCTGTGGTGCTATAACAAGTCTCCCAATGTTTGGATGCTGATTATCTACTGACAGCAGCATCTCAGCCCTAAAGCCTTCTCCTGCCTATGGCCAGAAAGGTCTCTGAGAACTCATTTGAAGTCCTGTAAAGCATCACTGGTGACACCAGCACTCAGCTTGCAGGTGCTTGTTGCTCACCACAGCAGCACTGGCCAGCCCAGTGGCACGGGGGGGCTGGCTGGTCTGCACCGCTCATTTGGAAATCAGGGTTTCCCCGTGTCCTGTGGTTAGTGTCCTCTTTCCAGCCCAGTGTTGCAAATCCCAGTCTGGAATAATTAACCAGAAAGACTAAGGGTATGAGGATGGGTGTACAGGGCATCTCCAGGGCAGGACAGAGGAAAGCAGCAGCACAGTGCTAGCTGGCATGGTGCAGGGGCCTCTCAGACAAGGCTGGGAGGAGGAGAAGTTGGCACCAGTGGTAAACAGAGGAAATCCTCCCTTCACCATACCTCAAACACACTGGAAGTGGCATGGGAGCCTCCTCTCTGCCCTGGGACAGGTGCCAAGGCTCAGCTGCTGTCCCAGATAATCAGTGAGAAACAGCAAAACAACCCAGCACCTCATCCAAAGTGTGGCACAGCCTGTGGGGGGCTGGGGGGGTAGCAGGGACCCAAAGTACCCCCTGTGACAACCACCAGGATCCCACAAGAGAAATTCATTGTCATCTCTACAGGTGGGTAGATGAGTCCTGGGGGTCACAAAATGCATGGGCAGCAGATATGGGGTGTGGGAACCCAGCTGGAGAGAGATTTTCCTCTGTTATCACCAGTGTCCGAGCAGCTGGACCCTGCTCCTGGCTGTCCTATCTCCTGCCCTGGACACCTGTTTGTTCAAGAGTGAGAAAGAGCCCTTGGAAAATGTTAAACTGTGAAACTGTGTGAAAACCCAAGATTCTCTGCAGGTGGTTGTTGTTCTGGGTCCCACCTTGATTTCTCAGCTGATTTAGAACCTCTTTCTCTCTTAGGTACTTAGGAAACCCCCTTGTTTGGACCTGCTTGATGGCTGTGACACCTCCCAGCTTTTACTTGTTTTTCTTGGAGAGGCAGTTCCCATGGCTCACAGGCAGGACAGCATGGTTGGAGCTGCTTGCATGGGACATCATGTCAGGGCAGCGGGGGACAGGTCTAGCCCTGTGTGTGCTGCCCATCACTGCCTGCGAACTAACATGGAGGAGACCTAGAAGTTGTTCTGGAAGCCTTTTTTTACATCTAGCACTGACTGGGAGGGAGCTGGTGGCTTGGAGGCCTCCCCTAGCCAGCTGTTTTCTGAGCCCTGCCACGTGCCTGGGGCAGAAGAGTTGGTTTTAGGTGGACATTGCTGCTATGTTACCCTATGCTTGCTGCACACAAGCTAAAAGTGTTGCAGTCTTGGGGCCAAGAGTAGCTTTTGGGTCTCATTTGGGTGTTTTCAATCAGCATGGATTTGGCTTTGCTGCCAGCTCAGCCTCCCCAAATAGGACCTGGGAAAGGTTGGAGGGCCTCTCTAAATTCCTCTTCTAACCAGTACATTTCAAGGAACATGCTACAGCAAGGCCAGGGCCTCTGGTGCAGACCTTGGCTAGACTACAGAAGTAGATGCTGTTGGGTGGTAGATGCCTCAGGGTGAAAAGTGTTGGTATAAAAATACAAGAGCTGTAAAACATAAATGTGGATAAATGTGGTCCAAGACAGAGCATCACCCTGCTCCTACAATGGTCCAGATGATGTGGTGTCAGGTCACAGTTAAAGCTGAACATCTTCATGTGGAAGTGCAGACCCACCCAAAGACAATCCACAGCCAAACCCACTGTAGAAACACAATTTTCTGGTGGACGGGCTCACCTGCACAAGCTGGTAGCAGTGACAATTTCATTTGCCCTACTTTTTGTCCACCATTGTAAGCCCCTGGGGGCAGCAAACATCTCCCCCTGCAGTTTGTTGGACCATCATCACAGGCTCCATGTGCCAAAGCACTTGCTGCTTTGCTGCAGTTCATTGGGAGGGGCACAGGTGCCTGTGGGTCACATTTATAGGGCCATACAAGCTGCTGGGACTTAGAGATGCTGCCACCACATACAGGTCTGAGGGTTGGTCTTGCAAGCAGGAATCTTCCCTCTTGCCCATCAGCAACTTGATGAATTTGCCTACAGAATGAACTGTGGGCTATCAGTCTGGCAGCACCATGGTGGACCCACCATGGTTGCCCCAGTGTGATGGATGCAGCAGCCATTCTGCTTCTGGCAGGTTTTTTTCCCACTGTGGAAAAGGTGTCAGGTCTCCTCCTCGTGTGCCCACAGCATGACTGCCGTGGGGGTCTGAAGAAAACATGATGCTGCTTCTGACTCCCACCCTTTTGTGGCTTCCTCTGCTTGCCACAGGCTCCCTGTCTCCTGGCCTGAAGTCTGTAGATATTAAAAAAACAAATGCTAAAAGCTCTGCAAGAGTATGCTGGGTTTTGCTTAGGGTTAGGGTTACAAATATTCCTGGACTTCATCAAGGCAGGCTTGCTTCAGGTCTTTACGGCACAGCAAGCAGTTCTATTTCTGCCCAGCCTTGTGCCAGGGATAAGGTTCTGGTGGAGCCCAGCAGAACTGAGGAAGAAACCCTTGCTCTGCTGAGGATCCAACCATGCCGAGGCCTGAGGGCGGGCTGGGGGCTCTCACTGTGGCTCAGCTGGGCTGGATGTATTTTTTGTGTGAAAACGTCTCCAAAAACAACCCCTGTAGGACAACATTGTAAATAAGTTATGTTGGGGTGTTTTTTAATCAAAAGGTGGTGTTTTTTCCTCCCCTCTTGCTGGACCTGGCAGGGATCGGGCTCTCTGTCTTAGCAGCTCATTACACAGCCTTACAAAAAGAAATAGTTGCTTTGCCACTGTCTGGATGAAAACTCACGGCACAAATCCACTGTGCCGCGTGCCAACAGCTGCTGCTGCTAAAAGCCCTAACCTAGAAAGCAAGGAGATGCAAAGCCAGCGGTCTCAGGAGGGTGTTTCCTCCTCTCCAACACACCTCCCGCGACGAAACCGCACGGCCCCGCTGGTACCATGGGAAACACCTCAGTGATGGTCCTGCCGGCATCTCCCCTCCGGTGCTGGACCGGGAGCTCCTTGGGTGGTGCTGGACAATGCTTATGCCTGAGAACAGCTGAGTTTAGGGTTCAATTTTCCTGGGGAGCCTCTGCATAACTAGGTGGCAAAGCCATGTGTCTGGGGCTTGATCCCAGCAGTAAACCCAGGTGGCAGGGGAGATTGTCCCTGTGCAGCTGTGAGTGTCCCCAGCCAGGCTCACACCTCCTCACAACCCTCACAGGAGTAAAATGTTATCCCTGAGCTACTGCTGACAGGAAATGGTGGCTCTGAGCCAGCGGTGGACTCCGTTTGGATTGCAGCTGAACTGCTCATGCAGCTTGCGGAGGGGTTTCGAATCACCAGGACAGGGTTGGTCTGACATGATTGTGCTCGATCTGACCCGTGAGGGTGAGAAAGTAGAGAGGATAGGGTGCAAGCAGTGCTGGTTAAGTGAATGTTACTCATGTCCCATGATCATCTCCCACTTAGTGAGACGACCCCAAACCCTGGGGGTTTCACACGTTGGCCTCACACATGGACAGAGCTGTGGGATGCAGTGTGCAGGAACGAGCTGCATACCCCATTTTCTGCTCGTGTTATATATCCCCAGCTGTAGGCTGCCCTCTTGCATGAAGGCCTGGGCAAAGTCAGGACACTCTACATCCTCACCAACTGCTGTAGCAGAGAGGGGAATGGGTCAGGCTGCTCCCAGGCCATGGTGGGTACATCTGGTACATCAGGGAGCTGGGAACCCTGGCTCCAACCTGTGCCAACTTCCTTGTCTGCTTTGCTGGGTCGAGGCACCAGTATGGGCAGGGAGAAGGGAGAGAAGATGAACATGCCCCAGCACTGCTTCCCCTGCCAGGCCTGGGATTGGGGCTGTACTCCTGGCACCCAACAGATGTCAGGGGAGTAGAGGGCTGCTCTTCTGGGGGGGCTGAGGCTGCTATCCTGGGGACTCAGGGCTACTGCCCTGGGGGATGTGGGATCAGTGTCCAGGGGGATCCGGGGCCACCTTCCCGGGGGGATATGGGGGCACTCTCCAAGCTCATAGGGCTGCTGTCTGGGGATATGTGGGTTCACTGTCTTTGGGGGATCTGGAGCCACTGAAATAAGGATTTGGGGCCACTGTCCGGGGTATGTGCAGCCATTTTCCTCGGGGATGTGGGGCTGCTGTCCCAGACTCATTGGCCCGTTGTGCTGGGGGTTGTCGGGCCAGTCTTGTCCCAGGGTTACTGTTCCCGTGTCCTGCGCTCCCGGGGCTGCGGGCTGTCACGGGGAGGATGCGGAGTTGCCGTCCCAGGCTGCGGAGCTGCAGTCCCGGGAGCGCAGGACACGGGAACAGTAACCCTGGGACAAGACTGGCCCGACAACCAGCAGCACAACGGGCCAATGAGTCTGGGACAGCAGCCCCACATCCCCGAGGAAAATGGCTGCACATACCCCGGACAGTGGCCCTAAATCCTTATTTCAGTGGCTCCAGATCCCCCAAAGACAGTGAACCCACATATCCCCAGACAGCAGCCCTATGANGCCCCGGCACCCCACCATGAGCAACCTCAACAAGGACACCGAGCACACCAACGGCGGCGGCAACGTCGAGGAGGAGGTGGGCACAGGGGGGCACCGGGGCATCGGGAGACCGGGAGTGGAGGATCGGGGCATCGGGGGACCGCGGACGGGTCACGGTGGCGTCGGGGAACTGAGGACGGGGAGCCGGGGGTGCGGCACCGGGGCGTCGGGGAATAGGAGACAGAGCGCGGCTCCGTGATCGGGGAACCGAGGACACGGCAACGGTGCTGGATCCCCGGATCGTTGAGGGATGCTGGGGCCGCCCCGGGATGGGGAGTCGAGGCCGGACAGGGGGAACGGGGATACGAAGGCCATCGGGGCCGTAGCCCTTAGGGCAGGACGCTGGGAGCGGCTGCCGGGCTGGAGCCCCACGGACCATCCAGGCAAGGGGGTAGGGGCTGGGATGGGGGCCAGGCAGGGTGAGCTTCAGCTGCCAGCTGGGTGACCCCTCGTCAGCCCAGTGTCCCTGTAGCCCCGCAAGGCAGGGGGCGGGCAGGTCACCACTTCCTCCAGCCCATGGGCATGGAGTCCTGTCCCCAAGCCCCTGTAGCTGGAGGACACCAGGACCCTGCATCCCAGTGCTGCTCTGTCCATGTGGGTTATGCTTGGACCACGGTGGTGGAGACTCTGCTCCCCATGCTCTGGGGCTGGAAGGGCTGTGAGCCACCCTGCCAGTAGTCCTCTTCCCCTAGACAGCCACTGCAAGCCACAGCCTGGATGCTGCTGGACTCTATGCTGGAAGGACTTGCAAGGGTGGCTCGTCCATAGCCACCTGCCCAAGCCCAGCTTGCAGCCCGACATGTTTGCCCTCCAGCTGTCAGAGCCACTGGCTGGGTAGTGGCATCGCACCCCTTGAGCAGGTGTTGGCACAGTGGGTCACCGGCTGCCCTCCATCTTGGAGAGGGTGCTGGAAAATGCCCGGCCTTGGTGTTAGCATTTTGCTGCAGTCCTCCACGCCTGGCCCTCGGGACCAGGGAGGTGCTCAGCCCCCTCCCCTCACCCTCCTCCAGCGAGCCGTGCGCTCGCGCCGCCGCAACATGGCGCCTGGCTTTGCTCCACCACCCACCAGGGCTGGACGGTCCCCGTGCACCAGCTGTTTTGGGGCCATCACGCCCACTGGTCTTCAACCCCAGCATGGGGAGACCCGGGTAATGGGGTGGAATGGATCAGTGGGTGGCAGCCTTGGTGTTTCTCTCCCCCTTCGGGCTTAGGTGATGCGATGGGACATGGGTGTGATGCTGCTGGTGTGACATGTCCCTGCCTCACTGGGTGGCACTGGTGTGGGAGGACAGAGAGATGGAGCACCCAGGGCACTGTGCTGCTTCCCCAGGGCAGGGAGGCTCAGTACCCAGGGGGTTTCACGGGCTGCACACGCGTGCGCAGAGGACTCGATGCGGCTCCTTGATCCAATTATTCACTGGCCTGCAAAGCTCCTCGAGGCTGGTGCTGCTTGGGGCATCCTGGTGGCTTTGCTCAGCTGGGGTGCTCTGGGCTGGGAATAGCCCAGCCTATTCCCTTCTGCTGGGTGGTGGTTTGGCAAAGTGGGTGCTGGAAGCTGTTGCGTTTTGGGAGCTGGGAAATCCTCCTCTTTGGAGAAGCAAGTCCTCCCTGGGGTGATGCCTCATGACCAAAAAAATGAGTTAAAGGTTGCATCTCTGAAGAACGGGGCAGGTGTCGAAAGAAGTAGCTCCAGCTCTCCATTGTGCTGCCTCTGGCTGTGTGCCTGGGGGAGGAGTGGTCCAGCCCATCCTACTAGACAGTCTGCAGCATTGCTGGGTACATTTGTCACCTTGCACCCAGGGGTGCAGCAAAGGACTGACCACCCTGGCAGTGGCAGATAATGCTGGTGATCTGCGACTGGTGTGGAAGGGTGTCCCCACCCTTGATGGGGTTGCTGTTGAAAAGAGCTCTCTCCAGATCTATCACAAATAATGCTGTGGGTGATGAGCTACATGTTTGGGCTCAGTGATGGCTGCTCTGAATGCTTTTTTCCTGTGCATCTTTCTGACTGACCAGGAGCTCTTCCTCACCACAGAAAAAGCCAGTGGTGGCACAAGGAGTGACCTTGTATTGCAGGTGCTGGCATGGTCTAATGGGGGCTAATCCCTCATACTACCCAAATTCTTGCCCAAATCTCCCCTTGATATGGGGAGACAAGCGTGTGAAGTGGAATCCTTTGGTCTCAACATAGGCAGGAGGGTGTGCTAGAATATCTTCCCACACGGCTTGGATAACACTGCCAGATCCTGGTGCTGCGGACACTCCTCCACCCCTCCACCCCCCCACCACGAGCCTCCTTCACCGCCTCCCCAAGCATTTGTAGAAGGGCGCCGGGTGCCCCAGATACGGTGGGATGAAGCTCCCAAATTCAGCCTTTCCCTTTATCTTATCTGTGAGCCCCTGGATCTCACAGCCCCTTCCTGCCCAGTGACATGTGGAGGACAGGAATGCCTCTCGCTCCTCTCGAGGTCGTTAAGGGGAATGTTAAACAAACAGGGCCTGATGTCAGTCCCTGCTGTTCCTCACCAGACACCTCCCCAAACCCGATCCCTCCCCACTTGCTGCTATCTTCTGTTTAGCTTTCCAGGCAGCCGCCAGTCTATGTGACAACATTTGTCTGGGTTCTCCTGAGGGGCGGTGGGACACAGGCAGCTGCCCAGGTGCTGGGCACCCCTGGTGCAGGCAGAGCTTTTCTCAGCAGCTGGAGGAGCTTGCTGGCTTCCCATGGATGCTTTGTGCTGTCGTCATGGCTGTATTGCAATGTCTGGACCCCATATCATTCACTCTGCTGTCTTGGTCTGATGCTGAAGTGTTGCTTCTACTCGGGGTGTTCATCCTTAGTCTTTGAGGAGGTCACTAGGAAGTTGTAGGTCCATGGGGAGCAGAGAAACTTGGAGCTAGCTGTTGAGATGCCCAAAGCAGGAGGTGAAGTTGGTGTTTATCCCATGTGATCCCTTGTCCCTTCCCCTCTCAATGACCTGTTGAGTAGCTGGTCTCAAGGGCCTGCTTGCACCTCCATGGGTGGTGGCTGCTGCTGTCATGGTAGAGTTTGGACATTGTGGGCTGCTGAATATCAAATATGAGCTGATGCTGGATGGGCAGGGCCCAGATGAGGACTGGGAGAAGCTGCATGGAAAGGCTCTGCTGAGAGAGGATCATCTTCCTTGTTAGTCCAGGGCAAGGCTGCAGTGTTACCCATATTAGAAGATGTCCTGGTAGGGGAGGCAGAAGCCTCTCAGCTCCCAGGCAGCCTCCTTGGTAGTGATTACTTCATCCCTGGTCTATCTGAGCTGTTGGGGCTGCCAGAACCATCTGGGAATGCCACTGGTGAGCAGCCTGAGTTACGTGCTGGATGTGTGTAGCACTTGATGGCCTGGTGCCAGGCATCTCTTGATTTCTGTAATCTCTGCTTGAGTGGACCAAGATACCTCTTGTATGCATGGATTCTAGCTCTGACTTGGAAAAAAAACCACCAAAGTTAGTATTATTTCTTGAGTCAAGTGACTCTGATGCTGCTCTCTGCTACAAAGAACTTGAGGGTGTTGTGTTTTCCAGTTACTAATCTTATCCTGCTCAGTCTGGCTCAACCAGGATGGTGCTTCAGAGCCATCTTCATGCATCATGAAAGTCCTCTCTATGTTAGGTGCTGCTGTTAGTTAGGTTGTTGGCTGAGCAAGTACCCTGAATTCACCATGTCCACAGAAGTTCTGGGAACTGGTGTGTTCCCAGAGCTCCTCTTGGTCTATCAATGAGTTGCTCTTACTGGGGGATGAGTGTGGGAATCTCCCCCCTGTCTCCTCATGTCCTGGCACCTCTGTAAATACCTTACAAAAGGAACTTCCTTCTCCTTTCTGGCTTTTTGAAATCTGAGTTTCTTAGGCATGAGTTTAAGTTGCTTCTTTCCTGGGGTGCCTCCTGCAACAGCGGCCACCATTACTTGAAGATCACAGCTCATACAGAAGTCTGTCAGTGGAGCTGCAATCCTGACCCAGCCCTACATGTCTGGTGAGGAGGGACCCAGAGGTGGGCAGTGGCACTGGCACCCTGAGGAGAAGGATGCAAAGAGACCTGGCCCGTGGCGTGGCAGGAGTGGACGTGGCAGTCTTGTCAAGGACACATTGAGCACTGCACTGCAGGGTTGTGCCATGGTTGAGAGGCTGCATGTCCCAGGACCTGCTGTCCTCAGTCCAGCCCCAACTCAGAGGGATGTTGTGATGCTTCAGGTGATTTGCTGGGTGGCAGGTGAGTGTGAAGATAGAGGGCTTACACAAGGTCTGGGCTCTTCTTGGTGTACTGGGGTGGCTTTCTTGCCTACTGGTTCTTGCTTGGAGAGGGGAGCAGGGATGGTTCTGAGGTTTGCTTTGTCCTTTTGTCTAGTGAAGATCAATCTCCTGCACCTAGCTCAGTGGACAGGAACAAGATGTTGACATGCAGTGTGTTTTATGGGAAGGAACAGACTCAAGCCCAACTGGCCAATTGTTTTCCTGTGTTAGGGCAGGGTGGCAGAGCACAGACAGGAGATCCAGCCTCCAGCCAGCCCAGTGGAGGGTTGCATGGGACCACTTGCTGGCCTTGCACGTTGGTCTGCTTGATCACTGAGCCCAAGCTTACCTGGCTGCAGGCTGTGGCTGCTGTAGGGTGGTCTTACCCATGCAGAGGATCCCCAGCCCTGGTGCGTAGCCTGGAAGAGGCTATGGAGATATTGCACCTCCTGCTTTGGAACATCACAGTCCTTCCTGTGCTGCAAAGGACATAGTGATGGGTTCTTGCAGTATTGTGGAGTTGGGTTTTGGTACGTGGCTGCATGTCAGAAGCTGTTGGCCTGGGGATGTCTGTCCCTCCCATCTGCTTTCAAGAGCAGGAGGCCAGTGGCTGTCTGAAGGTATGACTCCCCTGGGTTACTCTTAGCAGTGGCTTGAAGAGCAGGTAAGCTACTGACTTGGAGAGAACACCCAGCTCTTCTGGGAGGTACTGGAAGGAAGCTTCACCTCCTGGGGTTTCCCTGCCTGCAGTAGGATGCCAGTGGGGAGCTGGCTGGGACGTGACTTTTTTCTGGTTGTGGCATTAAATCTAGGGCTGTGTGTGATAGCCATTCATGCTATGTGCTCTCCAGGCTTCCTTGGGCTGGTGGGCTTATTTCTGCCTTGTTCTTTAGGTTGTACAGGCTGGGGATCTGCCTGGGGTCTTGTGGGAAGGGTGCCCTGGGGTTTGGAGGGAGATCGGGGCATGATGCTGGTTAGGGTTCCCCTTTCTGGTCTGCTTTGTGGGAGCATGTCCTCTCCCTGCTGCTTAGTGGTCCTGTTTAGTGGAAGACTTGTTTGCTGTTGGACCATAGAAAGACCAGGTATGTTCCACAGGGCCATGGCATGGCCATTAAGGAAGCAGAGACAGAGGTATTTGCTTAAGGTAAGGAAGTACCTTGCAAGGGTCCTGCATCCAGACCAATGCCTTCTGCTCATGGCAGAAGCAGGCCAGGGATTAACCTCACCTCCATACCCCTGGCCAGGAGAACAAATGTTTGTGTGTGGGGAGGAGCTGATCTGCAGCAGGTTTGCCTGGTGTGAAAGCTGTCCTCATGGATAAGGTCCATGGGTGCAGCTGATGGTGAAAGGTGTCTGTAGGTCCCCGAAGTTCAGATGGGGACAGATGGGTCTCTGGATCCTGAGGATTAGTGCAAGCATGGATGTGAGTGTCCCTCAGCATCTTGGTTTTGATACTTCTGCATGTCTCCTCTGGCTTCACAGACCTCTTGGTGAGGTGGAAGGCTGTGATGGCATCCTGAGGCTGCTTGACTAACATGTACTTGAGCTGGGGAACTGCCCTGCTGGGACAGTAATCTCTTGGGATAGTCACAGGACTGGCCTCCCTCAACAGTTTTGGCCCCCTGTAGTGGCCCAAACCACACTAAGGGGGCTTTCCATGAGGTCCTGCAGAGATGCAGGGGACAGGGCTTGGGGGAGTCTCTGTGGCAGAGCCACAGCAGCAGTGTTTCCTCTGCCGGGGCCATGGACTATTCTTGGGTACTTCCCGTGGCCTTATCAACTCCTGTGTGCTTCCTGCTCCCACGGGTAGGGGCTGGTGCCTCTCCCTATTTCTCCATCACCCAAAAGCCTTCCTGCCCCCACTGCAGGGGCAGCAGAGCCCTGATGATGTCCCCCTACCCAAAGTGGGGCAAGAGCAATGCAGCAATGTCTCATGTGAAACACCTGGGCCTTGGGGACAAAATACTTGTGGACTTGGGCTTGCTCATGGTTAAGCTGCCTTCCTCTTCCATGATGTTGGTCCTTAGGTGCCTTTCATGCACAAGGATGATTTCAGAGGGCAGTGCCTGAAGGCCTCTTTGCTTCAAGTGCTTGGGGAGATTCAAGGCCCTCCTTCCCCTCTGGGGATGGGTGAACATCATTCGGGGGTGAGGGCAGATGCCCTGTGTCTGCTTAGGGCTTCCTGGAGCAGCTCCTGGTTTGACCTTATGCTGGGGCTCAGCACTACCCTGAGCAGCCTGAGGACACCAGAACTCTGCCAGTGCTGGAGCTGCAAGGAAGCAGATGGCTCTTGCAGCCTCTCTGCTGATGGAGGGGAAACTGAGGCATGGAGTGGTGAAGGAACCTGTCCCGGGAGAGGACCCCCCAGGCTACATCGTGCTGGGTCTCCCCTGCTTGCCTACCGAGCTGTTCCTAGCCCAGCCCACTCCACTCTCCCACAGTTTCCTCCTTCCCGGCGTTTTCTGGGACTTTGACGTGCTGAGGAGCCGAACTGCCCGGGGCTGGGTGCACCCCCCCAAGTCCCACATGCCATCTGGGGCGGTGGGATGCTGCTGCTGTTCCATTCTGAAGCCCCGCAGCAGGGATCCTCAGCCCTTCCCTCCCCGCAGCCCTGTTTTCCAGCCTCTCTCTGCCGTGCCTTATAAGTCCCGGCCGGCGGGGCAGCCGCAACCTCTCTGCATTCCTGCAGCCTGGCGTCAAGTGGCCCTCGTTTGCCTTGCGGTGGCCAGGACTCTGTATCCTTCCACCCCGTGGATCCCAGGTGTCCGAAAGAGATGCTTTTCCTTGGGAAGAGCTGTGCTCTGGGTTGCCTGAGCTGCTGGAACCTCGGGGCAGATGCCCAGTGCAGGGATTTAACCCCTGGGATGTTGCCTCCAAGCTTGTCCCTGCCCTTGGCTGGGTGCTGCAGAGCTCCCTTCTGCTGGTGCTGCAGGAAAAAGGCTTGATTGACTTACTGGTGTGTCTTGTGGCTTGTCTTGGGCAAAAATGGCACCTACTTGCCCCATAGCTGGGGTTGGCTTCCTGGAGATTGTCGTGTCTAGTGGCATGGTGTGGATGAAGCCCTAGGGCACGTTCCTGCTGTAGCTGTCCTCAGGTGCCTCCTGGCCATTGGAGGTAAAAGCTTGTGTGCCCCAGGTGCTGGGAGCATCGCCTCAGGACCTGGCCAGCTTTGAAGGGATGGAGGGGCCATACCAAAGCAGGGCCATGGGTCATGCAGGCAGCAGGTTGATCTTGTAGGAGAAGAGGGTCTCCTTGTTGACTTCCAGGAGGACTTGGAGCAGTTTCTTAACAAAAGCCCCGTGCTGGAGACCTCCCAGCCCAGCCTCACTGGAGGTGGCTCCTTGTGCCTTTGCAGCTAACATTTCTGATGTAGCTTGACCCTTGCTGGGCTGCAGGTCAGTGTCAGGCTCTGCTTGGGACTCACTTTCAAGAGCTCTTATTTAAAAGCAGATGTGGCCAGGAGCTGTGGCTGTTTTAAGACCTGTGCTGACCTCCTGGTAGTGTTGGGGCTCTAGCACGAAGAGGCAGGTGCTGCACCTTGGCTTCTTCAAAACCTTGGTGCTACGTACCTGACTGTGTTTGCACTGGGTGTGTGTCTCTTCCAGGAGACACGGCTCTGTGAGGACTACTTCAGAGCCACTGGGGACGTGAGCACTAAATAGGTTTGTCCTTGTCCCTCCCTCCTCCTGCGTGGGAAGCTCTGCTGGGATCCTCCCTCTTCTCGAGATGGCCTCGATGGTCTTATCCCTCCTGGCACAAATCCTGTTTTCCATGGCTCTCCTCCATCTCTGCCGGGTGTTTGGACTGGGGACATCCCCAGAGGGGGCAGGGACGGGGGAAGGAAAGCGTTTTCTGTAGGGCCTCTGGAAGTGTGACCCTGCTGGGCTGTCCTGGGCAAGAGCTGCTCTCTGCCCCTCTGCCCTGCTTCTCTCTGTGCCTGTGTGTCTGGGTAAGATCAGTCATCCTGGGTGAGATGGGCTTGCTCTGACCTGGTATCTCCTCTCAAGTCAGTGTAAGGTCTGCTTCTGCTCTATCTTCTCCACGCTCCTGCTGAATGGTGTAATTTGGCTAAGGCAACTCCTGATCTAGCCTTGGATGGAATTTTTTTTTTTCCAGGGGGAGGTGTCCTGTGGCTTTTCCAGGTGCTTTGTAGGGAGGGTAGATATCTACAGGGATCTGGTGTTGGGGGACAGGCAGCTGAAGTGGAACAAATCTATTTAAGCAGAACCCTGGATCTCCCTTGCTTTCTGGTTGCTGCTGATCTCATGTTTCTACCCGGTTTCAGAAATTATCTCCCTCTGGTTTACCTCACTCTGTCCCACCAGTGTATTGCTCAGTTCTCTCACCAGCCTCACTTTCCTCAGTTCCCTGAAGAACTTTTCCCTTACCATTTCTAGGTCACTTATGGATGTGCTGCATCGCAGAGATCTCAGAAAACCAACCACTGGGGTCCCATTGCTTCTCCTAATAACAAGTTAGACCTTCCTTATTCTGTCTTGGGACCCTTGAGGAGCCTTGTCTGAAGATCTTTGCTGGTGACATTTTGGATTGCCTGGGCTTTCTTTGGGGTGATGCCAGCCCTTGGTGGGGTGCTGTGGGTTGGCTGGGAACCCCTTTCCAACGCTGTATATGGTGACTGAGAGAAGGTCTCCTGTTCCTATCTTTGGCAGCAACTCATGGGGCTTGCTGCCTCTGACAAAGAGCCTTCCTAGGCACTTATGTTCCTCTGCTCAGGCTATTGCAAGGGCTCTGAGTAACTGACTTTCCTCTTCCTCAAGCCTCTTCCATTCTGTCACGCCTGTCGCAAGGACTTACCGAGCAACACATCACAGGACCATTTAGAGACCCATCAGGGATGCAGATTTCTATCTGCTTGGAAGAAACATCCATTCTGGGGGCTGAGCACACTCAGACACTGAAATATTGAACAGGGATGGTGCTTTCACATGGCTGCAGCACATGTGTGCCACCATGCTCTGCTCTGTCCTCCCCTGCAAGAGATGGCTGCCTGTCTTCTGGGAATGCACTGCGGGTCCTCCATGTGGCTCATGCCGATGTGCAAGCTCCAAACTCTTGGAGGCAGCCAGCAAGACAAGAGAAAGTGCCACTGCCTGCTCTGCATGAGCAGGAGGTGGCCCTGGGGCAAGGCATCAGATCATCAAATAAGGGGCTGGGCTAGGATGGGATGGGTGGGGAGGCTGTGGGACTGAGCCTGGGCATGGAAAGTGTTTCTGGAGTGCCCCAGGAAGTATCCTGCTTCCCTGGACAGGGCAAAGCAGACACTGGGGTAGGGCCATCCATACTGTGGGATCAGTGGTGGGGATGGGAAGGATGCTTGGTGGTCACATCCTGTGTCTGTCTTGAGATATGCTGGGCTGGAGAAGGGCTCTGCACACTGATGAGGGTGGTAGCAGCCCACAGGATTGTTCACTACATGGTGTCACTCCAAGACTTCCATGATCACTGTCCATCCTGTAGGGCTTAAGATGCCCCCTGAGTTGAGGTGAAGGGCATCTCTCTGTCCCAACAGCACTGTCCTGGGCACAGAGGTGTTTTCTCCTAGAAATGTGAGAAACTTCCCTGAGTGGAATTCAGCTGCCCCTAAAGAGTTGCAGGGTGCAGAGGCTTTGCTGCATACTGCTGTGTTTCCAGGTGGCTGCTGTCTCCAGCCCAGGAGCAGGGCAAGGGTCTGCTTCTGGCATTGGTAGCAGGAGAGATTTAATGAGATACAACCCACTGCTGCTGGGGAAGGGGAAATGGCCAAACAAAAACTAAAATGTGGGTGCTTCTGCCTTACAAATGGAATGGGGTCACTCTGGCATGGAAGTGGGAGATGATATATGGCTTGGAGCTCCTGGTCCTGCTTCATGTTTTGCAGTCTGAAAAGCATCTGTCCCTGTTTGGTGCCATTCTGAGTGTTTGGGCCTTGGTGCTGTCCCAGGATCTTCTTGTGGCTTGTTTGGGACTGGCTCACTGGGTGACATGCCCATGCAGTGATAAATGAGGAACACGGAGCTCCATCTCACTTTCATAGCCTTCTGTCTTTCCTGGCTTTTCTGTCAGTGCTGGCTGGGCTGTGCTTGCAGTCTCCTGCTCCTTGTTAATGCTGGCCAGGGTCTGGTGACCTCTGTCATGGATAACTTCCCTTTCCATCTCTGTACTGGTTTACAAGAAGTCTTGGCAGCCTCATGACGCTGCTTCCTATGGAAATGGGCTGCTGGCCAACGTCTCCCAGTGGAGGGAGAAGGTGGCCGTGATGGTCTGACTGTTGAGCAGGGTTCTCCCAGGCCATGAAGCTTCAGCACTGTCTTTTCTTCCTGGCTATTGATGTGAACTCTCACCTATAATTTCAACAGATTTTCTATTGCAATCTTCTCCTGGTGCTTTGTTTTTTGCTTATATGTCCTGAATGCATTTGGACTCGGTACGTGACTGGTACAGCTTGGAAAGACCAACAGCTTACATGGGCTTGGTGCAGCACAGATGGCTTTTAGCTGGGCACAACAGGTCAAACACCAAAAGAACTGGTTTGGGAACCAAACCAAAGAGCTGATGTGTGTTGGTGAAGGAGCTGGGACAGACCCAAAAGTCATCCTCACAGTTACATTCTGGGGCTTTTGCAGAAGCCAGAAGATGTGAGTGTAGCAGAGAGGTGTTTTTCAAAATTGAGGACTGTCTGAATCACTGGCTGAACTGAAGTGCCAGGACAGGCTAAGGAAAGGAGATGATCTGTAGAAAGTGCTGGAGAGACAGATGGGTTTTGTACTGTTCTCCTCTGGATCTCTAATACTTGTCAAACTCTTTGTTAGAGCTTTTGGTGGTGTGTGGTCTTCCAGCAGTGTTCTCAAGTTTTATTCATCAAGTTGCAGTCAGACCATGGGGCTGGTGTCCATACTCTAATCAACCCAGACTGTTCTGCTAGAGGCTGAATTTTTAAAGTCCTTTGTGGCAGGGAGGAAAGGACTGTGGGTGCATTTTATCTTGCACAATTCTCCTCTAATGTAGGGAAGAGTTAGTGCCCGCAAAGCCACCTTTGCTGTTGGGTGTCCCTATTGCACCTAGCTTCTGAACTGGACTCTCTACTCCCACTTTGGTATGAGGCATCTCCTTTCAGTAGACCTCACTGACCTCTCTCCTAGGTACGAACGCTGTTTGTCAGTGGCCTTCCTGTGGATATCAAGCCCAGAGAGCTCTACCTACTCTTCCGACCGTTTAAGGTAAGGAGGTCTTGGTGGGAGGAGGACTTGGTCTTTGGTGGGAAAGATGCTGTGTTGTGGCCAACCTTTCAGCAAAGATCTCTGTCCAAGGCAAGGACAACGAGGGAAGGTAAACTTTCTGCGGAAGGCTGAGGAAACCTGGTGTGAATACAGAATAGTATCCCCTGACTTGCTCTCCCCTGGATGACCCCTGGAGCCTCTTGAAATCATGCTGTCTCTGAGCCTGATGAAGGCTTCTTGGTCAGCCCTGCAGCCCAGCTGGACCATCCCTTCCTCAAGGCTTACCTGACCCCCTAACTGATCACCACAAGATCAGTCCATGGCAGGAGTGGGGTGCCCTTGTTTGCACTCCTCTGGCACAGGGTGCTCTAGGCCATAGCCAGGCAGGGTGCTCATCTTAGTAACTTGATAAAGAGCTAGAAAATGGGATTATGGATACCTGCTCTGCCCTCAGACTAATCTCAGTCTTCTCTTTTGGTGAGAAAGGAGAGACATGTTACTGTACCACCTGCTGCAGACCATGCCTGGCGAAGCGTTTGTTTCTGCAGTAACTCCTGGAGCTGTTGTGTTGTGTTGTGGTTGTAGCTCACCTCCTTTGGGAACCTGATGCTGACATGCTTTCTTCCCTTCTCCAGGGTTATGAAGGGTCATTGATCAAGCTGACTTCAAAGCAGGTATTTCCTTCTTTCACTGCTTGGGTATTTTTTGGCTTTTGTTAGAAAACCAGACACTCCGTGAGGGAAGGGGCAACAGACACCATTTCACTATCTGTATTCAGCACCATGTATGCAGGTGGGTTCTGCTCTCATCCACCATCCTGCTGGTCCCAAGTTCTCAGCACATGCTGAATGGCTCCATATCTTCTATTGCTGCTCAGGACCATATAGGCTGCAGGGACACCTGGTGCTTCAGCCTCAAACCCTCTGCTGCCAGAGGGTTTTTTTTCTCCTAGCCAGAAACCCTCCCCAGACCCATCCTAATCTAGGCAGTGGTTCCCCTTGTGGGCAAGGGGTACCTGTGCTGGGAGCTACCAGGGTGTGCAGTGTCCCCATGTGTAGGAATACCAAAGTGTTTTGGTGTGGTGAGGGTAGACATGGAGCAGGAATCGTGGGACAATGACTTCAAGGACTCTTTGAATGCCCTCTGCATCTTTGGATGGTCTCTTCTGCTTGTGGTAAACTGGGGTGGAGTGGGTGTCAGGGCACTCTTGAGGAGCTGGAAGAGGCTTCCAAACTGAAATCAACATTATTTCTTATAGCCAGTTGGTTTTGTGACCTTTGACAGCCGAGCTGGTGCTGAAGCAGCAAAGAACGCCTTGAACGTGAGTACCCACCATGCTGGGAGGGCTGGGGCCATGTGTTCTGCCCTAGGGGGCTGGAGTGATGTTTGGCTTGGCCATAGTGTAGGAAGGGTCAGGGTGTCTCAGCTGTGTCCTCGAGTATGGAAGGTAAATGGTCTTGCAGTGTCCCGTGGAGGAAGCTGGAGAGCTGATTAAGGCTGACATCAGTCTGAGCAAACGGAAGCAGAAAGCTGTTGTTTCTGACCACTGGAAGACTGCTCCAGGGAATCTGAGGATGTGGGGAAAGAACATCTACTTCTTTTTTTGGAGTTGGCATGCACCTCCTTGCTCAGCAGTTGGCCTCTGATAGCAGGATCCAGGCTAGGAATCCTGTTCCTTATCCATTAAGTGCTCCCCCCTCTACAAGGAAGAGTTGTGGACTGAGAGGACTCCATTACTGGTGTGTGTTGAGGTGTGTCCAGAGCTGCTCTTTAAGGAGCTTTTTCTCCTTCTGTCTGCACTGAATGCTCAGATGGGGGCTTATCCTACCCTGACTGCTTGACCTAAACTTAGCTTGGAGGACCTGAAGCAGTCAGGTCTTCTCTGGGGAGCCAACCCCTAGCAAACTGATGAGTAGTGAGGTGTTGGGGGCAGAAGAGGTTCCCAGGAATCTACAGGCATAGGGTGATGTCCACCTGACACATTTAATGCTTTAACAAGGCATGTGGAGCTCAACTGGTATTTTGCTTCAGCTTTTTGAGGCTCTGGGTTGAGCTCACCAGGGTGTGTGGGCAGTGAAGGAGACTCATTGCAAACATGGTCTGTCATGTGGCTGCATGTCTTGCTTGGGGCTCGTGGCCTTGTGGCAGCCTCACTTTACCAAACAGCCTGATGGAAAGTGTGGCTGTTCAGCAGAGCAGGTCCTTGTCCTAGTCTCTGGCCTGCCAGGACCTCTGCAGCCAGAAGGTACTGGCTTCAGAAAGAAAGGAAACACACATTTCCATGGTGCTGTTTCCATGGTAGAACATGAGTTAAAGCCAAACGCCCTGGTACAGGCTCCTCTGCACATTCACAACATTTCCATCTCAAGAAAACGACATGAAGATGGTCAACATGGCAAGCACAGCCCAAAACTATCTCCATCCCATAAGGATGCACATAAGGAGCAAACCTACGTCCCTTGTGTCAGAAGCAGTGGGCCTAGGACAGCTAAACCTAGAAATACAAAGGTGTGGGAGCTTGAGTGGTGCAGTGAGGTGACAAAAAACCTGTGCTAGCTGACTGCAGTGTAATGCCCTTGGCTCCCCCGTTGGGCTTTGCTCCGTGAGTAGATACAACCTGTGCTTAGGCTGGAAACCTCACTTCACCTAGAGATTCCTGTGCTTTCTTCTGTGACAGGGCATCCGCTTTGACCCAGAGAACCCCCAGACCTTGCGGTTAGAGTTTGCTAAAGCCAACACAAAGATGGCCAAGAGCAAGCTGATGGCCACACCAAATCCCACCAACATCCACCCTGCCTTGGGCGCACACTTCATTGCACGGGACCCCTGTGAGTATGCTGGGAGGGACTTTGAGGTCATGGCCAGTCCAACCTGGGAGGTGCCCAACCCAGGGAATCCTGCCAGGGTGGAAAGGAAACAATGCCCACATGTGCTCTGGCTGAAACCTGCCTGGTACAGGAAGACCAGCATGTTGGCATTGCAGGAGAACAGCAGGCATCTGGTA
This sequence comes from Florisuga fusca, assembly GCA_038090715.1. NCBI lineage: Eukaryota > Metazoa > Chordata > Aves > Apodiformes > Trochilidae > Florisuga > Florisuga fusca. Next base: position 2,048,951 of record JAAWXA010000040.1, read on the forward strand.
AGGCTTCTGGCTGACACCAGAAGTGTTGAGAGAGCAGTGTTGGTTTTGATAGATGAAGTGATGCCAACCGACACTCTGCTGGTTTGAGTTTTTGTTTCGGGCAACACCATGAGTCCCTTAACCATCCATAGGTGCAAAGCAGACAGGACAAGTCCTGTGCCATGCACCCCCAGCCTAGCCTGGTGGGTTGGGCAGCCCTGCTGAGGCTTGTTGGGCAGCCTGGTAACATGGTGCTGAGAGCCCATCTTCTGTCCTGCCATCCTGTGGTGCCAGCCCTGTGCACCAGCCTGCCCAAAGCCCACACAGGGCGATGAGCAGCGATAGAACATGTTTCTCCCAGCAAAACCGGGAGGCTGGAGGAGGAGGAGGTAGCAGAGATGCTGCAGGGGTGCCACCACCTCACTGGAATGACAGTGCCAAGCTTGGGTATGGGGTTGGAAAGCGCCAGCTCGTCCCTGAGGCAGACTGTTGGGGCCAGCTACTGAGATGCTGTCACCTCATCTCCTCCTGTCTAGATGACCTGACTGGAGCGGCTCTTATCCCAGCGTCCCCAGAAGCGTGGGCTCCCTACCCACTCTACACCACGGAGCTCACCCCTGCCATCCCCCACGCCGCCTTCACCTACCCGGCAGCCGCCGCGGCCGCCGCTGCTCTCCATGCTCAGGTGAGCCACCCCCGTGCCAGGAACAGGGCTCTCCTCTCCCCCCCTGCCCCGCTGCTCACTTCCATGGGGTTCTGCTTGGCCGGTTCGACCCTGGCCCCCCCTGCACCTTGGCTCCTGAGCAAAGCCTCCTCCTGGCTGAAGCTGCGTGTGGGGCCCCCAACCCCGAGCAGGACACGGGGGACATGGTCCACGTGGCCAAGAGCAGCCAGAGCCAGTTGGTGATTTCTGACCCCAAGGTCCAGCCTGTGTTCCTGCCAGAAGCAGGCAGGTGGGGAGGGAAGGTCAGGAGGCAGTTTCTGGCTTTGCTGGTCCCCTTGGCTGGAGAACTGGGTTGTGGGACCGCTGGGAGGAGAAGCTACTTGTCAGCAAGGAAAGTAGCTGAAAAACGTCCTTAATGAAGTCACAGCAAAGGCTTGGCTTGGTGCTGAGGGGCCCAGCTGGAACCCCATTGGGCCAAGCAACTCAGATGCTTTTGAAGCCAGAGGGGAGTGTCCTGCAGGAGACGGGAGGTGGGAGCCGTGCCATAGTGAGGAGCTCTGGTGGGGTGGTGGCCACTGGATGCAGTCCCGAGAGGGTCACTCTGGGTGTGGGCCTGTGGGAATGCCGGAGGTGTAGGTATGCCTGCAACTGGTCTGGTACTGGAACATTTTAACGTAGGGAGGCCACCATCCCTACTGGAATCTTGAAAGGGAAAGCCACAGCAGGGAAGTAGTGTCCAGGTTAAGGTGCTTGGTTTGGAGCACTCATACTGGAGAACCTGGAGGCCCTGTCCTACCCTGCCACCTCTGCTCTGCCTGCTTTGGTGTCTGCTCCTCCAGTAGTGCCATGAGGGACTGGGGCTGTGAGGCTCGAGGCCCTTAGGGTGTGTATCTCTGCTCTACCCTGCTTAAACTGAGAGGAAGAAGAGCTGTGTCCCTTGTTCTTGTCCACCTGCCCAATGGTCAGCTCAGTTGGCCCTTTGGCATCCTCTTGCTCCTGCAAGTGTCTTGACTCTACCTGCCCAGCTTCATCCCAAGCTTGTTTCCCAAATGCAACATGGATGCAAGCTCCTGGCCTGCTTCTGCCCTGGCCCTCACACCCTCACAGGCCTCTGCTGCTTTTGCCCTTCTGCTGCTGAGCTGGCATTGGGCTGAAGCTCCTGCAGAGGGGGCAAGAAGTATGTGTGGCCCAGGGCAGGACCAGGAGACTGGCTTGTTCTTCCAAAGGCCTCCAGACCCAGGCTGCTCTTCCCAATAGGCTGGTCCTTCACTGTGGGAGGGTTGTTCTTGCGTGTGTTCTCCAAAAGCTATTGATGGTGCCCATAGCTACAGGAGCATCTGAGTGTGCTCTGCTCCAAGGCAGCCCAGCAGAGCAGATGGCTTCCCTTCCCTGCCCCTTGTGTAATAGGGTGGTGGAGCCAAGGGATTAAAAATAAAAAGCAAGAAACCAAAGAAAAACCCATTTTTTTCCCAGGAAAAAACCTTTCTGGTCTAGCTGAGTTGCTTGTGGCAGGTGAAATGGTTACTGCAGGTCCTTCAAGGATGACTATCAGTGGCTGTATGAGAAACCTTAGGGTAAGAGTTAGACACCAAAACTTTAAGGTGTGCAGTGGGGGAGAAAAATTCTGCACATCTAAAGTGGAAGGTATCAAGGAGGCCTTCAGCTAGATCTTCTCCCTTTTGGGGTCTTAGTTGCTGCCCTTCAGCTGGCAAGCTGGTTGTTCTGGACAGACAGCTTAGCTTTCAAAGCTGGTCTGAAGAATGACCATGAGGCTCCAGTGTAGGCAGGATGCCCTGCCCAAGGAGTGCTGACTTGCCCCCAAGATTGAGGGAGCCATTGTCGGCCCTCCAGGCCATGGCCATAGCCAGACCCAGCTCTCTCCTGAAGAAGAGCAGTTAGAGCTGCTCCTTGCTGCGTCGTGCTTGAGCTGGCGATGACCTCGCAGGGAGACATTCTGGCGCAGTATACGTTACCAATAAAGTTTTAGGGGGTTAAACATTACTCTGGCTGGCAGCTGAGAGCTGCCTGGCCTCCAAGCTGGAGCCCTTTCCCTTGCAGAGCTGAGGCAGGGTAGAGGGAGCCAGTGAGATGACTTTTGTTCACAAGCTGGGCTTAAAAGCTTTAACCTTGGTCTTGGTGCGCTGACCCCTCTGCTCTTGCTGGTAAGGGCTGGTGGGATGTTCTCCAGGACAGCTGCAGTGCTTCCTCCTGAGTCTGGTGTTGGCTGGAGGATGCTCATGGGGATGGCCGGAGCTGCAGCAGCTCCATGGTCTTCAGTCCTGGAGCAGGCATGAAGCTGGAGGCAGCAGCTAAGCTGAGAACTTGTTGCAAAACATTTAAACCTGAAGATGCTCGTCCTGTCACATCTCTGTGCTCAAGTCTGGTAGCAAGGAGGTGGCCACCCTCTGTGCTGCACCTATGCAGCCTCCTTTGGAGCTGCCCAGGGGGTTGGCAGGAGGTGGCACGAGGCTGGTCTGGCCTCAGCTGGCAGACTGGCAGCCAGTGGTGACCAGTGGCTGCTGCTCTGTGTCACCGTGATGCTCCAGCAGGCACCAGGCTGCTGCAGATGTGTCTGAGTGTGACCATGTGCTGCTGAGACCCTCTCCCTGTGGGGACTCCACTGACTTTAAGACTGTCCCACCTGCCTTCCCTCCCTCCCACCCTCTCTCAAATCCCTCCTTTGATGTCCCTAGTGAACTCCAGCCATGATGCCAGCGCAGGCTAGCCCTGAAGCTCAGAGCTGTCCCTGGAGATGGGGACACCCTAGTGATGCCTTATTGCAGCTAGTGGAGTGGCTGTACTACAGCTCCATTCCTAGAAGTGTTAAGCATGATGGCAGCCACGTCTGGAAAGACTGGTAAGGTTAACCATCTCTCCTCCAAGATGCACCGTGGGATTTGCAAGCTTCTGCCCATCTCTGTAGCCCGTATCTCCTTGGCAACCCAGTGCATGGGCCTCACGCTACCCACCCACCAGAGCCTGGGGAATGAGATACCAGGCCTTCTTTCTAACCCACATCTCCAACTTGGCAGCACATGACATGGCGCACACAGCATGGCACCATCTTACATCAACTCCTCCCAGCTGAGCCAGTCTCAGCCAGGTCCCCATGGTGGGAGGGGAGCAGCCCGGTTGAGCCGGGGCAGAGACAACCCTGCCCCTTGGTCTGAAAGAAACCTGGTTTCTCCCCAACCACAGCCCTTCGAGGGCAACCAGAAATACACCTTGACCTCACTCCTGGCACACGGTGGGGGAGGTGAGTGACGTGGTAGTGATAGCACACGACTAAATTCTAGTGGGCACGTTAGACAACAGCACTTGCCGGTCACTTTGTTCTAGAACTGCATTCCGGGACAGACCCTGCCCTCCTCAGGGGTCTAATCTCACCTCTTTCCTCTCCAGTTACTGGAAACAGAGCAAGTTCCTACCTGGAGCTTGGATTCTCTCTTGCAGCCTGAAATCACAGGCAGGACATGGGTTTTGTGAGCCCTAACGAAGGGAGTCGGTGGCCTGGGAGAAGATGGGAATGGTGCAGGGAACTGGGAGCTTGGGATGAGGGAAGATGGTCTGGCCTAGGACTGGTTGGCAGTGAGTCTGGTTTCTGTGGTCAGCTCTGATGGAACTCAGTCCTGGCTTACTTCTTGCAGTGGTTATTGGTAGACTTTTTATTTTTCCCCTCCATGTGGTAGTGAAAGATGACTTTCTTGGGGAAAAAAGTGATCAAAGATGGGAGCCCAGGTCTACCTTTACCCTTGAAGACTGTGGGGTGCAAAGATGTGCAGAGCTGGTCTCCTGGAAAGATGGGGAGGGCTTGACACAAGTATAGAAACAATGATAAACTTGTCTTGTTCTCCTGGGACCTGGTGGACAGTTTCATCCCTTGCCTGTGTGACAGAGTTGGGCTGCTTTGCATTTGATATGAAACCAGTTGTTTTGGAGTGCCTCCAAGCCAAGCTCTGCGTGGGGAGTAGGAGACACCAAGGTCTACTGATGGACCTGGAGCTCCAAGGTCTGCTGATGGACCTGGAGCTCTTCTGCAAAGTACCTTGGCAGCATTCCTCAGGGCAAGACTTGCCCTGGAAAGCTGAGGCTAGATTCAAGATTTCATGAGAACATGGGTAAAGCTGTTAACCACATGATGCTTGTAGGAGATCAGACTGATGTGTTTGGTACCCAGAGCCTGTGAGACCATCTGTGGTAGATGGTTCCAAGGCAGAGAGCAGGTCATGGGCTGCAAGCTTACAGCTGCCCATCTTTTTGGAGGCTGGATGCCCAAGGTGACCTCAGAGCCTCCACCTTGCTGCTGCTGGCAGCAGCCCTGTCTGGAGGCTTTGAGGAGGTGATGGAGGGGGGCCTCTGAAGCTGGCACCAGTCCAAGTGAGTGGTGGATGAAAGGAGCAGTCCTGGATCATGGCTACATGGTGGCGGTGTAAGAGCCCACCCAGTACCCAGGTGAGGCAGAGCCCATCGATGGAAGGGGAGGTCAGTGCTCAAAAAAAATCTTTCCCTCTTGTTTTCTGCCTGGGCTGACCCAGAGCACCCTTGACCTCCTGCGTGATGGCTGCAGCTGTGGATGGGTATGAGGCAGATCCTGGTGGCTGTGATCTGATGCTGACTGTAGAGAACTGGGGATGTGGAAAGATCTGCTGGGGGTGCTGTGCTTTTCCTCAAATACTGCCTCCTGTTGGGATGCTGCTGTTTGCTGCATGTGTGACCACCTGGGTGCCACCAGACTTCCTGAGCACCAAGCACTGATCTGCTGGATCAGTGGGAATCCTGCACCACTGGCCTCTGGACTGCCTTCATGGTCCCATCTACCGAATCTCCTGGACTTCATGTTTTGGCAGCTGAGCTCTGACAGACCCTCCCTGGGATGGGAGGCTGGGGACAATGACACATTTTCTCTCCCTACGACCTTGTTGCCTGTTCATAGGGCCTGTCATGTAGGACTTGCCATGATTATTTCTTCTGGGCAATCTCCAGGCTTGCTGCAGATGTGAAGCCCTCCTCAAGACCTTTATGGCTATGATGTTGTCCTAAACTTTAGTGACTCGGTGCTGGCACAGGCTGTCCAAGTGGCCCTCAGCAAGCTCTCTTGTTTCCCTCTAGACAGAGAGGGGCAGGCAGGAGATGCTCTTAGGCCCTTCAGGGACCTGCTGAACAGTGATTCTCACTGTCACACCTGATGAGTGAACTGAGGTGGAACAAGGTGATATCAGAACTGACTTCACTGACCTATGGCCAGCACTGGCCCTCCCTGACTAGCTGAACCCAAATGAAACCAGCACAGCTCACTTATTCTCCAGGGAAAGGAGAAGGGCTTGTTGGCTGAAGTCTATGAGATGGATATGTCTCCACGAGCTGTAGCACAAAGTGTCTCAAGGCCCAGGGGGTTCCAAGGCAGAGGATGGGTCCCTGTTGAGGTACCCCTTCTAAGCAGCAGGATGGAGCAACGTCTGTTTTCTGTGTGAGATGATCTGCTGGGTCCTCCAGCTCTCCCTTGCTGCAGCTTCCTGGGGAAAGGTGTGTGCTTGATTGGGCTGCAGCAAGGTTTTCTTGGTGGTGGGCTGAGCTGCTTGGGTCTTGCACAGAATTTGGATGCTTTTCTCCTCAACCCAACTCCCTGAAGGACCCTGGAAATAGGTGGCTTGAGTCCAGTACCTGCTGCTGAGGCTGGAAGTGCGTCTCCAGAGAGCACTAGTGGATGACATCAGTGCCTTTTGGGTGCACCTTTGCAGGCTGTCCTTGCCTGCCCTGGGTCATATTCCCATCATCTGGGCTTTCAGCTGGAGCAGAGCAGCTTTTGCCTGCCACCAATGCCATCTGCCCGTGGCTTGCTCAGTGACCCGCAGCCTGCAGGAAGCAGTGACCATGAAGTGCTCCTGGCTCCCCAGGGTGAGCCCATCTCAGCAGCCCAACTGAAGATGCCACTCAGTGTGTCAGCAGCTGGTAACTGGATGCAGCTTTTGGACATGCTGGTTGGGGTTCTACCAGCTTCCAGGAGCACACAGAGGGCTTTGTTCCTGCCTGCACTAGGAAGCTTTCTGGGGAGGTGGCTGAGTCCATTCCAGTTGTAGGGAGAACCTGATCTCCACAAGATGCTGACTGCAGAGCAGAGAGAAGCACACCTGGAAGTAACTAAGGAGGAAAGGCAGGTCATCCAAGCTGAAGGTGGATTGAGGATGGACCTGTGTATTCAGTCTTCCCCTTTCTCTTCCTGCTGGACTCGCTCTCCATCCATAAGGACAATTGTCAAGACAGGAAATTTAAATTCTGAGGGTAATTTGGAGTATCAGCAGAGGACTTGGCAAGGAGAGTGAAGCGCTGGTGGGGTGTTTATCTGCCCCGTTTATAATTTTTTGATGTTTTTCAGGTGGCTGCAGCCAGGGTTCTTCACTTCTTGGGTTTTCACCTGGCCTCGGGGAGGTGGCAGGCAGAGGCACAAATTTCTCTTCTCCAGCAGTTTTCTAGGACAGATGTTGAAGGCAGAAGCACAAGGCTGGCTGCAGTCATCTGGTGGTGTCTGCCTCATCCCTACGGGTGGGCGAGCAGGAGATGTTTGCAGTGGTGTGGCCAGACTCCTTTCCAACTGTGAGCTAATGCAGCTCCAGAAACAACTGCGTCTCTTCCAGTAAAAGCCTCCCTTGCTCCACTTTCCTTGCCCAGTGTTGGATGTGTTCATTCACTTTTTCTCAGCTCCCCCCTTGACAGATGTGTAGTGTTTGGAGAGATAACGGATCTTCTGAAAGCTCTCAGCAAAATTTGATCCCTCCAGGGAAGTGCTCTGGGTCACCCTGCAGGGTTGCAGTCCTCTTGGGACATCCCTAGGCGGTGTCTTGTGGTGCTGGTCTTCTCTTCCAGATGGTTTTGGGAGTCCTCTGCTTTGTTTGCAGAGCCTCTCTACTTCTTGGCAAAGCCAAGGTGCCTGGAAACACTTTGAAAGCTGTGAAGAGGAAAACTGTCCTGGCAGGTGCCACTGTCTTGAAGAGCATGTCCTCTTGGCTAGCTGTTGCCTCCCAGCTGGCCCACTGGTTTCAGAATCACCCTTCCTAGTGAGGAGTGTTCCTGCCTCATCCCAGCAAGCCCTTCATCTTTCTGTGGGCTGAAAGACCTGGCAGGTCATTCCCTCAGCATGTCAGGGCCTTGGCCTGCACCCAGGATCATCACATCTGCGTGATGTCATCATCACATCTGCCTCTCTGCTTCGAGGGGGGCCAGTGGGGCCACAGCAAGTCAGGTTGGTTGGGTTTGCATGTACGAGCATCAGAGACCTCCAGGAGGAAGGCAAGGAGAGGTGGTCCATCAGCTGGGGAGGTTTGTTAGTGCCAGAGCTGTGAATAGGGCATGTCTTAGGAGAAAAGCACGGTTTCTGTTGAAACTGGAGGTGCTGGAAGGGCTCTGGTCAGGCTTGGGGTGGGGCGTGCAGACCTCCTGAGGGGGAGATGGAGTCACCAAGCCTAGGGAGCAGAGTAGGGGTCGGATGTCCCACATGGTGGCAGCTGCTGTGCCCAGCACGGGCTGGAGGCAGCTCTCGGGGTTAAGGATGTGCAGGGGGAGTTTCCTGTTTGCTGCTGGGCAGGAGGAAACTACTTCCAGCTGTCGAGGGGAGGGATGCTGGAGGGGGAGTCCTTGGCCAGGGAGGAGGACAGCTGGCTGCTGGGGAGATGTGGCTCTGCTGAGCAAGCACCTCCCGGTGACCGGGCTGGGGGGATGTGAGTGACCCCAGTGCTTGCACTGTGGTGTCCCTGTGAGATGGCAGTGGTCTTGGGAATCCTCCTGGACTCTGTCAGTACAAGGAGATGACCATGCCCAGAGCAACTTGGTGGCCCTGGGGTGGGGAGCGAGGGTACAGCTGAACTGGGTCACTCTCACAGGCTACTGGAGAAGTAAAGGCATTGTGTGCGTGGCACCAAGATGACACATTGGTCATGGCACTAGATGGGACCTCTGCTGGGGAGGAGGGTCGTCTTGACAATGCCCATGCCCTTGATTCCCTGCACCCAAGGCTGGGTAGACTGGTGTGCCCCTGGCTGCTGTGTCACAGAGCAAGCTATGGGGCCAGCTGGGAGCTGAGCTGGTGGCACCCACTTGCCTCGTGAAGGTGCCTGGATGCAGTCTGACCAGCCAGTGCTCCTGGCTCCAAACAGAGCTGGTGCCTGACCAGGAGCCTGGCAGACAACCTGACGAGAGCCTTCTGCTAGGACAGAGCCTCTGCACACTCTAGGGCTTCTCCTTGTAGGAGCTCTCACAAGAGGAGGGACCCAAACAACTGCAGGCATGAGCCCAGGGACCTCAGTTCATGGCATTGCAGCCCTTGTGATGGTGGAGAGGAGATATGCACAGGTGGCTGTACTTTCTGGGAGGTGTGTGCTTGTTGTCCCCTCCAGCTTCTATGAGGAGGCTGTGATGTCAAGGTCTTGGCCATCTTCCTGGGTGTCTCTATAAAGGAATGACTGCTCTGGCTTGGCACCTCCACCAGTTGTCAGACTTGTGCTTCTTACAGGGGTAAAGGGTCTGAAGGGGACCCTCTAAGGATGTGCCTAGCTTGGAGAGTGATCCAAGGGTTTTCAGTGAGTCTCTGGGTGTCATGGTCTTCAGCTCAAGCTCTTCTGAAAACCTTTATGCAACTTCTGGAGATCTCGTGCAGCTGGGGATGGGGACACAGGTCTGCATCTCCACTGCTGGGTAACTGCAGCAAGACTTGTGTTGCAGCCTGGGAGGAGAGCATCTAGCCAGGCTTCTTCAGGCAAAAGGGAGAGGCATCCCCTTGCCAGGATGGTATGGCAAGGGGAACAGTTCCCACCGGGCTGTAGGGGTTTTCTGCCTCTTTCTGCCTCCTTTCTACCTTAAAGGAAAGACAATTGTTCTGCTGGTACCCGGAGCCCCAAGGGTACTTGCTGCTCTTTGATCCCTGTCCTCCCGAAGGCTGTGATCCCCTCCCACCAGCTGGGGAGGGAGGAGAGAAGGGATGGGCGCTGTATTTCATCTTCCTTTGCAAGCAGCAGCAAGACTCAGCTCCACCAGCTGCTCCTCTTGCTGGACCCATGCTCAGCCGAGCGGCACAGACTGCTCTCCTGCTGCTCTCAGCCATGAAGCTGCTAACACAGCCCAGCCTGATAAGCCAGTCTTGCAGGCCAGAAGGGAGCATCTGGGTGTCTGATGCCATTCTACTGGATGCTCGTGCATCTACTGACAGGCTTGAAAGTGTCTGTTCAGTTCCTGCTCCCATGTCTGCTCACTGGGTCCCCATCTAGCAGTCCTTCCTTGGAAAGGAGCAGTCCTGAGTAGTGAATGTCCTCCAGCATTCACTGGGGACCTGCCAGGTCTTACTCGTTTGCAATGAGCCTCTTCTCATTGTTGGACTGTGGCTTAGGAAACCTTCTGGATCTCTTCTGTAATGGATCATCCAGTTCTTACCCTCTACGTGTCACGTAGATGTTCTCTGGTTTAAATGTGTGATCTTGAGATGCTGCCTTCTGCTGTCTTAGGGCAGAGTGGCCACCACTTCGGGCTGCAGCATGCCCAAAGTGAGCCTTCTCTGCCCTTTCTGAGACTGAACAGGGGGAAAGATGTAAAGTTGGGGTGTGGGTGGCAATGGGAGTATGCAGGGGGTGAACAGCCCCTCCTTGCACACACTGATGCAGTGGTAAACATCATAGCTTGGTGGTGAGGAGCTTTCCTAGCTTCAGGGTTGGTGTTCTGTGTGGGGCAGTGAGCTGGAGCCAGGCCTGGGTGTGAATTTGAGGACTGCCTTCTGGTTATGCCAATAGGCAGAAAGTACTTGAGATGTTGAGGCAAGCCCTGAGGTGGGGTGGTGGCTTCTTTCTTAGAAGTGTAGGATCCTGCCATGCTCCTTGAGGGAAGACCTGGCCAGGTCCCAGTGCTTGGTGAGCCTCAGCCTGTCCTTGCCTGAGCCACCAGAGCTGGCCAGAGTAGGGCTGGCATGCCAGGTAGTGTCAGCATGGTGCAGCCCCAGGCTGGGATGCTACTCGTATAGTATTTGGGGCTTGCCCTGGAGTCTCCTTTCACCTGCTGGAGACACCCGTGCTTAGTGTACCTCAAAGGTGGCCTGAAGGAGCTGGAGGTTTGGGCTCTGGCTGAGAAAATCCTGGATCATGGACCTCTGGCGTGGCTTTCTTTTCCAGATGCGCTGGTATCCTCCCTCTGAAGCTACCCAGCAAGGATGGAAGTCTCGTCAGTTTTGTTAGTTCGTTAGTAAGTAATTAATTACTCTTGGAGCCGGGTCCTTGTCTTGCTCATCCCTGGGCTCTTTTAGGAAGGAGGGATGGGAGCTCGGGCTCAGACCCCTGCATCCACCCAGGGCCAGGGTTGATGGGTGATGGGCCAGATCCACCCTGGTGGGAGCGGAGTGACCCCCTGAACACAGGAGTGGGGCAGGGGCTGTGGGTCCAGCCCACCCCCCTCACCTCCACTCCTCTCCCGCAGTGTCTCTCCTCAGCTTGTGTTCCTCCTCCCTGCCTCTCTGCGGAGGGATGTGCCAGGGACGATGGTTCAGACTCCTCTCAGTTTGGTTTGCAGCCAGCAGACAAGGCGCCCGGCCCCGGGGCTGCCAGCATCCCCCTCCCTGGACTGTGAAGCCGCCGCAGTCCCCCCGCCATGGGCTGTGCGCCACATCCATCCATCCATCCATCCATCCATCCGTCCATCCGTCCATCCCACCATCCCCAGGACATCCTCCTCCCTGCCTGAGCTTCACCATCCAGCTGTGCCGAAACGCAGCCAGGGGGGTTGGGTCCTGGGCTTCCCCGGGCTCGCCCTGCCCCAGCGGCTCGGCTGAAGGAAAGGAAAGGCAATGGGTTTTGCATGTTTTCTGGCATGAATTAAAACACTTAACTTGTGTATGTGTGAGTATAAGTTTGTTTGTTCTAGCGTTTGTGTAACCGTTAGCAACAGGTCTTGGCCCAACAGATTGATCCATCAAGGTTTTCATCTTGCTTCGGTGAAGACTTGGCTTTGAGAAATACTAAACTGTCCTTGAATCACCCTTCTCCCACCTCTGCTCCCCCTTCCCATTGCCACCAGAAAAATTTGAAAAATGTTTCTTTTTTTTTTTGTTCTTTTCCTTTTTTTTTCCAAGTACAATGCACTGGGTTTCTGTTCTCATCCATTCTTCTCTGGTTATAAAGTCAGGGTTAATATATTAATTTTTTTTTTCTTCAGACTTCTATATATAGAACGACTGTAAAAAATCTAACTTGGGGGTTTTTTTGTTTGGTTGGGTTTTTTTCTTCGTTTTTTTTTTTCCCACATCCTTCTGATTGGAGAGAATCCAGTCCTGCCAAATAATCAGCCATCCTTATGGGAATACCGAACAAAAAAAAAAAAAAAAAAAAAGAATTTCTTGTGTGTTTGTGTGCAATTAATTATTATTATTATTATTAAAGAGAAATTGTAATCCTGTAAAATAAGTTAATGTTTAGTTAAAAGCTTGAAAGAGAAGGGTTGTCTTCTGTAACAATGATTCAGTCAGGCATAGTAAACAAGAAATTGTGCAATTTTTGTTTTAGCATCTTATTGCTTGGTATTGAAGTGCTTTAAGTATTATACGACCATGGCTGTCTCGCTTGTATTAAAAGATTTGAGAATAAGTTGCTATATAGTTGCTGATCCTATGAGAATGTGAAACTGGATAATATATGAAATGCAACCAAAAAAAAATATATATATACCCAGAGGCTGCTGTGACTCTTTTTCTGTGCTATGATGTGTTTTGTTTGGGGGTTTTTTGGGCTGGGGTGGGATGCTTCAGGCTTGGTAGTCCCCTTCCCCTCCCAGCCCTCTCTGAACAGCTGAAGGCTGCTGTGGGATGCTGCTGAGGACCACGAGTGGGCTTGGGGCATCTCCCCCCCAGAGGACAAGGGCAGGACCTCGCCTCTATGGATGCGTGTTGAAGCTGCTGAGCTCTTCTGGAGGCCTTTGAGAGGGCAACCATGAGCTTTTTTGGGTATTTGTGTTTTCCCTCCTCTGTGCCAGCGCCGTTTCTCCCCACCAGCAGTGCAGCGAGGAGATGTCCATAGAAGGCAAATGTCCTTTGCAGCTGCAGCGTGGCCCCATGCCTGCCCCGCTCCTCCTCCAGCCCAGGGTGCCCTGGCCAGGGCTGCTGAGGGCTTTTTGTGGCCTTATCTGTACCTGCTAAAACAGCCGTGGGAATGGGAGCTGTTTTGTCCTGGCAGCATGAAAGCAGGGTGGGATGTTACGGTGGGAGCTGCCTGGTGGAGGCCTTGGAGGCAGCTTGGGGAACTCCCAATGGAGTGGCCCTGGGGGTGCCCAAGGGGTCTCCATGGTTCAGCTCGGTGTGGCTCTGTGCTGGGGTGCTCCTAAAGCCCTCCCAGGCAGCTTCCCACTCCAGGGATCAGTGGTTTCCTCTCTCCCTGAGGCTTCCAGGGCAGCGTGAAGCAGGGGAGGGGAAAAAAAAAAATAAAAAATAGGCAGTTCTAAAAATAGCCCTGCTGGCCCCTGGGCCTGGGAACGGGCTCGGCTGAGCTCTGCTGCTCCGGGAATTGACTCGCTTTGGGCTGCCTGGAACAGAGCAGAGCAGCACTGCCAGACCCTTCCCCATGGAATGCCCTGCCTGACACCCGGGCAAAGCTGGCTCCTGCCCTAATCCCAGCTCCTGCCTGCACCCCAGCACCTGCCCTAATCCCAGTTCCTGCCGGCATCCCAGGTCCTGCTGAGCCAGCTCTCCCCTGCCAGCTCCATCCACATCTGGCAGCTCTGCTCACTGAAGTGGAAGCCCCCAGTGCACAGGGGGCCTGGGGATGGGCATGCGCGAGGCTTTAAATTATAGAGGATAATTTTTTCCCTTTTTTAAAAAAAAAGAAAAAAACCCAAACCTTTAGCACATGCATTAACGTGGCCAGGCCATGAATAATTTAGACCCAGCTCTATTAAGCTTTGACACGGCTCGCCTTGGTGCTGAAGTAGGTCACGTCTGCTCCGAAGGTCCCCAAGCATCATGTCTTGTCGTCCCCCTCCCTGGCTGACACACGTGTGTGCTTGCTGCTGTGGCCAGCGTGGGCCTGCGATGCCCCCCCAGCTGCTCCCCCCTATGTCCTACCCAAGGGAATGTCCCCTGTCTGTGGGTGGGATGAAGCTTCAGGGTGGGGAACAGTTCTGGGTGGGCCATGGTCTGGTGGCATCGCCAGGGAGAGGGTTGCTGGCACCCAGATCCTTTGCTACTTGGGCGGAGGGGAAAGTGGCCAGAGACCAGAGGAAGTGTCTGTGGGTCTGGAAGAAGAAGGAATGGTGAAAAAGCCTGGTTTTGACTCACTTTCATTTCCACAGAATCCCTGAGTGGTTTGGGTCCTATCTCCTTCTCTTGCGTTTCCCCTTTGCACAGTGCTCCCCCTCCTGGGTTTTGCTGACTTGTCTGGGCTCCAACAACACCATGCTGTCCAGCAGCTCCATAAACATCTTTGCTATCCCCCTGCCAACCACCCACTTGTTAAACTGTTCCCCAACCCAGCAACAAGTCCTCAGAGGCTTGGAAATGGCATCCCCAAAGGGCAAGCACGGAGGGGCTTAGGTGATACACAATGTGGGGCCATGGAAGTTCACAGGGACAAAATACACCCTGAACAGTAACAGCTGAGGAAAGGTGAGAGAAGCCATGGCCCAAAGTGATGGATCACAGCCCAGAGGGGCTTTGTGAGCTGACGTGCTCCTGGGATGGGATGCTGCACCAGACCCTGTAATATCAGCAAGTGGGTGGCTGGCGGGGGGGTTTCTTAGGTAGAGGACTTGCCTCTTCCATCCTTATTCAAAAATAGTGGGATCGGGTCAGATCCTCGAGGAATAAAACCTGTTAAAACCTGTTCTGCATCGTTAAGGCTTCACACGGATTTCTTCTTTGTGATGAGGAATGTTCTCTCTGCCTGCTCCGTCACAGTACAGCGGGGAAGCCAGGAGGTGGCATCCCAGCCCCGAGCAGAGGGAACCAGGAGACTCCCAGGCTGGAGTTTAACAGCAGGTTGCAGGTTGAGGTGGTGTAGAAAACATACACGGGGGTTTGTCCTGCACCTTCCTCTCTCCCTTGGGATTAGGACCAGTGAAGGAGCTTTAGACAAAGAACTCAATTAACTTCATTAATTTAATAAGTTATAGCAGGAAGATCTTTTCACTTTTCTGGTTAGCTATAGCATGTTACTGAAAATACCCAGAATCGTAGAGTCACTAATTATTTCGGTTTGAAAAGACCTTTAGGATCATCAGGTCCAACCATTAACCCAGCACTGCCAAGTCCACCACTAAACCACAGCCCTCAGCAACACATCTACATGGCTCATAAATCCCTCCAGGGATGGGGACTCAAATGGATGTGTTTGCTGGCATGGGACAGCAACATAGAAGGGGAAAGAAAATTCCCGTCAGCAGGGGGTGGAGCTGCTGGACAGGGGACAGAGAAGCAGAGGGGATCTCCATCCTTGCAGAACTTCAGTGCACACCTGGTGAACCGAGACCTCCAGAGTTCCCTCAACCCTTACGCTCTGTCTGGATCTTGAAAAAAAAAAAAAAAAAAAAAAAAAAAAAAAAAAAAAAAAAGTAATAAATTAAGTTTCTAGTTCAGAACAAAATGTACCCATTGTTTAAGGGATTAAATTTATTATAGCCACAGAATTCAGCCAGTGTTTTCGAAAGGGTTTAAGCATCTCCTAGGGTTCAAGCACTACTTTGTGTTTGCTTCTCATCACACCTGACCTTAAAAAAGAAAACCAAAACAAACAAACAAAAAAAAACAAAAACAAAAAAAGCACTCTATAAAAGAAAACTGGTAGCTGACAGCTTTCGGAGTTGTTTATATTAAAAAAAAATATTATTACAAACATATACACAAATCCAAAGCCCTTAAGTAAACCTTGGGTGTCTAAAGAAAATATGTTGTGGTTAAGAGGAAGGCAATCTTCTGGAGGAGTGTTTGTGCCTCAGATCAGAGTAAAGCTGAAGTACACAGAAGGACCCTGGATTAGAAAACGGAAGCAAATGCTGGTGACATGCATAGAGGCTGGTGTTGGGTAAATCCTGGGGAAAAAAAACAAGCAAAAGCAAGACAGATTTTCTCCTGGTTTTCTGTGTGGGGATAGTCAGAGCTACAGAGCTTTTGTTTCTGGGCACTCATAATCACCAATGTCAGATCTGGAGAAATTGCTTCTTCTGTTTAAATTTCTGTTTCTTCCTCCTGGTACAACCTTCTTGCATGGGCAAGGTGGGATGTGAGGCAGCATTTTGGGACAGTCACAGGAGAAAACCCAAGTGACAGACCATTGCCAAGAACCAGGGGGGAACACCATCTTCAAAGCCTGTGATGAAGGAGAGATACTAGGGGAGAAGACAGCTGCCTTCCTGAAGTAATGGAGCAGGGGTCCATGCCCCTGAGGGGTCACAAAACCATCCCAGAAACAACAGGGGTACCAGCTGGGAGCAACCAGCTCCATGTCAGCCCATCAAGCTGTGTGTGGACCAGATCTTACCTGACGACAGATCTCAAAGGGAGACACTCTTCAGAAATGCAGTTGGTGTCAAGAAAGCATCTGGCAGCCTTTGTTTCTACTTGCAGAAATGTATCTTGAGGTGTCCTGGCTTGCCCACAGAAATCCCACTGTTGCTTAAAGCACAGCCTTAGAGTAAACATGGGCAAAACCAACCTGAAGATTCTGGGCTGAGAGAAATGTGCACATTCATCTCCAGCACTTGACAGAGCTGTTCCCATATACCTTCCTCTATACCTCTTCTTCCCCGGGATTTTGGAGAGATTTCCATATCCCTTTTCTCCATCACCTGCATCCCACTCTTTTATTGTTTTTCTAGGATCTCCAGGTATTTCTAGTCACTATTAAAATGTGTTTTAACTCTCCCCAGGGAGCGGAGGGGGGAGTGGTCTTCTGTTTTAAGTAAGTTTGAAAAAATTCTATCGGGGTAAAGCACACTTAGACTTTGGGCCAGCATTGATGCTTGCATGGCTCAGGCAGTTAGGAGCAAAGCTGGGGCCAACACACAACCAAGTGTCCTGCAGGAAAATATGTATTTTGGGAGGGAACAATTTGGTTCTGGAACTAATCTTTACAATGGTATGCATGCAGAAAACTAGAAGAAAATAAACAGAATGTATTTTCCTCCTTCTAGAAAAAAGTCCTTCTCTGTGCCATTTTGTGTTTAAATCAAATTGCTCTTAATAAGTGCACCAGGATCTCCAGCAGAGAGCAGAAGCTGAGTTGGTGAGTCAGGCACATTGCACAGGGCCTAGGCCATGCATGACTTAGACAGAAGTGGCCACTCTAGATATTTTCCAGTGTGAAAAAAAAAACAAAACTGAAGGACTGGGTCTCATCTGCTACAGATGATCACACTCAGAATGCTGCAGGCAGCTTGTTCTCTGACTCACGCTGTCCCTTGCCTTGCTCTCATTGCTCCTTGCTTGTCCAGGCAGACCAGAACCAACCCTCCTGGGTGAGGCTTGAGCACCACAGTGAAAGCTCTGCTCTGGAGATGCCCATCCTTGTGCCAACCTGCAAGAGCAGGAGGTTTTGGAGAATCTTCAGGGACCAGAGTAAGTGGGACCTGAGGGAGACTAAGCACTTGGATGGTGCTGGAGAATTTCAGATATCTGTTGGACTGGCACTGCCTCCCAGCCACCACCTTGCTCATCATGTCTCAAAGCAACCCTTCTGCTTTGGTTCAAGGAAACCAGCAGACCAGCTCACAGCAGTAACAAAAAAATACCTTCTTGGAGGGGAGCACCCTCCTCCACCCATGCAGCCACACCATGCCTTTCCCTCTGAGTCACCTGTGCCTGCAGCAAGGCTGGGATCCTGTCCTCTTCTTCAGCTGAATTCTTCTGGAGTATTCCAGCAGGGAAGTAGGGCTCCAGGCCAACTCACAGATCTGAGAAACCATTTTCTTATGAACCAGCAACTCTTTTGCACTCTGAGGTTTGCTGTGGCCTTGCTCCTCCAAAACCACATGGCTCCCCCTCCCCATGAGCTGCTTCTCAGCTAAGAAACACAACCATGGTTATGTCCATAGCAATGTGGATTTCACCGAGGAGCTACCATGGGTGGCAGCAGTGCTCCAGGCTGGGCCTGGGACATGGAGTCTCCACATGTGCTAAGCACATGAATCCTGAAGGATTTTCTGCTGGAGAAGCTGGTACAGTAAACTCAGTTTATTAACTAGAGAATTGCCCCGAGGCTCAGGCAAGAAGCATCTGTGTATAAAAAACTCTGCTGAAGTCCTGGACAAAAAAGAAAGGGTTTTCCTATGTACTTCCAAGCCCTGTGGTAACAGACATCTGTGAAGTCATATTTAATTGTCCTGTTGAAACCTTCTCCCACCCCTCAGCTGGTGATGGCTATGTAGGCATCCATGCCAAAAGGGTTTCTGGCAGAGCTGGGGGATCAACATCAGGAAAACTCAAACCACGATACCTCCAGAGACTTCCTGTAGGTTTTTAAGTCTAACAGAGAAAAGTACTGTGTGGAAGGAGCCATCCCCAAGATCATGAAGGCTTTGGAGGATTGCTGACTGCAGACATGTGCTCAGTCTGTCTGAAACACGAAACCTACTTAAGTCTAAACCTACATTTTCTCTATCACCCACATATCGTGGCCTTTGCACAGTTCTAAAACACCTCCCAGAGAAATGCATCATGGAGATGAATGGGTTTGCACCTGCAAATAAGAAAATCAGTGGCATCGCCCTGGCTGCTCCATTTCTAAGTCAAGCTAATGGCATTAAAAAGGTTTTTATGTGCTGATTTTCCCTGCCTCGGAGGTTACTCAGTGCAGCACTTGCTGCATGAAGCAACTTGTAAATATCCAGTTCAAGGGAACTGAAAGTGCAGTTTAAACTACTCTTTCAAAAAACCTGATGACCGTACCACCAAAAATGTCAGAAAAATAAACTCTGTCCCCTTGTATTGTTGGCAGGGGCAGTCGCAGGCGACATCAGAAGAATACCTGTGTGGACTTGGGAAGGAGTGGTGTGGCCCTGCCAAAATAGGTCAGCAGTGAGAGCTGAAATGCTCTGTTAGGTTGGTTTTGTGGAGTGAGGGGTGAGCAGGTAAGCAAAGACACCCAGCTGCTTGGACTCCATGGGCAACTGGCAGCACGTTAGCAGCCATCAGCTTTTTAATGGCTTTGCCCACCTAGAAGCCTGTGAGAAATAGGCAGGAACTGCTTGTTGCCCTGCTGGGGCATGTGGGGATAAGCAGAAGCGAAGAACTTGGCCATAGGAGAGCAGAGCCCTGCAAGAGGTGGGCTCAGCATTCAATTACAAAACAGCTTCTCAAATAGGACCAGCAGCTTCCAGCTCAGTCACTGCTCTGGGAACTGAGAAAATGCAGGAGTGAGCCAACTCTGACCTCTCATGTGTAAAGGCAACCAGTGTGGAGGTGTCCTGGTTTGAAAGGACCAGGATAAAGTTTGCCTCTGGTTATACAGGCCTGAGGCCACCTGGGATCCCACCAGCAGCTGCAGCCTGTGGCTGTGGCAGTGAGCAGGGAAGCAGCTCTGCCTGTGGGGAGGAGAGGATGGGACCAGTCACAGTGTTCCTGCCCATGGTGCTCAGTATAAAACAGTTCCTAAAGGAGTTCAGTCCTGGCTCGTCTGGATGTTGGCTGGATTAGGGTTTCTGTGAGGTTGCCTTGCTTTTCCCCTGGCAACCAGCCAGGTACTAGCATGACTTGGGTTCATTTGTTTGGCATTACTTCCTTAGCTGGGGATCCCTCTCCAAGTCTTTGCACCTGTCCCACAGTTGCACCAGGCTTCTGGTTTCCCAGGCAGAGGATTTGTTGTGTGATGGAGAAAGAGAGAGTAGTGAGGAGCAACAACAGAGCTTAGATAAATCCATAAGGAAGCAACTACATTCTCCACACAGGACTGGGGCCATGAGGAAGCTCCAGCTACCTTTCAGCAGGGATCAATACTCCAAGATAGGCTTTGAGTGATAGGAAACTCTTGCACTTTGTCTCACTCTTTTGCTGGGTCTTTCCACAGGCTGTGTTTACAGGAAGAACTTGGCCTTTCTTACCACTAGCAGCTCCAGTCTGGAGGCAGATGATTGCTTTGGTTTTGTCTCCATATCTAATCCATACCTGCATCATCCACCACTTCACTGGATGCCAGCAGTAGAAAAAGATACTATTAGAAAACCACAAGTCTTTAAGCACATCTCAAATAACTAAGTGTTGTGGAATTAATCATAAGCCATGCTCCCTTGACAGATCAGGAAGCACAGGAAAGCAAAAACACCAAGTGCAATAAGGAAGCTTGGTCCTTGCTTGTTGCCCTAGCCCTCAAGGTCTGTTTGGGAAGTTAATAAAAATGTGTTGACATTCCTTCTTGTTAAACAAGGTCACCTGTTTACAATCAATTCAACCACCCAGGGCTAGAGATGAATGTTACTTTTCACAGGGGCCTGACTAATTTCCTCTTTTCATGGGGTGAAGCTCTTATTTTTTATGGATCCCATTTCTAAGGCAAGTATGAGCAGGAGGTCAAGTACTGGCCCCAGAGGAATCTTGGCCCCTGGACAGCATTTATTTTTACAGGACAGGGCTTCAAGTTGCATCAAGAGAGATTTAGGTTGGATATGAGGAGAAAGTATTTTACAGAAAGGGTTGTTAAGCACTGGAACGGGCTCCTCAGGGAGGTGGTTGGGTGACCATTTAAAAAATCACATGGATGTGGTGCTTGGGGACATGGTTCAGTGGTGGGTCATCAGGAATAGGGTGATAGGGTTAGGATGAGGCTGGACTCAATGATCTTGAAGGTCTTTTCCAGCCTGAGAAATTCTGTGATTCTATGATGATAGCCCACATGGGCAAAAGAGGTTGAGATGCTGAGAGAAGAAAAAAACTCTGCCCCATGAGCATGTGACCTGAATGCAAGTGGCCCATGCTGTGAATGTTCCCATCCCCAGGAGCAAGGGCAGGCTCCTGAATGCCTCCTGACTCCAGTGGAGATCGGATGTTAGCAGGGCAGGATGCCACTGGCATAAGAATATACTCAGAAAGCAGGACCCTTGCCTGGAGTGTAAAACCAGACAGAAGACATGTTGTGAGTGCAGTGACTATTTGGGGGGCTGCAGCATCCAGGTTTTTCCTTTCTCTGGCAGCACCAGATACATGGAGAACTTGCCCAATGTCACCAAAAAAAAGCTTTGAGCAGCACAAGAATTCTATCCCTGTTCGGTGGTTTTCCCAGAAACTTTGAGGCCCTATCAGTGAAGTCTCCTGGGAGGGTATCTATCCTTACTTAATCTCATCATGAGTACACAGAGGTGTGAGATTTTTGTTCTTCTCTGCTCTCCTTCCACAGAGGGAAAAGATTAACCAAATGTCATCTACAGTAACCATCAGGATGGATAATGGCAATGCCAAGCCAGATAGGTTTCAAGAGCAAACAGCACCTCATGACAAATTTCTGCAGAAAGTAATCAGTGATTGCTCTAGAATTAAACAAACATGGACAGACCCTGGTGCCACCTTACTTCTTCCTGGTTGCTGCACAAAATTCCAGTTTCAAAGACTCAGGACTCAGGGAAACCTCTTACTGATGAGAATAGCAGGATTTGGGGCCAACTAAACTCCTCCTTTCCAAAGGCTGTGGCTCTTGTAACGACAAATGCTCATGGGTTCTTGCATGCTGGCCAAATTGCTGATGACTTGAGAAGCACCTTCACCAAGGGGAGGAAGCAAGCCCTGGAGATTACAAACTCATAGCCTACCCTGACATCGTCAGTAAAAGAGGAAGCAGTTCCCGTTCAGTCCCTCTCTTGTCTACTGCTAAATGACCATTCTCAGTTACAGGCCTGGGATGATATCCCAGGGACAATGATGGCTTGTTCTGCATCACTTTCATAAAAGTATTTCATGGTCTCTGCCACCTTCTAATGCTAACACCTTAGAAAAAGTCAGCATTCGATGGAACGAGGGCATACCAAACTAATATACCAGTTCAGCAGCAAAGGCTGCCTCTTTCTCCCCTCACCTCTCTTGCCCCTTTGGGGTCTTAAAGAGTCACAGGCAGCCCTGTTCTTCACCTTCAAGGCCAACACCCACACAGTAAACATCTTTGCTATCACCCACTCCCTCACTCCCCACTCCCTCGCTTATCCCTTGGCTCACCTTTCTGGTTCCTCATGGGCAGACTTCTTGTCTGCTCTGCAAGAGGTGTAAAGTCCCCAGACCAAGCCTGTGTGGGCTGTAGACTTTCTTCTCCCCGTGGTAGAAGATACTCATGGGCTGTGATTGCTGCATGGCTGAACTGACCTGCACATGCACGGTGACACATCCTACTGCAAAACTTGCTTTGGAGACCAATCTAACAGGTCAGCTTAAAGGCTTCCCCCAAGGGCATGTAGCAATAGGACAAGGGGTAACAGTTTCAAACTGAAAGAGGGTAGATTGAACTGGACCTTCATGGACCCAGTCCTGTGTGGAGAACGGAGTTGCTTCCTTATGCACCATCCAATCTCTGTTGTTGCTCCTCACTACCCTCTCTTTCTCCATCATACCACAATCTAGGGTCCCCTCTCTGTCTGGGAAAAGCTCTGAGAACCACCCAGGTAACTTCTCTGACCTTCATCAAAAACCACAGTCCTTTCTCTTGGAAAAATAAGGAATAGTAGAAGCCCAAAACAAAGGCTATTGAGTGCACTGGTGAGTCTGGGCCAAGCCACTTCTCTGGGCTTGAGCCTGAGTGCCCTGCGGTTGGGTCTTACACCACTCTGGAGCGGATGGTGTGTGACAAGCAGAAATAAAAACCCAGAGAGAAGCCAAAGACATAACCAAGACAGTCAGGTTTAGGCAGACGGATCACTTCAGGGTGGTACACAGAGAAAGGAATGCTGCAGTGGAGGGGTGCCAAGGAGCCACCTTCCTCCACATCCTGCTGCAGGGTAGGAGCAGAGCCTCTCTGACCACGGCAGCACTGAGTCTTGAGAAGAAGAATCAAAGCATTTGAAACCTGCCCCCTTGGCCTGTCAAGGCAGAGCAGCAGCCAGAGGCTTGGCTCTTCAGAACACCTCCTGGTGTGCAGAGAAGACACAAAAGCCACTTTTGCAGCAAGACAAAACCTGTGGCAATTGAAATACACTTTTCTTTTTCTTTTTCTTTTTCTTTTCTCCTTTCTTTTTTTCTTTTTTTCTTTCCCAACACACCTGCCAGTGGCCTGGTCTGTGGGATGCACACAGAGGAAATCTTGGGGTGTGCTGCAGCATGCAAGGAGCCAGCAGTGATTGTACAGCATCAGTCTGAAACTGTGTCCCAAGAAATGGAGGTAGTTTCAAATGGAGAGAAAATTTCAAGGGAAAACACTTAGCTTGTGACAAATTTCCCTTGAGAAAGGGAAGGATAAGGCTGCTTGGGAACTGCCAACTTCCTGGGCAACCAAAAGAGACAATTGGCATGGCAAATCAAATCAAGGTTAGAGGCAAATACATCCCAAAAAGGAGAGGTGCAAATGAGTGCCTTGAGAAGACAGCAAGAGACGGGTGTTCCTCATCTTTAAAGGTTCAAGATTTAAAGGCTGGAATTTACTTTCTGGAAGTGGGGATAAGTAAACCAGAGCTTCTCAGTGATGGAGGTGGAAGACCCAAAAAAGCTAATCAGCTATTTCAAAACCTCATGGAAAAGTTCTATAGTTTTTTGATTCCAGGGAATGCAGTTCAGGTAAATATTGATGAATAATTTTATTAAAGTTTGTCTTTTTTTTTTAAGGAACTTTAAATCTAGGAAGTTATTCCTGCCATTTAAAGCAACTTTATTTTCAAGGTAATATTAGGTAATTCTCTCTGTATTATTATCTAATCATTAATCAAATGCTAATTAATGTGTTGCCACATTACAGGTGATAATATTCATTCTCTACAGATAAGTCATTGGGGCATGTAGAATTTTGAGTCCTTGCCTTTTTGGGAGTAAATACAATTTTCACTGATTCATGTGGGTTGTTTGAATAGATCTACAGTAACCTCTCTGTGCTACAAAGGAATTCAAAAGAACCAGGAATTAAATTTGAAAAACTTCTGTTCCTACTCTGGTGCCTATAACATAACTGTGGCAACAGATTTTCTATTAGGTTTATGTTGTAAAACAGTTATAACGTAGCCTGGAGAAAAGGAGGTTGAGGAGAGACCTTATTGCTCTCTACAACTACCTGAAAGGAGGTTGTGACCTGGGTGTTGGCCCCTTCTCCCTCGTGACCAGAGATAGGACAAGAGGAAATGGGTCCAAGTTGTGCCAGGGTAGGTCCGGATTATATATTGGGAAAAATGTCTTCACTGTAAAAGTGAAACCACTTGGCCAGGGAGGTGGTGGAGTCACCATCCCTAGACACCGAATCATTAAAAAAATGGGTAGATGGGGCACTCTGGGAGATGATTTAGAGGTTAAGCTGGTGTAGGACTGATGGCTGGACTCTATGACCTTGAAGAACCCTTTCCAACCATGATGAGTCTACGATTCTATGTTTTTTCATACTTTGCAGAAATGTAAACATTCCTGCTTCATCCTCTGAGGATGCAGCAGGAATTGTGTTGCTGTGTAAACATGGCTCAAGGCATTTCATTGCAGCCTCCCTTGCACACCCACTCCCTCCCCTGCCCCAGCCACTAATTTGATCCTGACTCGGGCTCAGATAAGCGTTATGGGGACTGACCCTGACGGGGAAAGGGGAAAGGCACCAGCCCACATCAGCCCCAGACATGAAACATTTTTGCAATGAGGAAGACAAATTCACAGATACACCCCTTGGCAGGAGCAGGAGGAAGCAATAATACTAGAAGTGTAGGCTATTTTTAGCTAGTTCTGGCAACTTTGTGAGACATCTCCTGCACGTTTTATGTTTTTCCAAGGAAGTCAAACTCGGGAAGCTTTCAGCTCTTGGGGAACACTGGAGTGCCTAACCTGCTTGAGATCTTTGCCAACTCCACTAGCCAAGGATCTTGGGCAGAAAAACTCTAAGCCCTGAAAGCCAGATTCCCCATCAGCTCAAGGCTTTCCCAATAAGCCATTCTCCCAGCTGAGTTGTCCACATTCCAACGATGCTTCCTCTGCTTGGCTCTGTGCAAGTCCACTCTCTCCACCCCCCCTCCACCCCATTTTATTGAATTTTAGCCCAAGTGCATGGTGCTGGCTCCACACCGGTGGTGGGATAATCCACGCCACACCATTTAGCACAGAATCACGGGCGGGCAGGGCACACGTTACACTCTGAACACTGGGACCCCCGTGCCTGGCTGGGAGGGCTGAGGGGCCCTCATGCTGCCGCCTTCTGGGCTCCGGGCTCCCGGGGGGGAGGCCCAGCCTGGGCCTGGAGAACCACGCTTCGGGCTCCCCTCGCTCCCCTGGGCCTGGGCCTGCAGTCCGGGCCTGACACCGAGGCCTGGGGCTGGCCCTGGAACCGGGGCCCGGGGCTTGTGGCAGGGCCTGGTGCCGGAGCCTGCCCTTGGACCTTCTCGCTCCGTGCCGCGGGGACGGCGCCGGTCCGGGCGCGGAGGGCGGTGAGGGGCAGAGGGGCGGCCCCGCCGCGGGAGGCACAGCTGCTGGCGCTGGGACCAGAGCGCGGCGGCGAGCCCGGCGGAGCCATGGCAGCGCGGGGGCAGAATCTGGCCGTGGTGCTGCACGGAGCCGGGGACCTGCGCCTGGTACGGGCCGGGGGGAGCGGCGACACCCCGCGGATGCCGCGGTGCCNAGGGATCCCTCACCCCGATGCCGGGAGCTCGGGTCCCCAACGGGCCCGAGCTCCCGGCATCGGGGTGAGGGATCCCTTCCACTCGGTCCCCCCCCAGCTGCACTGAGCTGAACCGGCCCCCGGGCTGGGCGTGGGGAGGGCCCGCGGCAGCCCCGTGCCCGGGGGGGCCAAGGGCCACCCGGGGCCCCTCTTGGGTGGCCCGGGGGGAAGAGGGGACGGGGAGCGGGTCAAGTTCACAGCGGGTGCTGTTGGGTCGGCAGGCCCGGAGAGCAGGGCTGAGGGTGAGGTGTTGTGTGGGGCTCAGCAGAGGAGGGTTCCCAGGGAGCAGCTGTGCCATCGTCCTCTCCTGGCTTCAGGTAGTGGTTCAGAAATGGGTGCAGAATCGCTGCGGTGCTCAGGGTTTGGCGAGTGCCGAACAAGCAAACATGGACAGGCAAAGTCTCTGTACAACAAGTTCTGGCGGCGGGGCCCTTGTACTTTGGATACCTGCAGCAGGATTGGGGGATGATTATCAGGGAAAAAGTTGATTTTTTACTACTTCTGCACAGCTCAAACAACACATGCCAAAGGGTAAGCTGTGCTTGCTGGGTAATTCCTGTGTGGCTGCCAGCTGCTTTTCATCCAGCTGCAGTTTCACCAGAGGCACACACAGTCTGACTTCCACTGCAACTGACTGATGGTGGGTGACAGTTCAGGGGGTCCCTTAAGGAACACATTGTCAGTGATTTAGAAAGGTGTATGAGACTTGTGAGGGTGGATGCTGGCTACATCCCATCTGCATTGCTGATATCCAAACATATCTGACATGTCCAGATGCATAAGTTTTCCTCGAGATGTTTTTGTTGCTGGAGACACCAGAGGTGGTCGTCAGTGCTCCCCTGATCTTACTGCAGCCCCTTGGGGTGTGGTGTTCCTAAAATTTCTTTTCCACAATGCGAATGGCACTCACTGCATTGCCCCACTGACCTCTTGGGGAGTCTAGGCAGTGAATGCTGAACTTGGTATCTGCAGGATACCTAATGACAGCCAAGATTGTTTTCTCTGTACTTCCCACACCCTTCTTGATGCTTGTGGATATGTTGCCCTTGCAGAGACCATGACTTCTATAGCTGACCTGCACTACATAAAAATGTGTTGGTTGCTTCTTTGTTGACTCTCTTCTTGATCTTGGGCAGTTGCCACAGGCTCCCATTTGCTGTCCTTGGGGATTTTTGGTTTTTATGCATGTACCATCTCTGCTCTTTATATGTCTTCTTTCATAGGCAACACATGCTGCATTTCCTTCACATCCTCACAGCAGTTTTGTCCCTGAACTTCTCAGTGAACAGAGTGCAGGACATGTGTCTTGAAATACTTTGGTGTCTTCCAGTCTGGTGACTCCCTGTTTTCTAGGAATCAGGATGGAGGATTCACTTCCCACCAACCTGTCTGTTTTTTGGAACAGCTGCTACGGAAAAAAAAAAATAATGTTTTTCTCTAGGCTGAGGAATGCCACATACACATTTTCAGCTGCAGCTTGGTTTGCTTTATGGATCAGCATGGACTCTTCTGTTCCTTTGAGATGACTGATGCAGTTGCTACCTCTGATGTGTTACCAGGCTGCACATGTATTAGACATTTTCTGCATAAGGGGCTTTGAGTCGACTTCTTTGAAAAACTAAAGCTCTTGGCAGTGTCCTTAGTGGGACAAAGCAAACATCCCAACTACAAGAGGATGTGACTTTAAATCCAATTACAGTAGTGTTTACCACTGATGTATACTTTGAGTTATTATGTAGTAAAAATATTTCTGGTTAGGGAAGGTGAATCTTTATGTCAGTTGGTGGGATGAAGGATTCAGCTGACACTTGAGGTTGCTTCAGGGCAGGAAGGCTTAGTATGTGGCTCTTGTCTGGGAAGGGAAGGGGAAATTACTGCAAAACAGTTTGGAGAGTGGATTTACAAGCTGGCTGTGTGCTCACTTGCAGTGTCTACCCACTTTACTCCCCTGTGCCAGCAAAATGAGGTGATCTGAGGGAGGAAGGGGGGACTGCACATCCAGGTCTCTCCTCACAGCACAGCAATGTCCTGCTGAGCAGGCAGAACCAAAAACCTGATCCACTTGCAGACTCCTGAGCTGACCTGGACTGACTTTCCACAAGGAGTTCCTAGGGCTATGCACAAGCAGCTGAATGCATTTCTTTTTTCCTTTTCATCCATAGGAAAACCGTCCAGTCCCGGAACCAGGACCCAATGGTAGGTCTAGAGATGACTGCTGCTGTCTGCTTTCTTTACTAATCTCTTCCTTTTCTCCTTCTCTGGTGTTGCTCCTTTATTTTTTTATAAAGAGATATTTCTCAGAAAGTATAAAACAATACAAAAAAATAACAATATTTCAAAATGCAATAATAATAAAAAATATAATAATGTGGCTGAAAAAAAGATAAAGCTGCATCCACTTGAAAAGAGCTGTAGCAGTCACAGATAGCCCCCTTCATCTGTTTTTTTATGCTTCCTGGTTCATCAGTACACGTATTTCACATTAAACAGCTCTTGGGACATGCCAGATGATCTTAGTGCAGGACTAAATATTAACAGCCCAGGCACTTGGGCTGATAGAAATTTGATTCACCAGCTCTCCAGGCTGATGTCATAGCCTAGGGAGAAAAAAAATTAAATGGACTCACTCTTTTATTTTTGTTCCAGTAATAGTCATGCCCCTTTTAGATCGTATTGGCTTTTGTTGACTGGGGTCTTAGCATTATTTTAAGCTTCCCTGATTTGTAAATCCATGTCTAGATCTGTTTTTCAGCAGGTGTCACACAAATCTGCCACCCATCCCCATGCATGCACATGCAGTTCTTGTACATTTTATTTCCTGCTGATAAATTCAGATGCTTCACTGCTGGCACGGCCTTCATTGTGGGGCACAGGGACAGTACACATGCTGCCCTCCTAGTGCCCAAGAAACTAAGTTTCTCTACAAGGAACCTTCCTTCTTTTCCTGGCAGAGGTCCTCCTGCAGATGCATTCTGTTGGGATCTGTGGGTCTGATGTTCACTACTGGCAGCACGGTCAGATCGGGAGTTTTGTCGTCAAGAGCCCCATGGTGTTGGGACATGAAGCTTCTGGGACTGTGGTCAAAGTGGGACCAGGAGTGACTCATCTGAAACCAGGTAATTAAATCAAAACTGCCTTTTTATTTGTTTTTATTTGCTACGCAGTTCCTGAGGCTGTGTGAATGGGCTGTGCTTTTTGGTTAGATAAATGTATCTGATGTTCTGAGCTGTGAGTTGCACAGTGTGACCTGCTCTTTCACAGAGTATGACGGTGCTGCTATTGATCACCCAGCCTGGGCACTGTACTTTATGGTATCTCTTAGGTATGTTTTATCCTGGGCCGTCCTGAGCTGATCTGACTTTATTTTAATAAATGCAATCAGAGTGTATGCTGGCACAAGGTGCCTTTTGAAGAAGGCAGATAAAGCTTCAGAAACCATGTACATGGCTCTTGCCAACAACCTGCTGTTAATGTTTCTTCACTGTGTGTGTTCTTGAAGGAGCAAATGGCCTCCTGCAGTGGAGAGAGGTCACTGGAACAACTCTACCAGGCCCTGTGACCTGGACCTCCACAGTCCACTGTGCTCATGAGTGTCCTAGAAAATGGGATGAACGGAGAATTTTGCAAAGTTAACTGATGACAGCAACTTTGGCAGGATGGAGAGGACAGGGGAGAACTAGCAGGAGTCAGAGGGACCTTCAGGGTGCCAGAGCATCCCCCTCTGGCCATAGCAGAGGCAGTGCAGTGGGCTAGATGGCTCTTTACTGCCATCCATCATCCTGCTTGCTACCGTGGCTGACTGCAAGCCTGTTGGAGAGCTTTGCTGAGAGATTTGCCTTTGATTGGCTTGCTCTGCCAAATAAAATGGGCTGTCCCATGTCCCTTGCATACTTGCAGACATGCAGTTGTTGTCTTTAGTCCATCCTGCTTTTGTGACTGCAGTTAAATAATTACTCTTTGTCCTGCACTGTGTATCCTTCCAGAAGTCTGGGTTACTCTGTCATAGCATCAAGATGTCTCTGTTCCCTGCTTAGTCCTGGCTGACTCCTGGGTGTGCTTCTGCACCATAAGCTTCCTTCCCAAGGAGCCACCCTTTTCAGTTGGCAGTATGGTGGCCAGCAGAGCTTACCTGCTTTTTCCTAATTGTTTCCTCTTTCAATTTTTAAGGATTCTGAAAAAAATCTGGCCACTGTGTGATTGCCTGGGGTCAGGGCTGCCTTTTCATCTGCAGTGCAGGTGACCCAGCTTCCATCTGCTCTGTGTGTGCCTCTGAAACACCAACTTTTTTCAACTAACGATGAAGATTGGTCATGAGGCCACCATGAAGGAAGTGTTAGGAACTTGCCTGGCATGTGAGGCGTGGTGTGTCTCGGTTAGCATATGTCCCTCAGGCTTCTCCTGTGCCAGTGTTTCATGCTGTCTTGGGTGGTTGTTTCATGCTACTCACACCTATGTGCCCACCTTCCTCCTGAGTAACTCAGTCTGCTTTCCCCCTGCCAGGTGACCGCGTGGCCATCGAGCCTGGTGTACCCAGAGAGGTGGATGAGTTCTGCAAAACTGGACGCTACAACCTGTCTCCAACCATCTTCTTCTGTGCCACTCCTCCTGACGATGGCAACTTGTGTCACTACTACAAGCACAGTGCCAACTACTGCTACAAGTTAGTTTGTGCTCCCTTTGCAGAGAAGTATTTACACCCTGGCAAGGATTAGCTGGAGTGATCACCTCTTGGCCCTTTTGAGTATTGCAGTAAGCACTCTCTCTACTTGGAACACGGCAGGTTTTGTTGCTTTCTGATCCAAAAATAACATGTCTAAGGCTTGGATGGCAGCCACGTTGCAAAGCATTTGTCAGTCAGGTGTAGCTTATCCCCTCTGGTGGCAGATATAAACAAACTTTTCTTGCATGTTTCCTGGGATGTCACCACTGTTTTACCCTTTAATAATTTTCCCATTTGCTCCCTGCTCTTTGTTGCTTTTCTGCTGTGTTTTTATGTCCTTGCCTTCTTATGATGGTGCCTGAAGGTCTGATTCTTTGAGCTGAGATAGCTGTGCTGCTCCTTTTCAGGAAGCCCCACAGTTGTGGCTGATGCTTTTTTCTGTCATTTGAAACAAAGTCATCCTGCTCTGAGAAGAAGGGGAACAGAGAGCAGTGTCCCTGTTTACTTGCTTTTTTGTTGTGATGCTGGGTGGCCTCGCCAAGCTGCCAGCATTCCACATCTGTTTTCATATCCCATTCAGCAAACTTCAGTGTGTTTTTAATTGTGTCAGGGCTGATGCGTTTTGCTTCAAAGCAAGTCAGTGCTTAAGTACTCTGGTGAGTTCACTAGAAACTCGAATAAACCTCTGCAGTGCTGTGCCCACAGAAGTGCATTTACACGAGGAGATAAAATAGTCTGAGGTAGAGTCCCCCTAAGACTGCTCTACCTGTGGAGCTTGTTCTTTCTTGGTCTTTAAGGGGCTGGTGGCTCCATCAGCAGGAATGTCCTTGGGTTTGATCTTTGGTGACTGCAGAGGAAGCATTCAGGATCCCGTTGGGCAGAAAGAGACATGACAGTGAATGCTTTTCACATGAGAGTCCTCAGGCAGGAAGCTTCCTCAAAAGTGGATCCCAAGCAGCTGCTGTCAGGGTGAGATGCTGGTCTGGATGGGGCAAACTTCTCACTGTCTGGAGCCACTGTCACAGATTTCCTGTGTGTTGTTTAAGTAACATTTTCTTACAACATCACGGTTTTTTTCTTGGGAGGAAGTACCTGCTTTGTAGCTGTCTTCTTCCAGAGTTTCGCTTTGTTTACTTATTTATTTATTTAACCTTTGAAATGCAAGGCCTGCATCTGCTGCTCCCAGTTTCAGATCAGCAGTGCCATGGCAGTTTGGTGTAGAGCAGATTCCCTGGCATGAAGTCACTCTGCCAGCACAGATTTGCTAAGAAAAGATGATGTCTGAGCTCAGTGGGCTCTCACATGTTTGTGCAGGTATTGTCTGTCCTGCTGCTGGCAGCAAGACTCTGCATTGGATGTTCTGAGTAATGTGATGGAGGTGGGATCACGCTGCAAAGCTGCCCTCCCCTGCCCAGGCCCAGTATTAGCAAATGTGATGCCAAACTCTAAGACAACTGAACTCTTGGGGTCAGCCCTTTAATGCCTCCTGGAGAGAAGGGACATGCAGATATCTTACAGCTGTCTTCCCACAACTGTCATTTCCGTTACTTTGGCTTTGTGTTGGCCTGGCCAAGACCTGACCTCCAGCTTCCCAGGGCTGT
Source organism: Florisuga fusca (assembly GCA_038090715.1). Classification (NCBI taxonomy): domain Eukaryota; kingdom Metazoa; phylum Chordata; class Aves; order Apodiformes; family Trochilidae; genus Florisuga; species Florisuga fusca. Next base: position 2,080,604 of record JAAWXA010000040.1, read on the forward strand.
CAGAAAGACCTTCCTCACAGACAAGAGTTCCCAGCACCCGCTGTGTGACAGCTAACACTGGTGGCTTTCCAGAGGGTTGTGATTTATTTCTGTCAGCAGCAGTTCAGAAGATTTTCAGTGCCCCCTCTGCTTTTTTCCATCACTTAGGCTCGCTGTATTACAATGCTGTTCCTGTCCAGAAAGTGGCTGGTACCCACTGCACACCTATTCCCTGCCTGCAAGGAGGGTGCATGCTGGCACCAGTCCAATGGTTGAAACACTTGATGCATCAGGGGAATTCTCCTCAGGCATGGTGGGGAAACCTGGATCTGTCTGCCTCTGCTTGTTGTAGCAGCACTATTGGCTGCAATGTACTTTTTAAGAGCATGAAGCTGAACCATTTAACCCAGACGAGGGGGCTGGGAGCTCACTGGTGGGTCCCATTCATAGAGCAGCCTTTGGGGTGGTGCTTATGCAGCTGTGGGGGTTTATTCCAAAGAGGATGAGTGAAAGAGGAGTTTTTGGGCTGACTCACCAGGTACTGGAGAGATAATGGTGTGGTTCCCTGTGTTTGATGCTTGGGCAGACCTCACTACTAAATGGTTTAGGTTTACCTGATGCTGCTTCAGAGGAGGGAAGGAGGCAGAGCTTCTTGAAGCACTTTCCAGCCCTGCATTCCTCAGACCAAGGGAGAGAGTGTCTCTTGCCATTGTGGTTTAGACTCAGGTTTGGTCTTTGAATGCCATGGCTTTTCTCTCATCCTCATAAACCTCTTTGGTGACTATTGCTTGTGTCTGGTTCTTGCAGGCTTCCAGATAACGTCACCTTTGAAGAAGGAGCCCTTATCGAGCCCCTTTCTGTGGGAATCCATTCCTGCAAAAGAGCTGGAGTCACTCTGGGAAGCAAAGTCTTTGTGTCTGGATCTGGTAGGGTGAACACATTCAGTCCTGGGGTTCTCTGCCTGCCAGGGCCTGGAGGGGGACAGGATGCAAGCTATGCTTTAGGCTCTGCTGTGAGCATGGGTGTTGGCAGAGTTACAGGGGTACTGGGGGGGACCTGGAGGCTTTCCCTGCCCATGCTGCCTTTGGAGAAGCCCAGATGCCAAGTGCAGGATCCGGATGTGCTGAGCCTGCCAGCTCCAGGGGGAGGAGGAGAGGGGTGGCCTTTTCCTCACAGAGCCCCTGCTGTAGCAATAGCTGCTCTCTCAGCAGCTGGTCTCACTACCCTGGGATCACGGTGATGCTGAGATCCCAGAGCTGCACAGTTGGAACCTCCTTAACCCTGGGAACATGCTGAGCTCTTAAGCCTATGGCTGGTGCTTTCTGGCAGCTGTGTATTTTCTCTTTTCCTCTTTTACCCAGGACCGATTGGGCTCGTTAATGTGATCGTTGCCAAAATGATGGGTGCAGCAGCTGTGGTAGTTACTGGTAAGTCCTTTTGACCTTTAAGAGTGGGCCTGTTTCCCAAAATAAAACACCTTGACTAGTTCCAAATTATTCCTGCAAGGTAACTGCTGGGGGAGGCAGTCCAAGTCTGTTTGGATGGAGTAGTCTGTTTGTGAATGGAGTATTAGTGTGTGCCTCTCTGGAGGGAATCCTAATAAACAGGGCCTGGAAGTAGTGTTGCCAGCTCCTCCTGCTGCTCTCTGATGGTTCTGAGAGGCAATGACTGGCAGGAGCAATTACAGGTATAGCTAGACAATGAGCACAAGTTGCTACAGAGTTTGGGGGCCAAAGGCCCAAGCTGGACCTTTCAGAAGGTTGCTACTGCACCTCCTACACTTCAGGCAGGTGTATTTTTGACCTCTCGATTAGTGTGTTTCCATTTTGGGGCTGACAGACAAAAATCAGGTCCCACCCTTATGCCTTTGTGGAAGCACCCTTCAGTAGTAGCTCAAACAAAACCTAAGGCAGGTGATTACCTTCTCCTCCCTAAATCCTCCTGCTGCCAAGTCCAGGGCATTTTTTGCTTTGTTGGTTCCACCCTACAGGCATGTGCTTGGGGGATGGGATCAGTCCAGGCCTCAGATTTTGTGAAATGTTGTAATTTGAGGATGATGGTTTCTATAGCATGAAAAGCAGCTCTGACTCTTGAATCATATATATGCTGTGCCGAGGTGAGCTGGTGCAGGAGCTGGTGGGTGACCCAGTCCTTGGGTGGAGAAGGGCTTGGTGAGCTGGCAGGGGTTGGTGGGGCTGAGGCAGCTGATTCAGATGCCACCCCATTCCCACTCCTGTCTGCCTGTGTTCCTCCTAGTAACAGGGAGCTGCTGTTGCCTCTGCCTGTAGGCTGCTCCTGGGGACCTTTGGCAAGCAGGTCTGGGTAGCATGTGCCACAGGGCTCCAGGTGGCCATAGGAAGTTCTTGGTACATGGTTTGTAGGCTCAGCAAGCTCATTATGGGATTAACCCCTTCACCTTGGCCTAGGTAATGATCCTGACTTGTAGATGTCTCCCAGCTGAGAGGTGTTTGGCAGAGACACCCATGGAGGTGCTGTCCCATGAAATATTTGTACGTGACATGAGCTGAAGAATGGGTTTAGTTTGGCACATTGCCACTGGGGATTTTACTGCCCTTTTCAAGGAACTGATTTTCAAGTCAGCTTTAGGAGCCAACACCTGCAAGGTGGCTGCCCACAAAGGCTCTCTTGTGCTTTGCCACCAGGTGCTTGAAATTCATTGCCTGGAATATTCGTGATGTGTTTGTGAAGAGCTTTGTCTCAGTAGCATTTAAGGCTCAAAATGTTTGTGTTTGTTTTGACAAGCTGCATGCAAATACCAAAATATCTAGAAGAGCTTCTTCCTGACTTGGGGAGAACTCAGTTCCTGCAGCTTATGCAGTGAATGTCTTTGGCACACCAGGAGTCAACAGATTTTGGAAAGTTAGGGTCTGTTCTCTGAGACTCCTGGCAAGTGGCTGGCACTGTGGCTAGTGACTACTGCTCAGCCCTACCCTTCCACAGGCTTCTGTATGCCAAAGCTGGCCTTTCCTCCCAGATACAGCAGCTCACCTGATAAAGCTGCTTCTGATAACCTTTGCCCTCTCTCTGACGTGCTTTATTCCTGGCAGAGTAGTGTTCTGCCTTCTGAGCAGAGTGGTTGATACCTCTAATGGGCCGCAGCTGGATGCAGAAGATGGGTTTGTTTCATGGGTCCTCATCTACTCTTCCCTTGGTTCACTCCACTCCTCTGCTGAGTGGCTGTGATTGGTATTTATGGACAACTTTCTCCCATCCTTTGGCCTTGCTGTGGACATGGCTGTTGCTCTGAAAAGCTGTTTCTCTCCTTAGAGGCATGTAAAAGAGCAGCCTTCTTCCCCAGCAAGTGAAGTGACAGGTTGGATATTCATGTGGTGGTGTTGGGCTGTCTTGCCTCACTCTGTGCACCTAGTACTTCTTACTTAAGGGAAACTATTCCCCTTGTGCTATCTAAACCTGATGTCCTGGGTGCTGACACCTCCAGAAACCCTGGGAATCAAGGTCAGGGAAGATGAGTAACTGCACTCCTTTGTGGAAGAAGATCAACGTAGAAAGCATGAGGGCTTCCAGAATATTTGCCTGTTAAGTTGCTTCATAAAGCATCATTAGAAGCTTCAGTGTAATTCAGGAACTTCCTTGGGAGTAGAGACACAAGAACAAGCTACTCTTAGCCTGGCAGCCAGAACTTTAATTAGCTTCAGTGGCTGGGAAGTGAAAACTTCTGACTAGAGGCAAGATACAACCCTTTAAGTGTGTGATTGACCCATTTCCCAAGAGTTGAGTGAAGTTCAGCCACAGGAAGGTTTAAAACCCAAACAGCTTGGTCCTTCTCAAGACTCAGAAGTGTCTGGAGCTCTAAGCAATACAGTAACCTTCACCTTTGATAACCTGTGGGTCTGTCAGCTTCAGTAAGTGCTTGGTGGTGATTCACTCAGGCTAGGTGTACCAAGATGTTATCAGAGCCCTGACCAGGTCTGATGGTATTGCTGCTGCATCCTGCATGCCTCTGATGTGAGGACTTCCTTCCTGAGCAGGTCAGCAAACCAGAACTGACTGTAGGAAAAGTGTGGGATGGTTGCTGTCTGAGAGTGACTTTTATGACCACTTCGAAATGCATGGGTTGGCAGGGCCTGTTGCTCCAGTACTCTGCTTCTGGTTGTGTTTCTGCCAAAGAGACAGTGTAAAATATGTTAGTGACTGTGCAGATACTATAACTGGCTGGTTCCAGCTGTGTCTGGTGCCAGCTGATGTTTGGACACCAAACTTCATGGGGATTTTGGTCCATTGCTGGGAGCACCACTGAGCTCCTGTGGTCTCCTTGCCCTACAACTGAGATTTGGGAGACATCAGCTGTGCCAGGCAGAGGGTTTCTTAGCACTTCAGGTGCCTCAGAACTGCTCTTGCCCTTGGTCTTGCTTCATGGGAGGTGTCTGAGTGCAGCTCAGGCAGCAGAGGGTCAAGTATGGCCTGAGGCCCAGTGCTCAGAGCTTGAGAGGGACAGAGGTGACTGATGCCTCCTGCAGCCACAGGAACAGGTGCCTACATCAAAGCTTTCAGGGTGATGCTGCCCTTAATTTCCAGCCTTGGCTTTTCCTCCTTCATCTGCATTTTATTACCCTTTGATATCCCTTCTTGAAACCCCTTCCAGCGGCCTCCTGCATGCTCATCCCTGTGGGTGTGCCTGCACCCAGCATCCTGAGCCCCCCGGCTGCCGGTGCAGACGTGTCCATCAGCTGCCCTGACAGTAACATCACACTCACCGTGTCGTGGGCAGGGTTGGTCCTCTGGCCTGGCTTCCTCCCAGTGCTGGGGCTGAGTCAGAGCAGATCATCTCAGAGCGGAGGCCTCATCCTCCTTCTCTTGATATTTTTCCCCCTATCCCCATCTCTGACTTCTCTGAAACCTGTGCCCTGGTGAGATGGGTGTTTTCCAGTTTGGGGTGGGTGGGTGTGCTGGGTGTCCTGGAGAGGAGCACTCCCCTGGCAAAGGCATCATTTCCTGATTTTTCAAGCTGAGGACCTGTGGCAGCAGGCAGTGCTTACTCCTCAATCTTGGGCATAGAAAACCTTGGCTGTTACAGCTCAGTTTCCACCTTTGATCCAGATGTGTTTTCCAGTGCCAGCACGCAGGCCCCTCTAGACCACCACTTTGCTGCAAGGCAAAGAGGTTGTTCCTGCCTGGGAAATGCCACTCCTCCCTGCTGTACACCTCCTTATCTCCAGAGATGTCCTGATAACCAGTGTGCCTGGAGAGGGATGGGTGGCTTTCTTCCAGGGAACACGGAAGAGAAGAGACAGTTTGGCTACCCACCAGGGCATCTCACTGTATTGTACAAACCATTTTTTTGGATCTTCAAAAGATATTTATATACTGTGAAGATCCTTCTGCACAGAGTACCAGAGAACAGCCATGCCCTAGCAGACGTTCATCATCACCAACTTTATTGCTGTGTTAGTGGGGTATCTGAGGTCACCACACTGCCAGATCTACTCGTTTTGGTTTTTGGGGCTTGCCTGCTTATTCATCTGTGATAGAAACTGCTTGAGATGCTCAGCAGCCTCCAGTGCTGCTGCAAGGAGAGTAAAAGGGTGGGAGAGGTCGGTAGCAGCAGGGATGTACTTAGTGTTGACAGCTAATGCATTCTGAGGTTTGTTCAGCTGAAAGCATCTACTGATGGCTCATTGAGGAAGCCCTCAGAGAGCTCGTGATCTGCTCTCATCCAGTACAGTTAGAAGTGAGATAGCCACATTGATGGTCTGCTGAGCCTGGCATCTCCTGTCAGAAAGGCTTCTTGGTGCTGTGCCATCTCTATCCAGGTGGTTTCTGGGCGATTGGGGTGCAAGGTGAGAGCAACCTTCCCTCTGCTTAGTGTCCTCTGAGAGGTATCCTTGAGGGTGTGAGCAATAACAAATTATCTTGAGAGCCTGGGAAGGAAAATGCAGAAGTCACTGGTGGTTTTTTGCTTCATCATTGGCTCCTCCCTAGGTTAACTCACTGAGTGTGTGCGTAATATTTTTACAGTCCTTTTTCAATACCATCTTCTGCAGCTGGAAAGCCTTTGGCATCTCCTGCATCTTTAAGTTGTCCTCATCACTCATCCTTCTCTTCCTTCCCAGAATAGTGAGCAGATCTTGTCCCTGCCTCCTCGTCAAATTCCAGGGAGGGAGCATAGACCCTTTCCTGTCCTGGTTGTGTGCTGCCATATGAACACATGTTCAGACCTCAGACATGTGCTTCCATCAGTGCTTGTCGATAGTGGCCTTCTTGCACCCAGGGTGGGAAGCCCTTTGGTCTGGCTGTTCTACATAAATTCTTGAGAAGATAACTAGTAGAGGCAGTTTCCCACCTTGTCCTGCCATGTAACCAATGCTGTCTTCTCTCCTGAGAGATCTAGCAGCTGGCCACCAAAATACTCCAGATGGGGGTAGGAAGCAGACTGCAGGCTCAGGTTTTCTCTCCTTCTGCTTCATGAAATGCTCCAGTTCTTGACTTGTTTTGTCTTTTCCCCAGATCTATCTGCCCCTCGCCTGCAAAAAGCCAAGGAGGTGGGGGCAGATTTCATCATTCAGGTGAAGAAGGAGACCCCGCAGGAGGTGGCCTCCAAAGTTGAAAGCGTGCTTGGCTGCATGCCCGAGATAACTCTGGAGTGTACAGGAGTGCAAGCCTGCATCCAGACTGGCATTTATGTGAGTACCTCCTGTCCCCAGGGTGGAGCAGGGGTGGCCTTGGCTGCAGTGACCCTGCAGTGGGTGGCTGTTACTTCGCTCCCGTAGTGCTCAACGTCAGTGAGTTTGGTGTGGGGAAGGGAAGGTGCTCATTAGACAACAAACTAAGAGAGACAGTTGAAGAACTAACATCTTGGCAGTCAGATAAGTGTCTGGTGTGATGCTCAGGTGCTTTACTTCTTACCAGAGTAAGATCTCCAAATCCCAAGCATGGCCACACAGGAGTGTCGGGGCAGTACAAGTAGGCCACCATCTTCCAATAAGCCGAAGTTATGTTCAGTTCAGGAGAATAATTAAGAAAATTCATTCCATTAGGAGAAGAAAGCAGTTGAGGAGAGGATGTTTTGCTGTCATGAACTTCCTGATGGGAGGCCCTGGAGAAAGTGGTGCAGTTTCACATTGAGACAAACAGGACAAGCTGCAAAGAGCCAGTGGAGCACCAGGCTCTTAGGGTTAAATCTCTCCCTTTGAAATCCAAAAGTACTTTTTGTACTCTGAAGTGGCATCCATGTCTCAGAATGAGATTTAGATACTGAAATCCTTCAGAGATTTTTGCAAGGTTGCTTGTTAAGCCTTATTTATTCTGTGTATCACACATTACAGGCCATGACAGCCTCCTGCTTCTCCCCTGGCTTCTCTGCCATGTCCTGGGCTGTCCATTACAGCCACAAAACGTGCCTTTAGTTTTTTTACAGACCACTGCACAGGCTCTGGTGGTGGTGTTTTTGCAAAATGTAATGTCTTTATGTGTTTGTTCTCCAGGCCACTCGTTCTGGTGGGACCTTGGTGCTGGTGGGCCTGGGGCCTGAGATGGTCACTGTGCCCATCATGAACGCGGCTGTGCGGGAGGTGGACATCCGGGGGATATTCCGCTACTGCAACACGTGAGTCTCCTGCAGGGTGGGATGATGTGCCTCCAGGTCTGTCCTTAGAAAATTCTTGCTTCCCACAGGGAGCAGGGACATGGAGAAGGCTGGTTTTTCCTTACAGCTGTTAAACCTCATGTCAGCACTGTGGTGCACGCCGTGTGTCTGGTGTGTCCTGTGTTTTGTGCCTTGGTTCCTGCATGAGCCCTGCACTGCAAACGTGACCACAAGAAGGCCCCCCGGGTGGGTTGTCCCACTGTTGAGAAAGGAAGAGACCAAATAAAAACCCCTTACTCTGCTGCAAGCCAGCAAGATAAAATGTAAAGTAAAAGTCATAATTCACACTTGTGCCTTCAACTCTTAAGCCCTCTAGAAAGGGAAGGCCGGGTGCTGGGGGTGTCCACAAGTGTGCTGGCTCTCATGGCACAGCAGGGAGCACACAGCTTTCAGCTGCTCCAAGCCTTAGTGCTGGGAGATCTCTAAGCAGCAGCTCTGCCTGGCTCTGACCATACACGCTGCTGTGTGAGAAGCTGGCTGCCTGCTAGCCTCCACCTCTTTGACTATTGTATTGTCCATTTTGAAGCAAAGGACACAGGGAATCTTCATTCTGGGCACAGAGTCAACATCCCAAGCGCCACATTCTATGCCAAACTGTGTATCCATCCTTGTCCTGGAAGGAAATCCCATTGTCAGTCTTGCTGGACATCAGCAGATGCTGGGATTAACAAGAACCTTGTCGAGTTTTCATCATTTTGTGTAACCTGAAGTTACATCTGGAGCCACTCTGAGGGCTGTGTGTGCTCTCTCCAAAGAGCTGAACTGCAGTGTGTATGGACAGGCAGGTCTTTGAGTGTCTTGGAAGCTGGCCTTGCCCTGGAGGCAGGAGGAGCTCAGCTGTCCTCAATTTGTTCATGTACTTGAGGTTTGCAGCCTGGTTTCTTCTCTGCTCAGATCTGTGCTTCCCTGGTAGTGGAGCAAGAATTTGCTTAGTCTGTAAGGTTGTTTTCCAGGAAGGATATATGAGCTGTAGTCAAGCTCCTTTAAATGAGGCAGTTTGGGAATAAGATGAGCTGCTGCATCCCTTTGTATCCCCATCACTCTAATTTGGCCCATTTGGATGGGGCGGGAAGGCAATCAAATTGAGCAAGTCTCTGCCAAAGAGGACAGTGGAAGCTGAGTGAGGCTTTTCTTTCTTCTCCCTGCACCAAGACGATGTGTCTGGCCTGTGCAGTGATCAGTCTGCCAGCATGGAGGCTGGCTGAGAGGGGAGCAACAGGCAGAAGTTTTGGTTTGCATTTGATATCTCAGGTGTCTACTTGTTTCCTGCAATTTCCACTTCCTTTTCACTTCCTTCCTCCCTTGACGCTTGAGGTTCCTCCTTTGTTTTTTTGGGCAAAACTCTCCTTGGTTGTCTAGGCTGAGGATATTTCTATCATAGAATCATAGAATCATAGAATCATAGAATCATAGAATCCTAGGGGTTGGAAGGGACCTCGAAAGATCATCTAGTCCAACCCCCCCTGGCAGAGCAGGGCCCCCTAGAGTACATCACATAGGAACGTGTCCAGGCAGGTTTTGAATGTCTCCAGTGAAGGAGACTCCACAACCCCCCTGGGCAGCCTGTTCCAGGGCTCTGTCACCCTTACTGTAAAAAAATTTTTTCGAACATTCAACTTGAACCTCCTATGCTCCAATTTATACCCATTACCCCTTGTCCTATCACTGGTCACCACTGAGAAAAGCCTAACTCCATCTCCCTGACACTCACCCCTTACATATTTGAAAACATTGATGAGGTCACCCCTCAGTCTCCTTTTCTCCAAACTAAAGAGACCCAGCTCCCTCAGCCTTTCCTCATAAGGGAGATGTTCCACTCCCTTAATCATCTTAGTAGCTCTAATCATGAAACTGGTCTTCTCCAGGCTCCTTCCTGGGAGCTCCAAGCTGGTGACTGCTCTCACCTCCTGCTCTCCCCTTCCCTGGCAGGTGGCCCATTGCAATTGCTCTGCTGGCATCCAAGCAGGTCAACGTCAAGCCCTTGGTTACGCACCGCTTCCCCCTGGAAAAGGCTCTTGAGGCCTTCGAGACCACCAAGAGAGGCGAGGGGATCAAAGTCATGCTGAAGTGTGACCCCAACGACCAGAACCCCTGAGATGCTGCCGTGCCTGGCCCTCTCCCCTGCCTTAGATGGGAAGCATGAGGCCACAGGGGGCTGATGTATGGCTGTGGCATGTGGCCACAGTCCCCTTATGCAGGCGCTGCTTTGTCATAGAGCTAGAAAATCAAATGCTAATTGAGGGTTAATGACACTGAGGGACACACCATTAGAGCATTAACTGGTAACTGCCAATGGAGAACAATAGGGGAACAGTTTGAGTCAAAAATGCTGCTGTTTGGTCAGAGACAGTGCTTGGCATGGTTGGCTCTTCTCTGGCAGACCCCATGCACAGAAGAGCCCGTGTCAGGCAGAGCTGGTTTTGTCCACGTAGGTGGAATGAGGATGGAGATAATGGTGCTCCACTTTCCTGCCCCAGCACTGTCCAGGGGCTGTGCTTGTCACAGCTCTTCCCACATGGCATGGGATAACTTTATGTGAGTGACCTTCCAGTCACACTGTCCCGTGAGGATGCTCAGGGAGTGTTAGAGCCTGTGGAACAAAGCATCTGCACGTGTAGGTAATTGTCTCCATGCTCTTTGCAGATAGCAAACAGGAGGCCCAAAGCTCAGAGCCCAGGGATTATTTTGAAGCAGCAGTCTGGAAACCAGCTGGGACCATATCTGCTGTGTCTTCTCCTCCCATGGGGCAGAAGGACCACTGCAGAGCAGGCTGCAGTGTAAAGGGAAACTTGGGACCATAGGGAGCCTTCTCCTTCTGTGGGTCCCAAGTGGGGGCTGCTGCTGGGGGACATGTCTGGCTTTTTGGCATGGAGGGGAGCAGGGGTGAGGAGGGAGGGGACAGCATCACTCAAAGGTTTTACCACTGGGAATTATAACTTTTAGGGATTTCAGGCCTTCCTGCTGAGTTTGTGAGCCATGAACAAGGTACTAGCGAGGTTGTGGGTTGCAGATAAAATTCATCTTTGATTACAATCATGTTAATTTTAGTACTGTGAGATCAGTCCCTTCCTTGGGCCAGTACTGAACTTTCCTCAATAAATGCTGCCTGCCAGATGTGTCTGTGTCCATTGAAGTGTTGGGTGGGTGGGTTGAAAGGGGCTGAGTCTGTGCAGACCCCTGGGCTGCTGCACTGCTGGGTCTCACTGGGCTGCAGGTGAACTGGGTGCTGGCAGGACCATGAAAGTTGAACCAACCCACATGCTTGTCTTCAGGACATGGGGTAAAGGCTGTAAGAAGGCCCACCACAGAGCCCTTTTGTTACTGGGGAATAGAGAGCTGCTCCCTGTGGTCCTGAGGGCTGAACCCATGGCTCAGCCTTTTTGGGCTCCTTGGCTGCAACTGGTTCTTATGCCAGGTCCTGCTGGGGACACATTGCTATGGGTGATGGGTCTGTTGAGACAGAGTCTTTGCAGCTGAGCCTGGGCTCAGATCTGTCCCTCCCCTAACCCTTCACCCCATGTACATCACCAGGGGAAACTCTCCCAGTTAACCCATTTCCCAGCAGAACAGACTCCTGACTGGAGTACAGACTCCTGACTGGGAGGAAGCCTAGCACCATGACATGACTATTGCAAGGCTCAAGGTGACCAAATCCCAATGACAGAAAGGGTTTTAAAACTTGAATCAGCTTTATTTAAGCTCAGTCACAGCCTGGGAGAGAAGCAGCCCAGCGATATAAATCCAGGCATTAGTTAAACAAGCCCAAATGATCCCTGATCAAAGTACAGTGGCACTGCTGAAAGAAGCCAACACAAAGACAACTAATGCCTGATGACACCCAGGGAGGGCCCAGGGTGCTAAGGAGCAGACACCAACCAGGGTGGTAGGAAAGCTGAGCCTGAGGAATGGTGAGGAGCTCTTGTCTCTTCGCCCCATGTGTGTGCCACCAGGGCCTTGGAGCAAACTGCTGTCAGCTCTGTGCAGGCACCAGGCTGTTCCCCAAAGCTCTTGTGACATTCTCAGAGCTGCCCGGCAGGGCACGAGCTCTATCTGGATTCAGAAGGCAGAGCCAGGCTCAACTGCAATATGGGGTTTTCTGGATGGGGGCACACCAGCCCGACCCTGGGCAGGGGGCTGCAGGGTGACAGCAGGACACCTGGGGCTCGGGGGTCATGCTGTGGCTGTGGGAGGGGGACACTGGGGCAGCAACGCTTTGCTGGTGCACCACCTGCTGGTCTCAGCTCTGAGGGTCTCAGCATCCACACCTGGGCCTCGGGTGGCTTTCTCCCAGGGATGGTGGTGGGTGGGAGCTCAGGAGCATGACCACCCAGAGCAGTGCCGGACAGGGGATGGGGCTGAATGCACATTTCCAAAGAAGACAGCAGTTCACGGGGTAGAGTCAAAAATTCTCATAGTGATGGGCAAAGTAAGCCTGGTCCATCTTGTTCAGCTGCTGACAAGCCTTTTCCACATCCTTCGTCATACCAGGTGGGCCACAGCTGAACACCCCGATCTTCTGGACCTGGGGAAGGAGGGAAACAAAGGGGTCAAACCCAGCACCAGCTCTCTGCCCACCCCACCTTGGCCTTTTGTCCTCTGGCAGCTTTGGTCATGGCTGAGCACTGTCCCACTCTGAGGTGGTTTTCAGGGAGGCTGTGCTCCCTGTGGAGCTACTGGGGCCATGGAGGAAGGATGGGATGCCCCAGGGTCTCTGCCAGCTCCACCACAGCCAGGAGGCTGGCTGGTAAGGGGCATCACTGATCCTCACAGCTCATCCTGGCTCCAGAAGGGAATCAGAGCTCATAACCCTTTGTCCTGCCCTTGGTGCAGATGACAGCAAAGTCTCCAGGGCCTCAGGGACAGGCTAAGGGCCAGTCCTCCATACTGGCTGGTGGATGGCCCTCCTCCTGTCCCCAGCGGGGCACTGACCTCGGGGTGCACCTCCTGCAGCGAGCTGAAGAAGTGTACGAAGGGCGGGCGCCCAAAGTGGGTGATGGAGCGCAGCCCCGTGAAGAGGCTCTTGTTCAGCACCTTCTGGAAGTGCCGCTCACAGATGTACTGGAAGAGAGATCAGTGCACATCAGGTGGCCCAGCAGAGCCCTGCAGGGCCCGGCAGCCTCCCCAGCTGGTGGCCCAGCTCACCAGCATGGTGGTGCGGAGATCGAACTTCTCGGCCAGCTGTGTGATGTAGATGTGCACAGAGACCAAGTCCTTCCTGTCCACCTCCTCCACCTCGCGGATGATGTCCGCCAGCCACTCAAACTGCCGCTGCGTGCGCGTCACCCAGATGAAGTAGATCTGTGGCACATGAAGATGAGGCTCAGCACCTTTGTGCATCATGTCCACGGGGATACTTCCCAGACGGATTATGGAGGATTTTTGCCCCCAGAGAGGCCAGCCACAGCAAAAGGCATCTTGGGAGGGCTCTTCCAGATGCCTCCTCCTCTTACCTTCTTACACTGCACCTTGCAGCTTATGGATGACTTGAACACCAGGTCCTTGAGGATGGATGCAAAGGGTGTCACACCGATGCCTCCTCCCACCAGCACTGACACCTCAAACTTGTTCCACTCCTGGTGGCCCTCCCCGAAGGGTCCATCCAGATAGAGCTAGAAGGAAGGCAGCCATCAGAACATAGCCTGCTACAGCTTGTCTAGGTTTTGGCTGCCTTCAAGGCTGGAGAAATGCCTTGAGCTGGGCACAACCCATCTCTGAGATGCTCTCAGGCTCAGATGCCCCTGGAGAAGCAGTGCAGGGCTCACCTTGGGCAGCTTGCCGGTGAGGGCCAGGCTCTCTGGGGAGTAGACCTCCCTCAGGCGGGTGGTCCAGGGCCCCACGGCCCGGATGTGCAGGCTCAATGTGTCCTCATGGGGCGCCGAGGTCAGGGTGAAGGGGTGGTACTCAGTGGTGCCCAAGGCCACGCAGGCGATGCGCACCCACTGCCCAGACTTGTAGTCAAAGTCCTGCGGCCGCTGGAATTGGAGGTGTGTGACACCTGGGGGGAGATGTGGGAGGGGACATCATTAAGGAGGAGACATCTTGTCGTGGTGGAGCCTCCTCTATCACTGCAGTCCCCTATGCTCTCGTGAAGAGCTTGGGCTGAGCTGGTGCCATGTGGCCTGGGAGGCTGTGGTACCTGAGGGCAGGAGCTCAGCTTTCACCACGCTGATCTCCACCTTCTTCCTGCTCAGGCTGAGAAGTTTGTCAGCACCATAGATGAGAGCCGGGACGATGAAGTAGATGTAGAAGCGGGGCTGCTGGATCAGGGCATAGCTGCCGTGGATGATGATCTGGGCAGGGAGCAGGTCTCATCAGCACAGCCAACCATCGCACCCAAACCCTAACCCTAACCCTAACCCTAATGGTGGCAGCTCCCTAGCAGCAGGAAGCTGAGACTGGGGCCACCAGCTCCTTTGGGACCTCCTCAGCTATTCCATCTCATCAGCTTGTCTGACCCATGGACTCATGGGTGCATTAGCACCACCCTTCCCTCCCACCCCAAATGCTTTACCAGAATGTAGAGCAGCATGTAGAGGTGGTGGGTGATCCAGAAGCCCTGGAAGCTGACACGTCGGAAGTGGTGGGTGGCAAACACGTACATCACGGCCAGGATGACAAGCAGCAGCACTCCCGTCATGCCTGTGAGAGAAGGGGTTGGGAGATCCCTAGGGAGATCAGGCCAGCCCCACCAGAACTCCACCTGGGCCAGGCAGAGCGCTGCCCATCTTGGGCACAGGCCTGCAGGTATGCTTGCTTTGTGGTCCCACCTGGAATAGTCTGGAAGAACCACCAGTAATACTTCCGGGGGACTTGGGACCTGGAGAGGCACAAGAGATTACACCATGGAGTGGCCACAGCAAACTCATGGTTTCCACTTTCATTTCTGTCCCTGCCCAGGACACTGTCTCTGGACTGTGAATTTCACCTACCCATCATCCACAAAGACACTGGAAAAGAGGCAGGATAAGACACTGAGGGGCATGACTGAGAAGATGTAGACGTTCACTATGTGACCTGCTGTGTGGAGCACTGTGAGAGACAGAAACCAGGAGAGAAAATCATCACTGTTTCTGTGGATGGAAATACAGCAGACCCAGGGACCTGGCGATTTCTCCTCTTCTCCAGTGCAAAGCACCTACATCTCCACAAGCTCTGTATGGGTCTGGAAGCTTCTGCCTGGTTCTGCTATGTCATGATGGGCTGGTCCTCCTCCTTTAGCTGTGATTCGTGGCCAGCACATCCCCCAGCAGCCCACCTACCTGAGAAAATGAGGGCTGCCATGGCAACCCAGCGGTGGAAGTCCACGGCAGCATCAAAGGGGATGTAGTGATTGAGGAAGGTCTCCCGAAGAACAGTGATGAGGTTGCGGCACATGGTGAGCAGGATGTAGGAGTACATGAAGGAGATGCAGGCAGCTGATCCCCGGGAGATGATGATCCCCACAAAGGTGGTCTGTGCAATTCCAGTGCTCGGGGACGCGAAGGCGTAGTCTGGGTGGATTTAGATCCGCCATTAGGAAGAGGGTTTTTTTCTGAGGAGCATGGTGGGATGCTAGCCCAAGTTGCCTAGAGAAGCTGTGGCTGCCCCATCCAGACTCCTCCACAGGTCCCTTCCAACCTCAGCAACCTTTTGGTTGGCCCAAGGGAGGACCAAACCTGTTGCCCAAAGCTTTGCCAGGACCTTTAACACCCCAGCATGCCCCATGCAACCAGCACCTTTGAGGAGCCAAGCCCCCCCCCCCCCCCCCCCCCNCCCCCACACACACACTCCCACACTCCCTGGGGCTGGGTGGACACTCACAATAGGCTCTTTCCACAAACACTCCAACAGTGATGGCAGAGAAGAGGGCCACACAGACAATATGGCGCCGGTAATTCTCAACGAAGCGATTGAACTCCTGGATCTTCTGCTGAAGTTTGCTCTGCTCATACTTCTTCCTCTGCGCTTTAGTGTACGGATGCAGCTGGTACTGATTCACCCTGGCAAACACCAGAGGGGCTGGTGTCATTTTTGAAGGACACTTCAAAGGCCATGCTGCCCAGCTTTGGGGTTTCCTCCCTGCACAGCGGCCACCTCTGCCCATCAGGGACTGCAGCAACCTGCAGGCCACAGTGTCCCTGGTTGATCTCAGGTCCTCCCATCATCTAAACACTTTTGAAAGCTGGTCACAAATGTGCAGACAGTGACTCACAAGGGAAACCACAGATAAGAAGAACCATCAATGATAATTTTCATAGTAACTCCCAGGGCGAGGGAAGGTCCCTGGAGCTATTGAGGGAAATCAGGAAACTCTGGCCATCGATAACAACCACTCAACTGCTTCCCTGTAGAAGTGTTTGCTGCAGCCACAGCAGTCAGGACCAGAGTCTCTCCCGCAGCTCTTGCAGGCAGCCCTCAGGTGAAGCAGCAGCCTCCCAAGGGGTGAAGGACCTATTGTCCCCACCAAGACAGGGCTGTTCCTGTAGCTCCTGTGATGGCCCTGCCTGGGCTGGCAGGGGTCTCACATCTCTGCATTGTCCTGGGGGTGCTGGCTCCTCACAGGATTGTCATTTGATGGTAGGGTTACCACGGCTGACACCAAGATGTGACAGACAGCAGACAGGCTGAACCCCAACCCAAGAAGTACTCCCAGAGAGACAAGACAGAGCCTACTCACTTTCTTCCTAGTCTCCTCCTCAGCTCTTGCCCTTCTGGCTCCATGTAGTGGCACACAGTGTCCAGGTTTGGGTCTTTCTCCTCCCCTGGGATGGTCCTGTTGGAAACAGAGCTGTGTCCAGCCCAAAGCCAGACTTGCAGAAGGAGCCTGCCAAATTTTTACCAGTTTCTCCACTTTCCATCTCAGGCTCAGCTGAGAAGGTGTCCAGCTCTTTCCTGCTTGCATTAACTTTAATTGCGTGGTACACAGGCTGGATTCACTTCAAAATAACCCGCCCCTTTAAAAAGCAAGGTGGGACTCCCATCCTCACATTGTGGATGCAATGAGAGCTCTGCATGAGGCAGATGAGGCAGCTCCTCCCCTCTGCCTGCCTGGGTGCTGGGGGAGGAGGACAGCAACCCCACCACAGCATCTGGCTGGCTCATGGCATGTGTCAGCATGTGTTCACATGGGGCATGTCAGCAGCCAGTGGGAGCATTTTTTGGAGGGGCTGAGGTGAAGGATGGATGCACATCAGGGCTTAAGGAGAAGAAGAAGCAGCAGCAGCAAAACCGAGGTGGATAGCTTACCCTTTTGGCTCTTTCTTATTTATGAAGGAGACACGGCTGCACACGTTTTGCTTGAGAGCCTGGGGGACACCTTTGAGAAGCCAAAAGGACAAAGAACCATTCAGAGCATACAAGATGCAGTGGACAAAGTGCAAGCATCTCCCCTGGGCAGGGCTGCAGTGGGGAGAGGCTCTGAGGTAACCCAAGTATGTCACGCCTGGAGCAACAGCTGATGCCCCATTACTGCAGTTAAATTGGAGAAACTGATGGGACAAGATCTGGGTGTCTGTCTCTCGTGTTGGGTGCTGCCCTTGGCCCCAGCCCTGCAGACCTGGGGTGACCCAGTGCTCCCTCCTGCCCACTGACCTTTGATGCAGAGCTGGGTGAGACGAAGCTCGTTGTCGTGGTCTCGCAGCAAGTAGTGGAAATCCTCCCACGTCAGCTCATCCCGGTCCTGAAACCCTGCAGCCTGAAACATGGACTCGACCACCTGCTCTGCCTGGTCTCTTGACAGGCAGTTGTTGGAGATCTCAATGAAAGACCTGGAGCAAGGAGGAGAGATGGGAACTTCAGAGGACCGTGTCCTTCAAACCACACAGGGTAGGGCCCTGGACAAGTCTCACAGGAGAACCAGGCTCTTGGTTGTGAGTGCTACATGGACTTTCATGTAGTACCCTTGGGGAGTGAAGAACAGAAGCTGGGAGCAGCTTTTGGAGACATCTGTGCTTACCAACATTGTAAAAAGAGCTAGAGAGATAAGAAGCACCTGAGCATCCTCAGAAACTCCTCCTTGGAGAGGAACCCATTCTCGTCAATGTCATACATCCTGAACATCACCTTGGACTTCTCCTCTGGGGACCCTAGTGGGGAAGTAAGAACAAGATCCTATTTTCAGCAACAAAGATGTTTTTCAATGTTGTCTTTGAGAGTCTGGGCCTGCATCAATGAAGCGTCACCCAGTTCTGAGCAGACTGAAAGCATGCTGCTGGTGGCAGCTTGGGGAGTGCCAGATGTGACCAGCATGACACCCTTCCACTTGGCTTTCTCCAGTGCAGGGTAAAAACTCAGGTAGATGCACACTCTGTTATCGTGCATTATTTTACAAACTTAAGATGTGCTCTTGCACAGCAGACTACTGAGAGCAACAGATGAAGACACTAACCAGTGCCAGCTCCCACCTTTCATGAAGACCACAAAGATGTCCAGGAATTCTCGGAAGGAGATGTATCCATTGCCGTCTTTGTCAGCCAGGGAGAACATGGAGTCCACAAACATGGAGTGGGCTTTGAGCCCCAGGGCCTCAGCAAACTCAGCCCTGCTCAGCTCACATGTCAAAGATTCCTTTGCCTTCTGTGAAGATTCAAAGTCAAGCTCCCCAGCATCAGACCTGTTGATTTCCAGCACCTGTCCCACAAAAGGAGTCCAGTGAGTGCTGGCAGAGCAGAAGGCTGGTGTTCACTTGCCTGACCTACTGTTTACAGACTGGTGGTTGCCCTGGCACAAAACCCATGGTAGATACCATGGGGAAGTCCCGTGTCTCTCCAACACTAATGCGACTTTCACACTGAACACCACTGACTGTTATGTAGACCTCAGTTACATCATCCTAGAATCAAAGTCTGGGTTAGGTTGGAAGGGACCTTAAAGATCACCTAGTGCCACTCCCCTGCCATAGGCAGGGTCACCTCTCGCTAGACCAGGTTTCTCCAAGCCCCATCCAACCTGCCCCTGAACACTGCCAGGGATGGGGCAGCCACAGCTTTTCTGGGCAACCTGGGCCAGGGGCTCAGCACCCTTGTAGCAAATTTCTTCCTAATACCTCATCTCAATCTCCCTTCTTCCAGTTTGAAACCATTCCCCCCTTGTCCCATCACTCCAGGCCCTTGTCCAGTGTCCCTTCCCAGCTTTCCTGGAACCCCTTCAGGTACTGGAAGGTGCTCTCAGGACTCCCTAGAGCCTTCTCTTCTCCAGGTTGAACAATCTCAACTCTCTCAGCCTGGCTCCAGAGCACAGATGCTTCAGCCCTCTCGTTGTCTTTGTGGCCTCCTTTGGACTCATTCCAAAAGCTCCATGGCCTTCTTATGTTGGGAAACCCAAAACTGGACACAGCACTGCAGTGAGGGTTTCATAAGAGAGTAATAGAGGGGGAGAAGTCTCTTTGCAACTTCAGGCCCTTGTATCACCATGGCAGAGTTCCCTTTGTCTTCTGCAAGGGAAAGTGTCCCTTGGCCCTGGAAGTATTGGCAGCTTTCTTTTGTATGGCTTAGGGAGAGCAGTAGTAGCACCACTCATTGCTTAACCAACAAGGAAATAACCTTCCTCCACACATCAGAGCCCACCACACCTCTACAGACCTGGGCAAACAGGTGCCTGAAGAAAGTCTCCAGAATTTGTTTCCTCTGCTTGTGGGTCACTGCCCGTTTCATCAGGCTCTGCTCCTTCATCTCAGACAGGTGCAGGTCAAGGCCACCCTCCTCCAAGCATCTTCGTAACTTCCCAATGAAGTTGCTCCTCTCCACCTCCTTGCTGAAAAGCAGCACCTGCCAAAGACCCCACCAAATGTCTGTGAGCAGCAGGGGCTCAGTTGGGATGGGAGGGCTGCTGCTCTCATCACTGTGGTTGCTCCATGGCATGAGCTGGACCTGGTGGTTCCTGGGAGGCCACAGCCACCCTTTGGGGACCTATTCTGCTCCCAGGGCCCAGGACTGAGCAGGAAAGGATTGTGGAGGGTCCAGGAGAAGTCATTGTACCCCAGGCATCATGGTACTCACCAAGTCATACTCCTTGGGGCTCTTCAAGAGCAGGGCTTTGTTCCCTTTGTTGCTAGAGATGAGCACCTCAACCCTTTCATGGGCTTTCAGGTTGATGATCCGGAGCACAGACCCTCTCCCATCCAGCACTTTGAGCATTTTGTCTGGTTGGAGCTGAATGTAGACAGGAGATCTGTCTGTCTTGGGACCCTGCCACTCCATGGCTGATGGGAGAGACAGGACTCAGCTGGAGAGGGACATCTGGGGTCCTACTCATCCCAGCACCCCCTTCACCAAGATGAAGTTTGTGAGTCATTTTATGACGACTAAAAAGAAAAAATTATCTCCCAGCTGCAACGCTCAAGCACATGGACACAGGAGGATTTTTCCAGTGTCCAGAGGAAGAAGATACAGTCTCTGTCCTGGAGCTACTGGTGCAATGGCTACACACAGGTTTCCTGTAGGTAAGGCGTGATCTGGAGAGGGCTAGAGTTGGAGGATGACTCAGGTTCGAAGGGACTCAGGTTCAGAGGATCTCTCACCCAACCTCCTGCCCAGAGTAGGGTCAGCTACAGGCTCAGACCAGTCTGCTCAAGGTTTTAGCTGGTCAGAGCTTGGATAGGATGAAGGTTGGACAACCTCTACCTGCTCCACTGCTTGATTATCCCCAAATGGCATCTCCTTACCTCCAGTTTGGATATGAGCTCCAAGCCCAGGCCCACCCTAGTATTTGCCCCAACTTCAGCAGCAACACCAGACACCACCCAGGGTCAACAGTGCCACCTCACCGGGTATGACCTCGCCGGTCACTTCCCTCCTCATGCTGGACCTCTGCTTCTTCTGCAGCTTCTTGAAATCTCTCTTGCGGAGAACGGCAACGATCCAGGCAACGAGCAGAGTCGCTGGGGACACGAAGGAGAAGGAGACATGAGATGCCACGAAGCTCCTTCCCATTTTGGCAGCATGACCTGTGCCACTGGAGCAGACAGGGGTTTCTTTCTTTGCCCTCTCCTCCCCAGTTCAGTGTTGCAGGGGTTTATTTAATGCTGGGCTGCTCCACAAAAGCCCATGGAAGCTCCCTCCTGGTTCTCAAGGAACCTACCAGATCAAGGACCTGAGGAGTGATCAGGACTCAGCAGCTCCTGACACTCAGTCCCTTGCTCCAGTAGAAGAGGAGGTGGGGGAAGATAAATGGCAAACCTAAAGGCAGACAGCAGAGGACAATGATGATGATCGCGAAGCCTGTGCCACTGCCTTCAAAGTAGTCCAGCACTGTCATGGGTGTGCAGCTGGCCAGGTCTTCAGCTCTCAGCTGCTGGGGCTGAGGACATGGGTCCCCTGCAGAGGAAGAGAAAGGCTGTGAGTGCCATGGACTTTTTACCCATCTCACCTCCACTGTCCCAGGAACCTCTGCTGGTGGGATCCATCGCTGAGTGACCCAGGGAGAACACAAAACTGGGGTGCTCGACTTAAACTCCAGATCTTAGGGGACAACCCTTAGTTTTGGGTTGAACCTTTGCCTGCCATAGCAAAGCAACCACAAAACTGGCCTCAGGCCCCCTTTGAGTTCACCACCATCACCTCTGAGCAAAAAGTACCCTGGGCCATGGAGAATCTGGGCTCAGAGCCTCTGCTCATCCAGATGAGGCAAAGCCAGGGAGTCCTCCTGGTGCAGCAACATGGAGCATATCCCAGGGGAACCAAAACACCCAGCCAGGGCTGGAATGTGTGCCAAAAAATGTCTGCTGGGGAATGAGAAGGTTGTGGAAAAGACCTACTGCTGTGTTTAGCCACACCTGGCCCTGACCATGGCAACAGGAATTTTTTGGGTCCTAGCAGGGAGAGGAAAGCTAATTTTAAGGGTAGCACATCAGGCTGCTCCTAGCCTTGCTGGGACACAAGCCCTGAGCTTTCCCCAAGCTGGTGCAGCTCCACCACACCTGCAGGAAGCCTGAGCAGCCCTTCCAGCACCTCTGGTTGATCATCAACCCTGCTGGAGGAGCAGCCAGGCAGGAGTGGGCCCTGCAGTCAAGCACCCAGACCATACACTGGGGCTGGTGCCACAGAAGGCAAACGTAAGGGACAGTACACAGTTACTGCACACAAAGCTTAACTCATCTGTAAACTGTCACATTTTGGGTTGCTCATCACTTTGAGGTGCAGACCCATGTGTGCTTGCATATAGAAGGATCCAGAGGACAGATCAGTGAGGAGCATGAGGTGGGCAGAGGCTGAGTTTTAACCCCAGCACAGCCTTCCAGAGCATCAATACCCAGAGCTCCTTCCAGGACTCATGGAATGCACATCCCTGGACTTCAGCCCTTCTTTCAACACCAGCCCTGTCCACCTTGCCTGCAAGCAACTCTTGCGTTTTGCACAAATCCTGCTGGCCCAGGGGCAGAGCAAGACACCAGGCTTGAGAAACATCTTTCCCCCTGTCACGAAGGTGGTTTTGCTCTCCTCCCTAACCTGTTGGTGCTGTTTGCAGGAAGCACTCACCCTTGCTCCAGGCAAACACGTGGGGCTGGAGGCCTGTGGAATTGCCTTTGGTGGAGTTGCTGTAGGTGACAGCAGCCAGGACATCGTGGAAGGTGGTGCCACGAATCTTCCTGGTTTCCTCTACTGTGAACATCCTGGGGGAGGAGGGAGAAGCTATGAGGCCAAGTGGTGTCCCCGGCTGCCAGTGGCTGACAGCTCAGTGCCAGGGTCTGGGAACCACAGTGGCAGTGGATTAAGGGTTGGACTTGATGCTCTCAGAGGTCCTTTCCAACCTGGCTGATTCTGTGACAGCAGGAGGGATTCACTCCCTCCACTGCTTTGCAAACTGAGGAAGCTGGAGGATGTTTTCTGCCTCCAGCCCCAGTTTTCGTGTGTCACTTGGGGCTTGCAGAGCAGTGGGCAGCCTGCCAGACGGGGAAGAGATGTTTACCCATTCTTGGTGTTTTCGAACCAAAACCTGTCGCCATCCCGCAGGCGCACAAACTGGTCCAGGATGATGGCAGTGAAGAGGGAGCTGTTATCCTGCAGCATGCCTCCAGGAAGCAGCTCCAGCCCAGACGGGTTGTTGCCATAAAGGGCAGCGACCTCCTCCAGGACCTGGCCAGAAACAGCCACAGCACATGTGTGAGCAGAGAGAATCCTGCCAGGACACCAGGAACTCTTGGCAAGCCTCAGGAGGAGCAAAGAATGTGTATTTCCCAAGTACCCCATGTGCCTGGGCTGGGAGGTTGCTCAGCCCTACGCAAGCCTTGAGCTCATGGCAACTAAGCATCATTCCCAGAGCATCCCAGCTCCAGGAGGAGCAGAGCACCCAGCAGCACGGGAGCATAGCACTAGAGCAGGACACATTTATTCATGTCCCACAGGCATGAAAATAAGCTAGAGCAGGATGTGCCCTGATGTCCCTCTTCCTACATGGCTGGAGAAGCCAGTTACTGCTTGAACTGCCCCACCATCCTTTGACCCACACACCTCCCATGCCCAGCCCAGTTCCCCGCTACCTCTTGCTCCAGGCTGGGGTTAATGTCCGACCAGTTCTGGAGAGGTGCCATCCCAAATCTCTCCAGGGCTTGGTTATAGGTGGGCAGGCCAAGGTCTCGGCCACGCTGAAGCCAGCTGGCCACGAGGTCAGTGCGGGAGTACTTCAGGGGCCCGTACCAGTAATCTGTGGGTGGATTTGAAGCCCTGGTGATGCCACAGCAGAACAGGAGGAGCAACACCAACAGCCACAGCTGCTAGGCTGGCTTTGTCTCTCTGCCATGGGCCATGCTGAACATGGATGCCACCTCCTTGCCCCTGCCAGGGTGGTCCCATGGATGCACTAAATGTTGTACAGACTAACTGAGCCTCTGTTAACAAGGCTGAAGCTGGTCTGAACATGTGCTTGGGTCATGGATCCCTTCCCATGATCCGTGGTCATCCTCCCCACGTGGGTCCCTGCACAGCCCCAGGAGAGCAGGTCCCCCACTGACACACCAGCTGCTGCGCAAGGGAGTGCAAACCTTGGAGATCTTCCACCATGATGTTGTCCTCCCGCTCTGCAATCTGTGAGCTCATCCCCCACAGGAGATTGTCCACATCCTCTGCCTGCTGCAGCCCTGTGCTCTGAGAGGAGAGGGGAAGAGCAGGTGATTCCTTGCAGGACTGAGGATATGGGGCACCCCTACACCCCAGAACCGATGCGCAGAGGGTTGCAGACCCTGGGTGCAGGGGGACCAGGAACTTCTTCTAGGCTCATTTTCTCCCCATCAGCTCAGCCTTGAAGCTGAAGGTGGCACCTGGGGATGTCTGGATGGAGAGGCTCTCACACCTCTTGTTTGGCTCTCATTTCCCTGTCAGACCCCTGTGGGGACCTCCATAACATAAAGCAAGGAATGGGGCCCCCCCAGACCAGCCTGCCATGCCCTCAGGACCCCCAGGCTCCCGTTCCCAGCTGTGAGACTCTGCAACAGCTACTGGAGCAGAGAGGCCATACCTCTCTGCTCCAGTAGCTGTTGCAGAGTCTCACAGCTGGGAACGAGCCCCTGGGGCCGGGCACTTTGAAGAAGTGGCACTGGGAGTCTCTGGAACAGCAAAGAAGGGCTGGACCCACAGCCCCCAGCCAGGGCTGCCCTCAGCTGACAGGGCTTGGCTGTGCCAGTGAGGGGCAGGATACAGGGAAGGGGCAAGGACCATCCCCAGCCACTACCCCTGCTTGGGCACCTCTTCCCCAGCATGGGCACCATCCCTCACAGCCTGGCTGGCTGTTCCTACCTCTTGTAGACACCTGGAGGCACCATGGTGGCCAGGAATTGCCATGCAGCTGCCATGAACTCCGGAGAGAGA
This sequence comes from Florisuga fusca, assembly GCA_038090715.1. Lineage (NCBI taxonomy): Eukaryota > Metazoa > Chordata > Aves > Apodiformes > Trochilidae > Florisuga > Florisuga fusca. The sequence continues at coordinate 2,104,985 of JAAWXA010000040.1, forward strand.
CTGGGGTCCAGGTGCTGCTGGTACCCTGCAGGGCAGCAGCCACAGTCCTTTCCCATCCCATCCCTGACTCCCTTGGTCCCACCACCCACCACCACCCGCTGTGCCCCTCACCTTGATACTTTGGGACACTTGTCCCCAGCAGGGTGGGCAGCCACTCATACAGCACGATGCTCTAGGGCACAGGGGAACTGGATCAGGGCCAGAGGATTCAGAGGTGCCAGCAGAGCCAGGGGGAAGAGGGGTGTCCCATCCCTCACCTGGAAAGTGGCAATGACCCACTTGCGGGCGTGCTGGAAGAGGTCTTCATCAGACCAGGTGGGGTGCTCCTGGGCCAGCTTGGTGGCCAGGTAGTTGTGGTACCGAAACCAGGCGATGCTCTGGGCCTGCAGGAAGGGGTTCTCGTTCCCCCAGGCACTCCCCAGGTCTGCAAGAGACACCAGGACCATCCATCAGCAGGGGATGCCACCATTGGGTCTCACCTTGCCTGTTACTGGAGGAGCACCCTGGACCAGCATCACCTCACCCCCTCTCCCACCCTTCCTCCCCAGGGGGATGAACAGCTTGAGCCAGTGAGAAGCAGCTCCAGACCCCCAGCATGGCCCAGAGGTCAGGCAGGTGAAGAATTCAAAGCAAGCTGAGCAGGTTTTTCTCAGTGGCAGCCCCAGAGGAGATCACCTGGGATCAGAGGCACCAGCACCCACCAGCCTCTGCATATTGGCCAGGAAACACCCCCACCCCTGTTCACCCTCAGGGATTGAGCCAAGCACCCACTGAGGGTGCCACCATTACCATAAATCCCCTGGGAACCACCCTGTCCTGTGGTGGGATCCAGTGCTTTCCACATGGGGACCCTCCCGTCGGTCTCCCTGGGGAGGCGCCCGTCAGGCCCCGATGCCAGCTGCCCCCCCGAGAAGCTCCTCAGGGCATCACTCCAGGAGTGAGAGGGGCCGTAGATGGAGCTGCCGTCCAGCCAGCCTGTCACCTTGTTGATCTAGAGGAGGCACAGGGAATGGGCATGAATGGATCCTGGGGGCTCGTCAGAAAGGTGAAAAAAAAACCAAACCCCAAAACCCAACACCCCAAAAAAAAAGTAGGTCTGAAAAGCCCCAGTCTGGCCCTTTTGGTCGTCAAGAATGCTGCCCCATCCCCTGTTTTAACAAGAGAGGTCAGGGCACATAGATATACCTGGACAACCTCTATGCAAAGTGCAGGAATTAGGGCCAGGTACAGGCTTTGCAAAGGTAGATTTGGAGGGGTCTTTTTTCCCAACTATTGTCATCTCTGCCCAAAGCAGACACATGTGAGTCCCTCTGTGGGTAAGACCAAGCAGGAAAGGGATGAAACCCATCACTAGTGACACTGGAATCACTGGAGCTGTCCCCTCTGGGAAGCTGTGTCCTGCCCCAGCAGTTTTCATGAAAAAATCAATTATTTAGTCTGAAAACAGGATGGAGTTTTCATTTTTCTAAGGTTTGAAATGCTGTTAAAAGCATCATTTACTCCTCTGTTTTCATCCTGGTTTGTCACGTGCAAGGTTCAGGGAAGGGGCATTTTGCTTTGGTGATTTGAATCAAGAAACTTTCCAGCAGGAAAGAAAAAACAGAAAGCACAGGAGTGTGGGAACACCCATAGCCTCAGCAAAACAAGGAGAAACTGGGGGAAAAATCTTGATTTTTTTTCTTCTGAATGACTGCCATTCCAAGAAGCTTTACAGCTTTATGGCCGTACCAGCTCTGCTCTGTGATCTGTTGTTAATGATTAAGAGTTGGTGCCATAAAAAGCCCTTTGTTGTTATTACTGACCTTCTATAGAGGCACAGGTGTATAAATCTGTTACAGAAGTTGATGACACTTTCACTAAAAAGGCTTACCCAAGTGATAACAAAAAACAACTTGTTTTACCTGACTCAGAAAGCCCAACCATGGCTCATTTTAATTACGGTGATAAAAACTTTGGCAGCTAAAGAAGATGACAAATTTTCCTCCTTTGCCTTTTCCTCCTCCCTCCCTCCATAAACCCTGCAGGACACTTCAGTTTGCATTCAAAGAGATGGCAGAGGCAGATCCAGAGAAATTACGTTCCCTTCAGCCAAGAAAAGCACTGGCTTTGAGCAGCCACAAACATGAACCTCGGAGGCTGGGCTTTGGGTTTATTTGAAGTTGGTTCTAAGCCTCAAGAGATGTGTGGGTTTGGTTTGGGGTTTTTTTGTTTTTAGGAAACAGCTAGCTATGTCCTTTTATTTTTGCAAACACTGTCCTGGTTTCTACAGATGACCAGTGTTGGGTGAAGAGGAATCGAGCAGAAAAAGGCAAGGAGCAAAACAAATGCTACTTCCCTGTTCCCGGGGGCTATTGGGGCTCTGCCCCGTCTCCATCGCCCAGTGGATGCGCTGGAAGGGCAGGACCACATCTCCAGTGCCTGCAGGGTCAAACACCAGGTCTCCAGGTGGGATGTGGATGTTCAGGAACTCAGCAGGGCATCCAGTTTTCTCTGTCCCCAGGATGTCTGAGAGCACGTGGAAACCTGCCAGAGACCCGAGCACGGTCAGCAGCTGGGATGACTGCCACCAGCACCTGGAGCAGGACATGGTGGTGGGCAGCTAAGCCATACGTGGGCTGAAGGGACCACTTTGTGCAGCACAAGTGGTTTCTTTCCTGACTTCACTGCTGGTTTGCTCCATGACTGCCAAAGTCACTTTGGGCTGGAGCCCGGATGTACTGAGCTACAGTCCACAAGGACAGGGCTCCAGGTGCCCCTGACCAGACTTCATGAGTAGACTATGGTCATCCAGGGTCCAGGGGGGAGAAACTCAGCCAGCAGATGTTCAAAGATGACAGGCAGCTGACCATTTGCTGGACCAGGAGCAAAGCTCTGCACTTAGCCACTATTTCCCTGAGCTCCTTCTCACCTGTGGCCTTCAAGGCCAAGGGTTGCTGTTGATGCTGAGCCCATTTGAGCTGTGGTCTGATGGGAAAACAACTACCTCCAGGGAGAAGATAAACAGTCCTGCACCAGTGCCTGCTCCTCCTGTGGCCCATCCTGGGGTCAAGCACACCAACTTGGGTGGCCAGAGTCATGGTTGAACCTTGCTCTGTATGAGGAGCTAACTGTCTCCACTTCTTTGAAAAGTTCAGCCCATTTTCTCAACAAGCCAGGGCTATTTCCCAGAGACAGACATCCCTGGGCTTGGAGACAGTGTCAGGCTCCTGAGGAACATCAAAAACTGTTCCGACTTGCAGCAATTCTTCCCAGCAATCACTCACGGTGCAGCTCTTATCATATCTGTCAGGCATTTTGCAATGGGGTAACTTTTCCAAGAAAACAAATAAGGAAGTTTCCAAATGACAAGTATCAGAATCTGGGACAACTGCCAGAGGGCACTGAAAATTTCACACAAACTCTCCTGGTTAGACAGAACTTTGGTATGGTGATACCCAAGAGTTTATCTTTTGGGTGTGGGTCTGCGGTGGGTGGAGAGATGTCCAACGGGGTGAGAAAACTGAAAATTTTTCCACCCAAACCAACCTTTTCCCACCTGTTGCCATGCCACAGCTCTTACCAAAAAACACAGCCAGCACAGTCGTGTTCCTGTGGGAGGGCAGCCCGGAGGGGCCCCTTGCCACCACGTTGCTGAGCCGGCGAGCGTTGGGCACGTGGGGCTCCTGCAGTGCCTGGTAGACCCCATCGGCGTAGCTGGCAGGCAGGAGACGCAGCAGCCTGGCACCTGCAGCACCAAAGCAACATGGCATGGGCCTGGTGGCACCTGAGAGATGGGAGACTCCCAGAGTCCCTCCAAGACCAGGTTGGATGGGGCTTGGAGCAACCTGATCTAGCGGAAGGTGTCCCTGACCATGGCAGGGGATTGGGACTGGATGAGGTCTAAGGTGCCTTCTGACCCAAACCAGTCCTGGACTCTATGATATCTATGATCCCTAGAGAGGGAGGGATCCTCCGTGGGAATGTTCCACATGGCCCATGTGCAGCCCCATTGCCTCACTGGAGTGACGTTAAGCTGCCCGTGCTGACTATGCAATCCCACACAAGTGTGGTGAATGCCAGCACCATAGGAAACAGGAGAGGGAGCAGCTGGAGAAGCAGAGACATGAGGGAGAAGATGAGAGAGAAACAACCTGACTTCAAACCCACTGCCCGTCTCATAACTGAAAAGCCCAGAGACAGGAGGTTGTTTCTCACTGACAAGTGAGCTTGTTTTGAAAAGCTCCTCACCAGCCTGGTGGGCTTCACTCGCAGGAACTCCCCAGAGCTGGGGGAAACCCTCACTGACTGGCTTAGTTTCTATAGGTTCACTTCCAAATATTAGGGTCTGATCTGTCTGCTCTGGAAGAGAGAGAGCTTATCTGTCAGGGACCTGCTGGATCTCCCTAACAGGCTTTGGTGTAACCAAAAGGCTGATGACACGTACGTCACGTTGAAGAGCCATTCTCATTCTGAGGAAGCTGTGTAATTGCCACCACCCCTTGTGTCACCATGTAGGCGACTGGTTGGGGCTGCAGGAGACAGGGAGATTAATAACCTTCAGTAGTTTAAATTAGATCCCATCTGATCTGCCCAGCTCCCCGTACAGACCAGGACATGGTGCACAGCAGCCCAGCAGCACAATATCTGGCTGGTGCAGGGAAGAAAAGGTCCAGCATGCCTGGACCACGGACTCTTGTCTCAGGCCCTGTGTGGAATGCTGCTTGGAACTGCAGGATAATGATGCCTTTTCCCAGCTCTGGGATCCCTGACCATCACTGAAACACCTGCTGGGAAAAGCTGGGTCCTTCCCACCTTGGATCATTAAATGGCCCTGCAAAGGCACAGCTCTGCTCAGGGACGGATCCAACACCAGCACGACCTGCAGACGGTGGCTGGACAGCAGGTGAAACTGGCCTGGACATGGGAGACAAAGCTGGGCTGCTTGGCCCCTCCAAACTGCTCTAAGGGGGCTCTTAGCCTCCTCTAGGGATGTGCCTTGGGTACAAGCAGCCACCTCTCAAGACCATGGGAGATGTCACTGCCTGGTCTTGATGTCACTGCTTGGTCACTTGAGCCTGCCTGGTGCAGGCTCAAGTCAGAAAGGGTTTTTCTCTGAGTTGCAAAGCAATCCAGGTGCCCAAGTAGCAGCTCTGCCTGACCCACCATCCCCATCCCCTGGCCTGGTACTCACCCACGGAGCCGCGGCTGTGGTGCAGGAGGTTGTTGTACCATCCATCATAGCGCTGCACCTCCCAGGAGATGCTCTCCTGGGCTCCTGGAAGAGATCAGACTTGGTGAGTAGCAAAGCAGAATGCATGAAACAAGCTTCTGCATTACAGAATGATGTCTGTATTGTGATATTTTCCCATACTCTTTCTGAAACTTTCTGTACAAACAGACAAGTTTTGCACTCCTTTTGAGAGACAAGCAATGTCTGCAAGTAGAAATTCATTCTTGTCATTGAGATGTCCCCAAAACTATTTCTGTCCTCCACCAGTCTGCTCCCAAAGGATCTACATTTTTCTCCTTTACTTTATCCTTTTTCTGCTTTTACTGTAAATTAGCAAGAAGCTCCAGTTCCTGGTTACAAGCTGTTTACACCTATAAACAGTGTAAGGTGAGTCTCCCAGCCTGCAGGCTCTGCAACCTCAGCATTTTGCTCCATTTTCTTCTTACCTCAGCCCAAACTGAATCATCCTCTTCTCTGATCTGATGCCCCATGACTTAAGAGGAAATTCCACTGAGGACAAAAACAATCCAGAGTCTCCCCTTGCATCCCCTTCCCATAAGTTGTACTTACTCCCCAAGCTCCACGTCACCAGCAGAACCACAACCAAACTCAACATGGTCTTTCTGGGTTGTACTGGCCACAGGGTCTCTAGAAGCAGTGACCTGCAAAGAGGAAGGAGAAGGAGAGAGATGAAGAGTTGCTAAAAGCTGTAGCATTGAGCCCCTTTCAGCCTTTCCTACTTTGCTCTGTCACAAGACAAAGTCATGGGTTTTGTTTCTTTTTAAAATTTATTTATTGTTTTAATCAAAGCTTAAAGAAATGATGGTTTCCTGAAAGTGTTGAAGGCCAGGCTTGGAGCAACCTGGTCTAGTGGGAAGTGTCCCTGCCTATGGCAGGAGGGTTAGAACTGGATGATCTTTAAGGTCCCTTCCATCCCAAACCCACCTGGGATTCTGAGGTTTCAGAAAGGCTTTGCCAGCAGCTCTGTAGGTTTGATTTCTGATTTACTGGGAGCCACAGCTGGGATTTGTTCACTCAAAACCACCTGTGGCCCAAATTGTAAAATGTAAGTCACCGAATAGACCATCCACTTGGCAAATGAAGTGGTTTGACCTTTAAATAGTGTCCCTCAGGCTTGCATTAATTGCATTCATAAAACTGAATGCTCATTGCCAGGTGAGGATGGCGTTTTGCTTGTTTTATATGCCAGAGATTTCTGTAGATTTCCAAGATGTTTCTCAGGAAGTGACATTTCCACTTTCCTTCCCTGTCACAGCAGCTCCCCTTGCACACTACACCTCACAAAGCGTTGTTATGGGCAAACTGCTTTGCTAGGTTTCCAGAACATGGACTGAACATCAACCATTAAACCTCTGCACTGGCTGACTTTTTGGTTCTGGCCTCACCTCCAAGTTATCCAAGATTTTTCAGCTATCACTGGGAACCTCCCCTCAGGCAAGGCTGAGACAGAACAGTCCTTGCAGAAGGCACTCAAGAAGAACGTGGCCAAGGAAGATGGGCATCTCATGAGTGGCAATCAGCTGTCCCACAAACTCCTTCCCCATGCTTCAGCTGTGACCTCCAGCTTCCTGCTCCCCATGCTGCTCGCCCCATCTGTTGAGGACCAGTGGCCAGGCTTCTCCAGAAAGAGATCCTGCTCTCATACCTGCCTCCCAAATCCTACAAACCACATGGGGGGTCCTCTGCTTGATGTAATGACACCAGATTGACCTTGGAAGCCCATGGTGCAGCTGGACAAGGGAAAGCTCTGCAAGCTTGGATCAGTTCCACAGACTTGTCAAGCTTTCCAGAAATTTTGTTATTTCTTATGAGCTCTCCAGTCTCTGCTTTTCCACAGATTCCCTGTGACACCGTTTGGAAAGTCATTCCCTCTTTCTGCACTGGCTGGAACCAAGCACCCATTTCCCATTTATCTTCTATCAGAGACAATCCCTGTGCCTTATCAAGGTCTGGAGTTTCACACCCCTTTCTGCTGCAGCAAGTGAAAACACATAGCTTGCCCCAGAGCTCTTACTCAACCTGATCTCAGTAGATTTGCCTCCCCTAGAGTCAGAGCTTTGGCCTCCAGACATCTGCTGAGCTCTCCCCAGAGCCTCATCTCAGCTGGGACTGTGGGACCCATCAGACAGAGCAGCAGCCTCACTGCAGAACGTGGTGTGATCACACTGGTAGAGGAAAGGAGTTTCAAGGCATTCAAGAAGCTTGGAACCTGATCCCTATGGTCCTTGTTATCCCCTGTTTATTTCTAGCGCTGCCCACTGCTGGTGAGACATAACTGGGGGACTACCATCTTCTCCCATCAGCCAGCCAGCCCTGGGCTATCAGAACTGGCTGCTCTTCCCTAGCCCTGGCTGTCAGCCAGGACATCCCGAATATACGTGCAGGCTATGGACACAGGGAGCAGTGATGTCTCCAGCTTTCCCCACCTGGCAACACCCCCGGGGCCAGATGCCCCAGTGTCACCGCAGTGCACAGCAGGGACTCTTCCTGTCCCCGCGGTGCCCCGTGCCCATGCAGTCCTGTGGAGCTGCTCCTGCAAGGCAGGGATGTGCGTGGCTCCACCGCACCCTGCAGGTGAGGACATGCATGACCCATCCCACCCTGTCCTCACGCGTGACCCAGATCCCTCCTACTCCTCCAGGCAGGCAGGGACATGGGTGGCCTCAGCCTCCTGGTGCCCCAGGCAGGCAGAGATATCAGTGGCCCTGGCTGCTCGGACCCCCATGCACATGAGGACGTGTACCCGCATCTCATCCTTCACCCTGTCCCCCAGGCGGGTGGGGACACCAGCAGCCCTGGTATCCCATGCAGGAGTGTGTGTGTGGGAACATGATCCCATCCCATCCTGCTCACCACAGGGGAGGGAAACGCGTCCCCCTGTCCCTTCTGCCACCCCTCCCCCCCGCCCTCCGCACGACCCCATTTCTCCCCTAAGGAGGAGACGGGAGCAGCACGACCCCTGCCCCNCCCCCCGCCCCGCGGGGAGCCCCGGTTCCGTCCCAGCCCTTGTCGGGCTCCGGGGCGCAGGCCCCTCACCCTGCTGAGGGGGTTCCGGCTAGGCAAGGATGGGGACGAGTTAACCCGGAGGTTTTTACTGTCCCGATTTGACTCTCTCGCAGGGGCAGGGAAGTGCAAAGGAGTCCGTCATCGTCGCCCCCCGACACCTCCCCCACCCATTTTTTTCCCCCTCCCATCCCTGACCTGCAGCTCTGACCATTCGGTTTCCAGGGGGCAGGACTGTCGTCTCCTTGTTCCAATGGAAAATACCAATCTGAAGCCCCAGGCAACCCAACCGAGGAATACTGCTGGCTCTGCTGAGAGAAGGTTTTGGGTGGGCACTTCCACCAGGTCTCCTCCAACTTGATTTATTCTGGGACAAGAAAATAGGGTTTCTGTGAGTAGAAACTGCTGGAGGTTAGGCAAACTTTCTGCCTCCTTTGCCCTTGCCAGTTTAAAAGATTTTAGAATTCAAAATAATTTTAAAAGGTAATTTTTAATATTTTTACTAATTTAGAAGTTGTCCAATTCTGCTAAATTACTGATCTTTCATTGAAGATGTCTCTTTTCCCTTGCCATGCATTGTGACAAGGGGCCACATCCTCCTCTGCATGGAGAATGTTTTCCAAGGAGAAACAACCTCAGTTTCTCCTGCCTTGAGCTGCAGGCACCAGTTTTCCACTTCAAATATTCAAAAATGCCAAGGACCTGGTCTCCTTTCTGTGCAGGGTAATGACTGGGAAGACATCAACAGAAAGAGTTGTTTCCCTGGAAACCCTCTGTAAAATTACCCCCAGAAGTTACAAAGTGTAGAGAGCAATGCAAATATCCCTTGATATCGTTTGAAACCTAAATTTATGTTGTAACAGTCAAAATTTTCCTCATTACTTTCTGGTTTTTCAGTTGTTACTTATTTTTGATCTGATTTTAGGTGCAGAGAGTTTCTTTTCGGTGAATACATGTTTGGAAATCATTCTTCCCCTCATAACACCTCACAGGAAATTAAGGCAAAGATATAATGAATCCAGTGGAGTTCAGGCTGTTAAGATTTCACTTGTCCTGGGCTGAACTATTCATTTAGTTCTTCTCCTCCAGCCACTCTGACTTTGGATCCTGCAGATGGACTTCAGTCCCACACCATAGCATCAGGACTCAACTACAGCTCTGGCTTGACAGGTAACCACAGCAGGAATGATGGTTGCCCCTCTCCAGGCTTGGCATTCCAGGGAAATATCCTGAAATGGTTACAGCAAAATAGCACGAAGCAAGATTTATAAGTGCCCTAGAGCTCTGCTATTCTGGAGCAGAGAGGCAAGACGAGGTCAGGTCTAGATCAGTTGTGAGCCCGTTGCACAAACCCTGACTCTGCTCAATTGTTTGCTGTAATGAGACTGGACAGAGAATTGCCCTGAAACCAAATATGGCTTTTTGCATTGAAAAGTGACTTCAGCTGCCCAGGTAAATAATTTCATGATCTTTATTGTAATTTCCTCACCCACTTCTGGGATTTGGGATTTTTTGTGTCTGAATTGCTCTGGGTTGGATCTTAACCTAAAATCACAAATAATGCTGCTTTCAGAAAACAAGAATAAAATCAACTACTCCATGCAGGGACAGAATGAAATTGTATTTGGTCTTGAGTCATATTAGCTCAGGTGTTCTTTGACTTTAGAAGACTTCCCAGGGCAGCTACCTGCAGAGATGCCATTAAACAAGGAGAATAAAAGGACAAAGCATGTAATCAGTTTTGGTAGAAAAGATCTAAGCTGGGAAGGTGGGAAGCTTTGTAATTGCTGGAACTGAACTGTCGGTGGGAGTTCAAAACAATCTGTGGAAATTATACGTGTCATCTGCCATTTGATTTCATGTAACTCAGTTTTCTTTAGCCTTGGGTTGTGTTCCTTGGACCCACATCTCATTTCTAGGGCTTGTTTCCTGGCCCCTCTGGACCAAGAGCAGAAATGCTCCTCCCTCCCAGGACTGTATTTTCACAGCTCCTGGGGAAAAGCCTCTTTGGGGAGAGGGGGTGGAAATGGGGGTGATTTGCTTTGTTCTTCCTGCTCACGGTGGCCCCTGCCTGGGGATAATATCACCACTGTGAAATCAAAGTTCTCAGGGATTCCTTGTCATTTTGGAGGAAGGCTGCATCTGCCAGTAGTTTCCAGACCATAGACTTAGACTCTAAGGATGCACCTTAAAATGGAAAGCCCTGGCTGGACCTCCAGGAGCAGAAGACATGGCTCTGTCCTCAGGGGAGCTGCTTGACAGATTTCTGATCCTGGGCTGCTCCTCAAGCTGCAGCAAGACAGCAGCTTGTGGTTCCCCACTCTGCCACAAGCTCTGCTGGCCAGTGGAGCCCTGCCCCAGGCACCTCCTCTCCTCCACCAAGGGCTGGGGAGTATTTCACCCTGCCTGCTTCCTTGCAGTGTCACATTTCCTTGTTCCCTCTGGGGAGTTTTGAGGTGGACCTCTTGCAGCTGGTTATTCCAGAGCTGAGCTGGGGCTGCCCACCACAAGCCTGAGGCAGCCAGGCAAAGCAGTGCCACATCACTGTTGTCACCGTCTCCCTTCTGCAGGCTGCCAGAGGTGCAGGATGACTCTCTTCGATGGCATCTACCCCTTCTACCTGCAGCAGAGGAAGGTTGCAGTGTTTGATGTCAGCACCATCATCGTGATCGTGGTCTTCCTGACGTTTGCCTGCTGCTTCCTGCTCATCATCCCAGGCATCCGTGGATGGGCGGTGGGTGACCCCTCTCCCCGGAGATAACCATTTGCTCCTCGCATTTTGGGAGCTGGGATAGTCTGGGTTGGTTCGGGGTGAGGAAGGAGAAAGCCAGGGCTGTTCCTCCACTCCTGAGGTCTCACTTCTCTCCCCGCAGAGGCTGTACTGGACACTCCGGGTTCTCCTCAGCCTCGTCGTGGGAGTCGTGATTGTCAGTAAGTGCTCGGCGACCCTTGGAGGGTGGGTCTGGGGGCAGGATCAAACCTCCAGGCAAGGGCTGTTCCTGGGAAATGTGAGCTGGTCACAGACCCTCTGCCAAGTCCGTGCTCTGCTTAAAAGTCACACAGCTTCCCAAAAGGGCTTCCTCACCCCTGGCATGGGGTTTGAGAGCACTTGGGGGTGCCCGTGGTCTCCTCTGAATTGAGAAGGAACTTCGCTGGCTGTGACTGTGCCACAGAGGTGCAGCAGCCCCAGCTCTGGTGGGCTGCATGGCCCCGTGTTCCTCTGCTCAGCTTAGGGAGGGTGAGAGAAGCCTTGCAGTGACCTGCAGAGAGCAGGCTGAAATAAAACACAGGCAAGGCAGAAGTGTGGCGGTGGGGGTGATAATAAGGACCTTCCAAAGAGCCAGGCAGGAGAAGATGAAGGAGAGGATTTGGTTGAGAAAAAATCATGAAATCTTCTGTAATAGTGTCTGAAGGTGGGAACGAGGTTGTGGGATTTCCAACTCAGACAGGGCAAGAGGGTGTGTAAATAAAACAGGTACCGAGGGGATAGAAGGTGCCAGGTGGGGAGAGCTACCAGCCTTGAGCTCGAATCAAAGAAACTCTTCTGCTGTGAAGGGCAGGGCAGAGGACAAAACTGCTTGGAGAGGGATGATGAAGCCCAGGACGAATGACTCAACCCTTAATATGACCAGGCAATAGGATCTGTAACCAGCTGCTGGACTCTGCCAGTTGACACACAAGCCAGTCCTGGTGCTGGCAGATGCCACCAGAGCTGCCCAGGGAGACGGTCCTTTTCCGTCCTTTTCTGAAACCACTTTCCATCCTTTTCCAGGATGGAAAGGGCAGGTGAGCAGAGATCAAGGTTTGCTCCATAGTCTTGACCAGCTCAGCCCTGGAGAGCCATCGAGCACCACTCTCCTTACAAGGATGCAGCTGGGTGCTGCTTGGGCACACAGGAGGAATTAATTGTTTTAAAGCCAGTGCCCGGGGTTCTGGCTGGCGGTAGCAGGACACACTTCACCCTGCAGCTAGAAAACGTTCCTGCAGAGCTGCTACTGGATCAGTGCTCTCACAAGTTGATTCAAGCAGCTGAACTTTTTTTAAAAGGTCGTGTTTGTCCTGAGATTAAATCACTGCCTTCACTTTCAGTGAATTAAGGAAACAAAGCCCACCACAAAGTGAAAGTGTGTCAAAAATAGACAGTTTGTTACAAAAATCATGTATCAGAAAAGTTTCTGTTTCTGGCACTTCCCAGCTCTCTCCACTGGCTCTGTCTGTCTGTCTTCTTCACTACTGCCTAACAGTGCAATCTAAGAGACCTCAATATTTAGCAATGAAACTCACCCCTGTTCCTGAGGCTGAGGAAGTGGCTCATGTCCCAGCCCTGTCTCCGGGGGCTGCGGTGCTCGACACAGTGGGGACCTTGCAGGGAAGTCCCGGAGAGGATGTCCAAGGAGGAATCAGGTCATGGGGTTCATCACTGGGGATCTGAGCTCACCCACTCCTGGATCAAGGGAGTGGATGCTCTGCAGAGGGAGGACAGGAGCTCTGCCAGGGCGTGGGAGCTGGTTCAGGCATGTCCTGGTGGCTGATTCAGCTGTCCCAGCCTCCCTACACTCCCTGCAGTGCCACACCATTCCTCAGCCCCCTCCAGCACAGCAAAGCCTGAGACTGCCCCTCTCTAAGCCCTGCTTTCCTTTTCCTGGCAGCCGTCCACTTCACAGGGGACTGGGAGACCGGGTGGGTGACAGCAAACACCTCCTACAAGTCCTTCAGCAGAGCCCTGGTGAACGTGGACATTGGGCTTCACGTCGGCCTGGCAGGGGTGAACGTCACACTTGTGGGTGAGCACAAAATCCCCCTCTGCAGCTCTGGAGCAGCCACAGCTCCAGGACAAGTGCCCTGTGGGTGGCATTGGTCTGTGTGGGGGTACCTGGGAGCCTGCTGTCCCTGGGGTGCTCCTGGCTGGCAGCGTCCAGGCTGTGGGGACAGGGCCTCAGTCTTTTCCCTCTGGCAGGAAACCCGGTGAATCAGATCAATGAAAGCATCAGCTACAACGAGCACTTTGCCTGGAGCTTCAGTGCTGACTACGACCACAGCTACAGTGCAGGCCTGGAGAAGGGGCTGCCCAGCCCCATCCTCTACGTGGCAGAGAAGTTCACCACGCAGAGCCCCTGCAGTGTGCACGGGCAGTACCGCATCTCCGGACACTACGCATCAGTCATGCTCTGGTGAGCTTTCCTCTCTTGGTGCAGGCAGGAGAGACACAAGGATGTGGGAAAGGCTTTGCTGCCCTTCCCAGGAGGAAAGTAATGTGTCTGTATGGGCCCCTGCAAGGCCTGCAGTCAAGCCAGTGGCCCTGTAGGTGCCTTGGGGTGAGCAGATAAGAGGTGGTGGCACAGGAGAGAGGAACGTGATACAGATCCTTACAGTGATGTGAGGATGATGGTGATGGTCCATCCCCATGAAGGGAGTTGGAGCTGTTCAGCCTGGAGAAGAGGAGGCTCAGGGGAGACCTCATCACTCTCTACAACTCCCTGAAAGGAGGCTGGAGCCAGGGGGGAGTCGGGCTCTTCTCCCAAGTAGCTATCAGTAAGACAAGAGGGCACAGGCTTAAGCTCTGCCAGGGGAGGTTTGGCTTAGATATTAGGAAAAAATTCTTTCCAGAGAGGGTGATCAGACATTGGAATGGGCTGCCCAGGGAAGTAGTGGATTCTCTGTCCCTGGAGGTTTTTAAAGAGAGGAGGTGGCACTTGATGCCATGGTCTGTAGTGGCAGTGGTTTAAGGGTTGGACTTGATGATCTCAGAGGTCCCTTCCAAACTGGATGATTCTGTGATTCTGCTGTCCTCAGTTGGAGATGCATGCCCTCTGTGGGCATGTGGAAAATTCTCCCATCCTGTCTGTGAGGGTACTGAATGATGGGAGTGGGACTGATGAGGAGAAGCTGATGTTGCTGTAACTGTGGGTTCAATCTTGACTCTTAAGCTGGATCTGCTGGGCAGTGATGTGTTACTGCTCATCTGGGATGAGGGGGAGCTGGTCCATGGCTGTGAGGATATGTTCCCCTCTGCCATGGGTTGTGGAGGGCAAGGACCACTGCAGCCCCGTTCCCCCTGTGCCGGGTTTGAGAGCAGGGATGAGGGAGCGAGGAGATTTGTCCTGATGGTACCACAGAACAAGAGCTCCTGGTCCATAGCTGAAAGCTTTTCCTGTTACCCAGCTCCTGAGACAAGTTCAGAGCTGCTGCAAATGACTTATTCCTGCTCCAGGCATAAGTAATTACTCCAGTCCTGCATGCTGCTCTTTGGGGTCTGCATTGCCCAGCATGTGGAAGGGTGGGGACCTGAGATGGTGTTGATAGTGAGTGGGATGCTGTGGCCTGCTGCAGTCTGTGTGCTGAGCAAGGGGAACAGGAAATTGGGGGTGACTCCAGCCTGCCCACAGTGTTTCCCCACCTCATCAGTGCAACCTGGACCCGACATCACACCTTCCACATGAAAATCCTCACATGGAGCTTCCTAGTCCACGGCACAGCTCATCTGTTGTTCTTCCCTTGTCTCCAGGGTAGCCTTTTGCACTTGGCTCATCTCCAACATGCTCCTCTCCATGCCCGTCCCAGTCTATGGAGGCTACATGCTGCTGGTCACAGGAGCCTTCATCATCTTCTCTTTGCTCTCATTTTCCACTGTGAGGAACTCCTTGATGTGCCCAATCCAGTTTGGGACCTCAGTCCTGCACATGGGCTTTGGGGGATCTTTCTGGCTCACACTAGCAAGTGGTAAGGACACCAAATTACCTCAGGGCACACCACCATGTCCCTCTGGGGGTGCAGGAGGGAGAGCTGGGGGAGAGCTGGGATGTGGTCTACCTGGACTTCAGCAAAGCCTTTGACACCATCTCCCACAGCATTCTCCTGAAAAAGCTGTCAGCCCACGGGAGGGCCACCAGAGAGTGGTGCTGAATGGTGCTGCATCCAGTTGGCGGCTGTGGTGTCCCCCAGGGATCAGTGTTGGGCCCAGTTCTGTTTAACATCTTCACCAATGATTTAGATGAGTGGGTTGAGTCCACAACTAGCAAATTCTCAGATGACATTAATTGGAGGGGGAGTGTGGATCAGCTGGAAGGCAGGAGGGCTCTGCAGAGGGACCTGGACAGACTGGAGAGTTGGGCTGATTCCAACGGGATGAGGTTCAACACGGCCAAGTGCCGGGTCCTGCACTTTGGCCACAACAACCCCATGGGGAGCTCCAGGCTGGGCACAGAGTGGCTGGAGAGCAGCCAGACAGAGAGGGACCTGGGGGTTTGGATTGACAGGAAGCTGAACATGAGCCAGCAGTGTGCCCAGGTGGCCAAGAAGGCCAATGGNGGAAGGGAAGGGAAGGGAACGGCCAAGCCTCCGGATGCCCGAGAGGTGTGGGAAGGGATGGGAAGGGAAGGGAAGGGAAGGGAAGGGAAGGGAAGGGATACCACGGAGTCAAACCCAGACAAGGTGAGACATGAAGTGCCTCAAGCTGTGCAAGCAGAAGATGGGCTCTGGAACCAAACCCACCTGTCTGATGGAGATTCCATGGAGAGGAGAGGGAGATGGCTATTTCTGAATGCTGGAGGCTTGGGCAGCTTCAGTCTGGTTAATTGTAAACAACATAATTTAAGTATTTTGGCTCTTTTCTTTTTGAGAGAAGACCCATGGTGTTACATTACTGATTTCTTCCACTTGATGGCTGTGTTGCACCCACGTGATTTCTATCAAGAATTAGTATTTTCAATAAAACTTTATTAAAAATAACCAGCTCATTTGAGATACTCCAGGCACTGGGGGGGGGGATGGCTTTCTAAGAAGGGCCTAAAAGGTTTTTGTGCCTCTTCCTACCAGGACTCCTGGTGGGGTTGGACTGGAATGTGAATTCAGGAGAGGTGTCCTTGGGCTTTGCCCTGCCTCACCCCAGTGCCTCACAGCTGGGTGGCTGTCACCTCACAAAGCTCACCCAGGGGGACCATCAGCACCTCCTGTGCAGAGGAGATGGTCTCAGTTGGTAGGTAGGACTTGTACCACCCCTCCTCTTCTTTTCTCTTTCCCTTGTCCAGGTTAAATGCAAGCTTCAGCTTCTCTGGCTGCATGGAGTTGAGGATGATGACACCCAACCCCACGAGCAGGCACAGCACCCCTACAATGCACAGAGACAGATTAGAACCTCCTGCCCATTCTGTCCCACTCCCATTCAGACCTGCATCTGGGGCTGGAGTTCAGCAGCATGTGGCATCACCCAGGAGGTCAAGGGAAGATCTAATTTCCCTCTCCACATCTTGACTCTGTCATCAGTTTGGGCTCCCCAGTAGAAAAGAGAAGACAATGAACTGGGGCACACGTCCATGAGAGTTGGGGCTGTCCCCCAGGTATGGGGACAGGTGGCAGGAGCCTGAAAAAGAGGAGTCTACAGGGGGATCTCATTGCCATCTTCTGCTACTGAAAGGAAAAAAGGAGGCAGCTCTCTTCTGGGAGAGTGTACAGTTGTAACATGGGAAATCCTACTGTGATAAGAAGAAACAATTGTTGCCCACAAGTGGGAGAGCTGTGGGGTCTCGAAAGGCAGAGAGGGGATCTCCAGCCACATGAACATTCCCCGCCAGACTGAACAAGGCTAAAGTGGCTTTGAGGTGAGTCCTTCTCTGGGCAAGACCTGGGAGAGACACCCCTGAAGGTCCTTCCAGGTCATGTTTTCCCCTGACTCTGCAATTCATGGCTTCTGTGGCCCTCCTCTGGGCAAACCTCCATGCAGACAGCTTTGGCCATTCAGACCTCCTGGCTCTGCAGCTCTTTCCCTCCCTCCCCCTTCTTACTGATGCCATCCCAAATTCTTCTATGTAACTGAACAACAACAACAACAGAATCATTTTCTGTCACCCGTCAGGAAAAAAAGAGGCACTGTTGGGGCATCACTGAGCATCATCACTGCAGGGATGGTGAACAAAAGGCCCAGAAGGCAGCTGAGCACTCACCTGTTGCTAATGTCAGCCAAAAGGATCCACCATAGTCCGTTTTCAGGGAAGCTGGACCAAACTGGATAGGACATTTTTGAGTGTTCTTTGCAGTGAAGAAGAAGAGCAGTGAGAAGAGCATCAGCACAGCAGTGAGGAGGAGCATGTAGCCACCGTAGAGCAGGATGGGCATGGAGAACAATAGGATGGAAATGAGCCACGTGCAAAAGGCCATCCTGCAGAGGGACCACAAACCAAGCAAAAAGTGTCATGCATGGACTCCGTTCTCAGGGTCTCCTCTCCATGTCCCAGTGGAAAGATACAGCCCTGGACAACCTGCTGTAGCTGGCCTTGCTTGAGTAGGGGGGCTGGACAGGCTGATCTAAGGACATTCCTTCCAACCCAAACAACTCAGTAACTGTCTGAATGGTGGAGCCGTGGGACAGGGGTGGAGAGGGATCTTCATGCCAGGGGTCATCCAGTGTTGGAATTAGGAAGTCCAAAGCACCTTGATATGGCTTTGACATCAGCCCTGCTCTGGGCAGGGGACTGGAGGAGAAACATTTTGAGGTCCATCCTACTTAACTCTTTCTCTGTCTCATGGTCCTCTCCCACTGCCACCCCCAGGCAGTTCCCACCTATTTAAAGGGAGACTGGCAACAAGGGAGACCTTTGTTTGGAGGAGGGCAGAGCAAGCCATGCCCACACCTGATTCAGCACCTGGAGTGGGCCCAGCTGCCAGCCCTGCCCTGCGTGTGAGGCTGTGGAGGTGAGCCTAACAAATTGTTCTGATTCCAAGAATAATAACAAAAAATAAGTTCACATCAACACCCCTGCCTTGAAAGAGCAGGAAGGTTTGGACAGGGCTAGTTATTTTTTCTCACAATAGAAACAGAGATACGGACAGGGACCTGGAGCCTACATCCACTGGGGGAATCACAGGAGTCACCTTTGCCTGCAGTGCCTTTCCTACGACCAGGGCACATGGGGTTGCCCTGAGACTCCACAATCACAATACACACTCCCAGCTCTACATCACAAGACCATCACCTCTGAGCATCCTCTTGATGGTCCCTTCTGCTCCCCACCAGCAGGTCTCATGCCCTCTGGGGCATGCAAGAGGAACCCCCTCTCAGCTGGTCTTGCTGGGGCTCAGCATCTTGCTTGGGAGAGGACCTTGTGCTATAATGCCCCTGCATCTGCTTTCCTTTAAAGGGAGAATAATTTTTCTCCAACTTCCATTTTGCACACCAGGGCCGAGGACACAGAAGATGGCTCTGGGGAGATGGGCAGGCTGGAAAGCATGAGCAGCCCTGGTTCTGCAGAAGAGGAGGTGCCAAAGATCAGCAAGGTCTCTGGCATGGCCTTGCTCAGAAGAGGTTGGCTCTATCAAATTGCCTCTGCTCTGCCTGAGTCTTTCCACCTCCCCACTGAGCAGGGACAGGGCTGACCCCTCTCTCCAACTCACCAGAGCATGACCGATGCGTAGTGTCCGGAGATGCGGTACTGCCCGTGCACACTGCAGGGGCTCTGCGTGGTGAACTTCTCTGCCACGTAGAGGATGGGGCTGGGCAGCCCCTTCTCCAGGCCTGCACTGTAGCTGTGGTCGTAGTCAGCACTGAAGCTCCAGGCAAAGTGCTCGTTGTAGCTGATGCTTTCATTAATCTGATTCACCGGGTTTCCTGCCAGGTGGTGAAGATTAAGGACCCTTCTCAGCTTTGGAGGCAGCTCAAACACTGACTGGTCTGGAGGCTTGAGGTCCCAGAGCCCTGGTATCCAGCAGCACAGCTGCTAAACATGCACCCAGTCCCTTCCTATTGTGATCTGCACTCACCCACGAGTGTGATGTTCATCCCCACCAGGCCAATGTGCAGCCCAATGTCCACGTTCACCAGGGCCCTGCTGAAGGACTTGTAGGAAGTGTTTGCCATCACCCAGCCAGTCTCCCAGTCCCTGGTGAACTGTACAGCTGTGAAGATTTTGAAGGTTAGTCATGGCCTGGTGGCAAGGCATCTGGTACTGGAAGCACCTCCCATGATGCTCACCATTGCCAGAGCATCATCTACCCCATCCCAAGGGCAAGGCCTGGGTTGTGAGCCCCGGGGACTGGAAGCCTTCCCCAGTATCAAATCCAGACCATGACCCTGAGACCCCCACGTCTTGCTTTCTCCTCAGACCCATTGCAGTCCCTAGGCCTAGATACAATACGTGTGGCCACTGCAAGGTCCTCAGATGAGCATGTGTCGATTTGCCTGGGTCCCCTGGCAGCTGGCTCTGGGCTTTCAGTGACTGCCCTGGAGGTGATCAACCACCTGCCCTTGGAGAGAAGACAGATGGGTGCTTGTGCCTCCCCCTGCTTGCAGGAGCCAGAACCCAGACCCAGACGGGGGTCAGTTCCCCACAGACCCATCCTGCTGGCTGGACTTTGGCATTTGGCTGCTCCCTTGTCTTCCTCCTCCCTTCCCTGTGTCCTGGCCATCTCTGAGCTCCCCCCCAGGACCCTGCTACTCACTGAGGACCACTGCTCCCACAAAGAGGCTCATCACCACCCGCAGCAACAAGAAGAGTCTCTGTGAAGAGGGAGAGGTCTCAATCAGATTTTGCTGTGGGGTCCTCATCACCGAGCATGTAATTCAGAAATGTCAACTGGTGAGAAACAAGCTTGTCCCTCCACTGGGGAGGGGGGACATGTGGCTGAGACACCCTTGACGGGGAAGGCAGCAGGGAGATTCTGGCAGAGCAAGAAAGTCCAAGGAGCTCATCTGGGAAAGCTGCTGTGGGATGGAGGATGGAGACACTCCCTTGGGTAGTTCTGAGCTGGGATTTCCACACTGATCCAAGCCTGACGTCTGTGTGTGTGCTGGCAGCTGGCCACAGCTGGAGACAAAAGCAGCAGCTGGGGGTCTCACGGTGTGTCCCCTGGGGGGGTGACAAGAGGGCAGTGTGCCAGCAGTGGGCTGGCAGCGGGGGCAGTTGGCCACTGGCCGGGGAGCTGTGCTGGGGCATGCACGGAGCACTCCTCCTCCTTTTGTTGGTGTTGCAGGGTAGGCGGAGCGGTGCCTTTGAACCTCACCCTGTTTTTCCACTCCCCTGAGATCACTCGGGCTTGCTCACAGAGAAATTCAGACAAGTTCAGATCTGGGCACCTTGTAAATTTGGGATGGTGGAGCCTGGGGCCTCCAGCATGGGGTTAGATGCTGGGTTGGTCTGGAGTTCACACCAAGGCTTGCTAGAGCTCTCACAGCCCTAGCCATGAACCTGTGGGCATGTCTGCTCCCCAGGTCTGTGGTGGAGGCTGGGAAGGGGGAAACATGTAGGATGGACAGGGCAGGGACCAGAGGGCTGAGCACCCCCAGCCTCTCCACTTACCCCCCTGCCCCGGATCCCTGGCAGGATGATGAGGAAGGTGGCCAGCATGGAGAGGAAGACGGAGATGATGACAGCCCAGGTGGTGTCGAAGGGGAAGTAAGTGTTGGCACTGGGGTAGAAGGGGAAGGAGCCGTTCCACAGCGTCATCCTGCTACCCAGGGCACCTGGAAATCAGCACCCAGAGACATATCAGGGAGAAAAATCACCAAGCCTCTACCCACCCCGTTTTCTCCACAGAGCCAGCTCCTGCCCCCCTGCATGCTGCTTGTCCCAGGCAGGGCTGTTCATGTGTCTCTGGTGCCCTGAGCAAGTGCTCCAGCATCTCCCACAGGAGCCTCCATCTCCCAAGGGTACCTCCCAAAGCAAAGCAGGCTTGGACTCACCGGGACTGTCCCCAGGATGTGCCAGCAAGATGAGCTCAGGTGGCCAGACCTCTCGCTCCCCTCCTCTGCCTCTTTTCCACCCCTGGTCTCTTGCCCCTGTTCCCACCCTTCCCCGTTCAGCTCTGGTTCCCGAATCGCGGCACAAACACGGGCTCAGCCCCACCGGGCAGCTCCCCACAGAGCCCTGGCTGGAGGTCAACAGAAACCCCAGAAACCCCGAGGGGGCAGAGAAACTGCCTGTCCCACAGGCAAGAGCAGAAACACCCGTGTCTCCTTCCCAGAGCCCCCCTACCTCCGGCACGACCGATCCTGCAGAGCTGCTGGGGATGATGCCACCTCCCGCGCCGTGGGCGAGGAGCCAGCCCAGCCTGGCAAGAGTTGGGTTTCTCAAAGCATTTTTTGTTGGTGCCCGCCTCCAGAGGCACTGGTGAGGCCCCACCTCGAATCGTGGGTTCGGTTTGGGGCCCCTCACTACAGGGAAAACATTGAGGGGCTGGAGCCTGCCCAGAGAAGGGCAACGGAGCTGGGGAAGGGGCTGAAGAACGAGTCTTATGAGGGACCTGGGGTGTTCAGTGTGGAGAAGAGGAGGCTGAGGGTCATCTGGCAGGGTGAGTGGCTGCATGGTCTCCTCAATGACCCTGATTCTGCTCCCTGGAAAGGTCCCAGCCGACCTGTCCATCACTGGGCAAGGTGACACAGGGGCTGCTGAGAGGGATCAGCAGAGAGAGGCACAGAGCTAGAGGGGCCCCAGCCTTGTTACACAGAAGATGCTCAGGTCACTAACCTGGCCGCAGTGTGGAGATGATGGAAATCCAAGCTTTTGGGGTTTGTTCTCATTCTTTGGCATTTTGGTTGGGTAAAGCAGGTTGCACTGAAGCCAAGAGGCCCCCAGTGTGGCAGAAAGATTTCCTGGTCCACATCTGGGGGCTTCCCTCAGAAGCTGACACGTTTACTGCTATCCCCTGGGTTTTCCTTTCTGCACCCCAGCAGAGAGCCTGGCCAGGTGCCCTGACACACTGTCCTTCCCACCCCCTTGGCAGAGGGAGGAAGGGAGGGAGGGAGGGAGGGAAAACCAAGTTTAACTCACACCCAGTGGGAAATAAAGGCATTTCTGGCCAAAGACTTTGTCAGTTCCCTTTCAAATCCCAGTCTGGACATCAAATCCCTGGAGGTTGTTAAAAAACCTAGATTAAATAAAGGGTGTTGAGGGTGACGTGGCCGGGAAGCAGATGTGCAGAGCTGGGATCTGGCACCAGCAGTGACAGGGATGTGGCGCCAGCTCCAGCTCTGGCCCCATCTGCAAAGATGAGGGAGATGAGGACTTTTAGGTTGGATATTAGGAACAATTTCTTCACCCAAAGGGTTTTCAGGCCCTGGCCCAAGCTGCCCGGGATAGTGGTGGAGTAACCATCCCTTGAAGGATTTAAAAGCTGTGTAGATGTTGTGCTGAGGGACATGTTTAGTGGTGGCCTTGGCAGTGCTGGGTTAATGGTTGGACTGCATGATCTTAAAGGTGTCTTCCAACCCAAACGATTCCATGATTCTTTGACTTCACAGCAGTTGGCACAGATGGGCCATCATGATGGCTTTGCAGAGGGCTCAGCAGTGCAGCCAGAACTGGCTGAATGAGTGTGACAGGGAGCACTCCACTAAGCTTGGGATACCAATGACACCAAGTGGTGGCAGTGGATTTTCACAAACATCCCCCCTGAGCCAGCCCTTTCTCATCGGGCAGTGCCACAACTAAACAGAAACAAAGGTCAGTGAAGAAGGTGGCTTGCCTCCACCTTTGCTACCTCACTTTGTGTCCTTTTCGCATCCCATGGCCACAGGTTTCAGGCTAAGTCCAGGAGACCGTGTTCTGAACTATCACCATCCCTGAGGATCTGTTTTGAGGATCTCTGCAGTGGTTTTTGTGCCTCAGAGAAGTAGTCCCAGTGACCTCAGTTGGGTCAGTGGCCTCGTTGCATCTCTGCTTCTGGTGGGTAAAAGCAGAAAGATCTGCTGTGAGCAAGTTCTTGAGTCCAAGCAGCAGCACAGAGGGGCAGCCTTGAACCAGAGCAGCAAAGGAAACAAATGCAAAGCTGTAAAACAAACAAACAAAAAAACAAAAAACCCAAATGAAACAAATTCAAGAATTTGCTCATTTCCCTGGCCTGGTCACCAGGCTTTGGTCATGGAAGATGATGACCTGGTGAGTGATAGGGCATTGTGGTGAGAGCCTGTTCATGCTCTGGCCCAGCAGATGAACGTCAGAAAGGCAGATGCCAAGGCAGAGCAGGCAAATTGCCAAAAAAATAGTATTTCTGACCCTCTCACTCTGTAATTTCAAATGCAGAGGGTTTGTCTGGGGCTTGAGGGTTTGCTTGCCTGTGTGGGAGAAGGAGAAACATTGCCACAGTCAGGAAGTGAAGCGGGTCACCCAGCCTTCATACCTGGAGGTTTTCAAGACCTGGCTGGAGAAAGCCCTGAGTAACCTGGTCTCACTCAGAGCTGACCCTGCTTTCAGCAGATGGTTGGACTGCAGATCTGCTAAGGTCCTCCCCAGACTGAGTTATCCTATGCTTCTAGGATGGTGTAGATGCTAGACACCTTACTCCTCGGCAACATATGGCTCAGGGTTAGGCAGCTCCAGCAGTCTACATAGCAGTTCAGAGGAGGAAGATGAAGAAGTGCTTCATGGTAGAACACCCCTTTAATGGAGCACTGCCTGTGGAGGACCCATGCTGGAGCACAGACATCCCCCAAGGGACCACAGCCTGGGGCAGAGCTCGTGACAGAGCAGGGACACACCTGTGGGGATGCAGCCCTGCCTTGGTCCACTTGCACAGAATCACAGAACCATCCGGGTTGGAAAGGACCTCTGAGATCATCAAGTCCAACCCTTAATCCACTGCCACTGTGGTTCCCAGCCCATGGCACTGAGTGCCACATCCAGTCTCTTCTTAAACATCTCCAAGGATGGAGAATCCACCACCTCCCTGGGCAGCCCATTCCAATGCCTGGTCACCCTCCCTGGAAAGAATTTTTTCCTAGTATCTAAGCTAAACCTCCCCTGGCAGAGCTTAAGCCCATGCCCTCTTGTCTTACTGGTAGCTACTTGGGAGAAGAGCCCGACTCCCCCCTGGCTCCAACCTCCTTTCAGGGAACTGTAGAGAGTGATGAGGTCTCCCCTGAGCCTCCTCTTCTCCAGGCTGAACAGCCCCAGCTCCCTCAGCTGTTCCTCATAGGACTTGTGCTGGGGTCCCTTCACCTGCCTGTTGCTCTTCTCTGGACCTGCTCCAGCACCTCAATCTCCCTCCTGAACTCAGGGGCCCTTTGCAACTTCAGGATAAACCAACGTTGTGATCTTGTTTTGGTTACAAGTGCAGTGAGCTGGGACGATCGGGCACTCCCTGACCATACCCGAAGCTCCTGCTGCCAGGATCATAGCCTGATCCGGTAGGTACCAGGACTGCACAGTGTGGAAAATCCTCGAATGGTGCAGTTGCTGTGCTACAAGAGTCACCTAACACAAGCTGCAGCCAAAATGAAAAAAAAATAAAAGGTATCAACCGAAGTCAATCATCTGGAGACCCAATGAACATAGATGCTACGTGAGAGCCTTTGAGGTCTCTGGAGGGCACTGAGCTGTGACCCAGTCCCTCCCCTGAGCTGGGAAGCCTCTCAGGGTAGATTTCATGAGGCCCAAATATCATCCACTGGTGGATGCTGATAAAAAAGAAGAGTAATTAACTGCAATTTTAGTGGCATTTAAAGATTGTTTGGTGCTGCTAATTATCGTTTGCAAAAGAGAAAAATTGGAA
Source organism: Florisuga fusca (assembly GCA_038090715.1). Taxonomy (NCBI): domain Eukaryota; kingdom Metazoa; phylum Chordata; class Aves; order Apodiformes; family Trochilidae; genus Florisuga; species Florisuga fusca. The sequence continues at coordinate 2,129,694 of JAAWXA010000040.1, forward strand.
AAAAATTAAATCCTCACTTTCTGCTGCCTCGAAGGTGTGTAAAATCTTGATTTGCAACAAGCCACCTTCCACTCAGCCACCCATGACAGAGAGAGGGAGGGAGGGAGAGAGGGAGAATGGAANGTGTGTGTGTGTCTGTGTGTGTGTGTGTGTGTGTGTCTGTCTGTGTCTGTCTGTGTGTGTGTGTGTGTGTGTCTGCGTGTGACTGTGTGTGTGTCTGTGTCTGTGTGTGTGTGTCTGTGTGTGTCTGTGTCTGTCTGTCTGTGTGCCTGTGTGTGTGTCTCTGTGTGTGCCTCTGTGTGTCTGTGTGTGTGTGTCTCTGTGTGTGTCTCTGTGTGTGTGTGCCTGTCTGTGTGCCTGTGTGTCTGTGTACGCCTGTCTGTGTGTCTGTGTCTGTGCCTGTGTCTGTCTGTCTGTGTCTCTGTCTGTGTCTGCGTGTCTCTGTGTGTCTCTGTGTGTGTCTGTCTGTCTGTCTCTGTGTCTGTGTGTTTCTGTGTGTCTCTGTCTGTCTCTGTGTGTGTCTGTCTGTCTGTGTCTCTGTGTGTGTCTCTGTGTGTCTGTCTCTGTGTGTGTCTCTGTGTCCCTGTGTGTCTCTGTCTGTGTGTGTTTGTGTCTGTGTGTGTCTGTGTGTGTCTCTGTGTCTGTGTCTCTGTGTGTGTGTCTGTTTGTCTCTGTGTGTGTCAGTGCCTCTGTCTCTGTGTGTGTCTGTGTGTCTCTGAGTGTGTCTGTGTCTCTGTGTGTGTCTGTGTGTCTCTGAGTGTGTCTGTGTCTCTGTGTGTGTCTGTCTCTGTGTGTGTGTCTGTGTCTCTGTGTGTGCCTCTCGCTCCCGCCTCAAGCTTGGCTGCCCCTGAGTGTGGCCACTGAGCCCCAGGTGGGCCCTAGGCTGGGCCTGGCCAGTGCTCCTCCTCTCCATTCCAACCCGTCTCCCTTCCTTCCCTCAGTCCAGCTCTGAATCTAACCCTGATCCTAACCCTAACGCCTCCCCCCCTGGCTTTTAAAGTGTTAAACCCCCAGGTTAAACCCCTCAGGCTTTAACCCCCCCCTTATCCCCCTCCTGTCCCTGTCCCTTCTCCTCTGGCCTTGGCCCAGATCCAGGCTGTGACCCTGACCCTGTCCCTCACCCAGCTCTCACTCCCTGCTGTAATGCCCCCCTGTCCCTCCCCCAGCTGCTTCTCGGGGAATTAAATNAAAGGAAGGAAGGGAAGGAAGGAAGGAAGGAAGGAAGGAAGGAAGGAAGGAAAGGAAGGAAGGAAGGACGGACCCCAATGCATCCCCCACCCATCACCTGCTACCTCACTGATGGGACAGAGTGTAGCCTTTAGTGACAGTGAGGAGGAGGAGGAGAGGTCCTGGGAATGACAGTGAGCCTGGCGAAGGGGAGGAGAGGTGTGAAAATGCTTGTGAAGGTTGGTTGAATCTGTACTCAAATAATTCTGTATTAATTGTCAATAAATTAAGTTAAACTCCCCAAGCTGAATCTGTTTTGCCCGTGACAGGAATTACCAAGTGGCCTCCCCACCATTATCTCAACCCATAAGATAGCGATGGGAGGAGAGGGGGGACAGACAGACAGACAGATTGGACAGGTTCTTTCTGGGTGGTGGTAGAATGAGGATTTGACCCAGGTATCCCATGGCAGGTTTCTGCTGGGATGTTGAGGAAGCTGCTCACCCTCCCATGAGCTTGCCTGGGTGAGATGTGAGCTGGTGGTCCCATGACATGACCTCAGGTCAGGAAGCCCATTAGGCTGTCACTCCATTGCTTCTGCTGGCTGCGAGACATCTGGTCTGCTACAGTGTCAAACCCCATACACTCCGTCATTATTTTTCTTGTTTATAATTAGTTTTAAGCCAAGGCTTTGCTAGAGCTAATGAAAAGGTCTGCTGGTAATCTCTCCAGCAAATTATTTGGGGTGAAAGGGACCTTAAAGTTCACCTGCCATAAGCAGGGACACCTCCCACTAGCCCAGGCTGCTCCAAGCCACAATAACCCAAAGAGGGTCATTAAGATGCTCCAGGGGTGAGTGCTGTAATCTGCTCATCCAAGCTTGCCATGCAGCTGTTAGTGCTCCTCAGTGAGGAGAGGCTGCAGGGACAGAATCTGATCCCCACCTGGATGCTGAGAGACAGGAGCTTCCCTCCATCCCCACCGAGTTGCTCCCACTCTCCCCTTCTTCCTGCCCAAGCCCTAGGGGTCTGTCACCCCACCCCTGCTGAAAAGCCTGAGCCAGTCTCTGCAAAGAGCCAGTTTTATTCAGGGGGGCACATGGAGAAAGCAGCAAACAGACAGGACACACACAGGGAGGCTCTGTTCGTACCAGCAGCCGCTATTCACCACATTACAGACAGAATAAATAAAAGTGACGTTGCTACAGAAACCCACAAGGACGATGCTCTCCTCCGTTTCCCATGCAGACCTCACCCTCCATGGCTGGGCTGCTTCAGTGTGAGAAATACTTCTCCAGCACCTTTGCTAGAAGCCCTGTCTCCTACAAGAAAAGGCACAACAGTGAGACAGAGTCCCATGCACAGCCTCCACCACCTGCTGGGTACCACGGGGCAGAAGATGAGATGAATGTCCCACGACGGACCATGCTGGAACATTCCAGGGGTGGCATGTGAGAAGGAAAGAGCCAGGAGCCTGGCTCCTGCCTCCTCCTGCTGAAGCACAGCTGGCTGCAGAAATGCCTGTTTGCAAACCCCTCTGGAGCAGCACACAGGCTCCTGATTTGCAAAGGGATGGGACATTCCAGATGGCAGACATGGGACTCCAGATGTTTGGAGTTCCCAGCCCAGGAGTGTAGGCAGGACTAACCCACATGAAGGAAGACCAAGCAAAAAGCCTAAGCTCTGAACTTCACTGAATGCCTAGAGGGGGAGAACCAGTTTTTGAAGGATACCCTTAGAAAAGGAAAAGCCCACTGGGCTTTCCCATAAAAGTCAAGTTCCTTGGATACTTACCCTGCCAGGAAGCACAGCAGGCTTGCTGGAGGAGCAACACTTTGAGAGCACATTAACTCTTGCCTTGCTGACCAGGTTGTCCCCAGGAAAGGAGAAGCAACTTTGCTTTTTCTAAACCAAGCTGAGATGGAAGCAAGAGATGCTGAGCAGGGGGAGGACAGAGGGTTTCAGGGAGCAGAGCTGTTGAACAGTACATGGGGCAGTGCAGGCACAGGCTGGGTGCTGGCTCCAGTCATCCAGCAGCTGAGGGAGAACCTTGTCAGGGTGGCAGGGATTTGCACTGGCACCGTGTCACTCACAAAAGCAAGAAAAAATAAGGTGCCATGGAAAACTACAACACAGACAGCACTCAAAGGCAGCAGGGAGCAGCAGTCCTGCAGTATTAATGCACATTTCAGAGGAAAGAATGCACCGGGGAATGGGTGGCAAAGAAAGCAGCAAGAAGGCAGGAGTTAAGTCAGTTGAGGTGCTCAGAGGTGCCTGAAGGGCAGAACCAGACCTATTGCCCAGCAAGGTCTCCACTGCCACCAAGAGGATGCCTGAGGTGAGAGGGCTTGGGAGGAGATGAGGGGCAGGAGCCAGCTGCACATCAGGCACCTGAGCTGTGACACCACACGTGTGCAGGACATGCCATCAGAGCATCAGGAAGCTGGCCACTATCTGCTTGATGAGGAGACAAATCACTCTCCAAGATTTGTCAGGCTTTGACACCCTGACACACAGGCTGAGTACTGGCAGGGTGGGAAGGGCACTGACACCCAGCTGGCAGCCTGGGACATGGCACCAGAGCACCCATTGCAGGGCAAGCAGTGACCATGTGATTCACCTACAGAGAGGAGAGCCACACGGGTCCCTTTTATCACACACACAACACACTCATGCACATCTTGGCAGAGGAGGCAGGCTGGCACACCCACCAGCTCTCCCATCACCTCAGGCAGTCCATGCAGCAACAAACACCTCAAAGGCTCCCCAGGGAGGATGGAGAAGGGTTCAGGACCTTCACAGCCCTCTTCTCCCTGGCATTTGCATTCTAGAAGCAAAAGCTGCAGCAGCACAGCAGTGACAGCATCTTGCAGGGGGCAGGGTGGGCTGGTGTCTCCACCATGCCCAGCTGTATCTTTGTAGTGGAAAGCCCTCTGTCCTGACGGGACCAGCTCTCTAGGAAAGCTTTAATTCACTGTAGTATGACAGAAATGAATCATGAAGACACTTGAACAACTAGTGCCACTCAGGCTCACATCCCTGCAACTCTGCCCCACCTGTGCCTTCCCCCCCCCAAAAAAAAAAACCCCAAAGAACAAAAACAAAAACAAAACAAAAAAAACAAACAAGAGCAAAGAATAGGAGGAACTGCTACCTAAACCTAAATAACGGAAGTCACTCTACCTGGGTGCAGTGTGACTGGATCGCTCCTCAAGCACAGCAGCTTGGTGGGACAGTACCTGCAGGACCCACCCAAGAGGATTTCATCCCTTTTAGGCTCTCAGTTACCTCCTGAAGTGACCAGAGAGGGCGAGTCACCAGGGAAGCATGCATGAGGCAATAAACAAGCAGAGCCACATGGACCAAGCAATTCCATCTCCATACCCTGTGTGAGGACCTGTGCATGAACATTGCTCCTAAGGGCAGGTTTTACACCTGGAGTTGGATCAGCTCAGAAGCAAAAGCCACACCAAGGAGGCTGAGGACCTGCTGCTGCACAGTGGGACTATGGAGCCCCTGCCTGCTCTCTGAGACCCACTCTGCAGCAGCATGACTAAAAGATACCTCCCCTCTGCAAGCCAGGATAACAAAGCTCTGAGCCCCTTAGGAATGAGGGATCCTGATCACAGTGACACAGACCTAAGACGGGCACACCAATCCTGCAAAGACCTCTTTGCAGGACAAGCTCCTTTCCCTGCACACACAAAGGTCTGTCCTTCTCGGTCTCCTGCTACACAAATAGAAAGGGAAAGGGCTTTCCCTGTCCATGCAGCATCTGGAAAAGGGGACATTTCTTCACAGCAGCCACAGTGGCCAGCCATCCTGCTCTGCCTCTGGCTGAGGAAGACACAGATGCTTATTAGCAAACCCTGGTCTGGAGATCACCACTGCCACAGCTCCATTGCAGCGTCCTTTGCTCATCTTCACACCTTTCCCAAGCATTTGGGACTATTAGCCACTGCCCAGACAGACACAAGCCTAAGGAGACTTCTGCTCTGCCCCTTTACAGATGATCTTTGGGAGTGGTTTAAGAAGGGTTAACAGGAGCAGAAAGGGGGAATACACTTACAGCAGCCACATCAGTGCTCCCATTTCCAGCAAGGCTGCCTATTGCAGATAAACATCTCCACCACCTTTCTGCTCTGAGAACCCCCCTTCATGTTAGTCAATATTCACCTGGTCAGCGAGGTCGTATTTCCCTTCGTTCTCATCCAAAAGTCTCTCCCGCAAGAGGATTTTCAGGAGCTCCCGGGTCAGCAGTTCCATCATCTCCTCCAGCAAGGCTCTGAGAGAGGGACCGAAGACCACTGCAGGCTCCTCCGGTGACTCCAGGTGCGGGGAGCCCGTGACACTCTTCTTCCCCATGAAGTGACCTGCAATGACAAGGACTTGTGTGCCTGGGGGAGAGAGGGAAGGATGGAGGGAGGTCCCGGGAAGCACCGAGCAAACAAAACGTCTCGATTAGCGAGTACAGCGAAGTGAGGAGAAAGTCGGCAAATCCCGGAGCACGTCGGACTTTGGGAAACTTCCCCCTCCTGCTGGCGGGACCTCTGGGGCACCGAGAGATGCGGGAGGAAGTTCCTGCTCCTCTTCTGCCCACCACGGGTCCCGCCGGCCCCAGCACCCGCCCTCCGCCCGGCGGGATGGAGCAGGGGCTCCCCGAGCCCGTCCCTCTCCGCGTCCCCGAGTCCCGTCCCGTTCCCCCCCCCCGCATCGAGCGGTACCTGTGGCCCAGAGGTTTCCACGGGGGTTCACCTTGATCTTGGCTGCCTGGCTGCGGTGCTCGGCGAAGTCGAGGTGGACGGCGGGCCCCAGCGCGACACCGCACAGCAGCAGGAGGAGCCCCCGCACCGCCGCCATGGCACCGCCACCCGCCCGGCACCGCTCCCGCACCCACTNCCCCCTCCCCCGGACCCCTCTTTCTGCCAGCCCCCAGCTGGGGCACGACCCATTAAACACAACCAACCCTCAGAGCCCCACAGGCTCCTCACCCCATCCCAGCTTCTGTCCCCCCCATCTGAAACTGTGTCATCCCACTGCCTGGAGGTGGTGGGAAAGGGTTCCAGAGCCGAAGGGAAGGGCAGCGCCGCTCTGCCCTGGCCCACAGACCCTTTGGTGCCATCAGGGGAGGACGTCGGTGGGGGATTTGCCCCGGCTAAGAGCAAGCTGCCTGCTCCCCGTTACCTCCTGCATCTCAGACTGTCCAGGAACACGCTACAGGATGTTAAAAAGTGTCCTTGCAAGGACGTCAGTCAGCACCCGTGGCCAGCTCTCAGCACCCTTGGAGACAGCCTCTCCGGGCTCACAGATTTTTACAGGTCAGGATCTCGAAGTAAGAACCGCCCTGGCCCTCATCCCCTCCTGGTTATCTCTTTGATCCCTGCCTCCAAGTAGGGCCTGGGAGGCCTTGGTGGTGAAGACCAAGGCAAAGAAGGCACAGACTACCTCAGCTTTGTGTCCACTGCCATTTGCAGTGGTGGCTTTTTGAGCACTTCCTTGACTTTTTACAACTAAAGGAACTTGTTGAGATGTGCAAGGAGCACCAGATCTTCTGTACCTGAACTAGTATTTCTATACTTATAGAAGATCTGATGTTCCTTGCTTATCTCAACAAACTTTGCCTTTCCCAATACTGCTCCTACAAGCCCAGGAAACATTTCCAAATTTCTCCTTCATGTCCTATCCATGCTTCCACCTCCTTAATCCTGCCTCTTTGCACTGGCCTATCAGTATCCTCGTGTCCCTGACAGCTTCTGCCAAATTCTTCTGCTCCATAACTTTGACAGGAGGTGGTGGCTGGTAGGTGGGGAAGTCCCCAAGATGACCCAGTTCTCCTGAGAACTGGCACAGGGAAGATTGATCATGAGATGACCTTTTCACATTTACTGCCATTGAAGAGAAAAGGGCTGAAGGAGATTTGTTTCTCTTCCACAGCAGGGGGTTAGAGTCCAAACTGCAAATGCAGCTCTAATATGGGGAGGAAAAATGAGATGTCATCCTGCAGTAGGACCAGCACCCTTCAGGGAGGTGGCTGCCTCCCCAGGTGCTGTATCTTTGTGTGCTGGAGCTCCTGGGCTGCAGTGGAACCTCACTCTGTTCTCCCCTTTTGAGGAGATGGCTCTTTTGAGTGCTCCCCATGCATTATCAGGGTGCATGAGTACAATTCCCACAACAGATGTGGAATTTGCAGCATGGTGGCCCTGGTGCTGAAGCTCACATCATGGCAGTTTCACCTCCTCCATCAAGACACCAGAGAGAGGAGTCCTGAGACTCTGTGTCCTGTTGGTGCTAGGTGGCTGTGACACCACTTTGGCTCAGTCCTTGTGGGAAGATTTCTAAAACAGTCTTCAAACTCATGGTGGCAAAAGTGCTGGAAATTCCAGGTGCCTGGAGAAGGGTTGGGATGCAGTCAGCAGAGGAGGAGGATGTGAGGGGTAGAGAAGGTGCTGAGTGCAAGGCAAGAGCCTGGCACTGCTGTGCACTGGTGCAGATGGGTCTGGCTTCTCCTCAGGCTGGGAAAGGGCTTTTATCTGGGAAGCTGAGCTGCCTTGGAGCTGCTGGCTCCACTGCACATGCAAGGGATTTGTCTGCTGCTTCTCACACAGAAGCTGCACTCAGGGAGCTGCAGCTTGCTTTCTGGGGGGAACTGCTCCTGGTGTCAGGGTCCAAAGCTCTGCCCCATGGCCCACCAGGACTGGGTCTGTCCTGGTCTGTGTCCCTGCACACCAGCAGACAGACAGAGGTGGGGAAGAGAGAGACGAGAGATTCACTGCAGGATTGTGGAGGATGAAGCCAGGGATAAAGTGATGCCAATTACAGAAAGGGCAGAGAAAAGGACCCTGGGCAATTAGGACACCTTCCAAAGCATGACTGGGGTTAAATCCTCCTCCTTCAGGGCAGCAAAGTGCTGCAGGGGGGATTAAGGGAGAGGAGCAGGGGACAAGAAGCAGGAACCAGCACAGAATTTCTAACAGGGTCGATTTTTTAACTAGCTCCATGCCCCAGCTGATAACACATCTTGACTCTTTTTCAGCTGCTGGCTGCAAGTGTTACCCTGGCCAGGGTGGGAGAGGAAGGACTGGGTGTCCTCAGGATCAAGGTATTCCTCATCCCAGCAGGCTTGGGAAAGGCTGGGAAAAGGGAAGCAGAGAGTTCCTGTTCTGCTGCAGTGCCACAGCAAATGGTGGGAAACGGAGGGGACATTGGGGTAATTGCTGAGCACTGAGGTTTGGCCAGATGGGGCATGCGGGGCAGATCTGAGTCCAAACCCCTCATTTCAAGCCTGGGAAGAAGATGGAATAGCTGCTCAGGGATGTGGGGGAGGCTGGGAGTGGGAGCACAGTTGAGGGCAGCCAGTTGGGTTTTATAGAAAAACAACCTGTGAGAGCAACCTGAGCTCAGGGCTCGTGGAGCAGCAGCGCCAGTGCTGAAGGACACAGCAGCTGTGATGCAGGCAGGGCTCTGGGAACACCTCCTCCATCCTTTGCACCTTAAAAACTAACCCCAGACACCTACATACCCCAAGCAGGAGGTTCAGCACACCTCATGACATCATAAGTGGCCTTGCTTAGAAATGGAGACCTGGTTTTCCTTGGAATTTTTTGGTATCTTCTTCACGAAGAGGTGATGTTGTTCTTAATTTGGGAAACTTTAATTTGGCACCCGGGACCTGTCTGGGAGAGGCACCATAACCTGAACTCCAATCCCCGCTTACCAGCCTGGTGGAGTCAGACTCATTGAATCCCAGACTGGTTTGGGTCCAAAGGGACATTAAAGACTACTCCCACCCCCCTGCCATGGGCAGGGACACCTTCAGCTAGACCAGATAGCTTCAAGCCCCATCCAGCTTCCAGGGTTGGGGCAGCCACAGCTTCTCTGGGCAGCTTGGGCCAGGGGCTCAACAGCCTCACAGGGAAGACTTTCTTTCTAATGTCTAATCTAAATGTCCCCTCTCTCAGCTTGAAACCATTCCCCTTCATCCTATCACTCCAGACCCTTGTGCAAAGTCCCTCCCCATATTCCCTGTAGCACCTTCAGGGACTGGAAGGTCCTCTAAGGTCTCCCAGTGGCTGCTCACCTACCTGCCAAGCAGCAGAGGAGGCTGGAGCCCACTGATGTGACAGGTTTGGTCTGGAGCCTGCTGAGACCTCCAGGATTCAGGGCTGGAATTGTCACTGCAGTGCTCCTCCATGGCTCGCTCCCTCCAGCTCAGCAGAGATTCCTTCTCCCAGCAGTTCCCAGCCACCAAAGGAATCTTCCCAGCTTACAGGTATTACAAATTCTGTTTTGAGAGATCAGTTTTGCCTGCAAAGGTCATCTCACTGGCTTCAGCAGGTGCTGCAGGAGATCCTGCCTGTCAGCCCCCAGCATCCTGCAAGGGCCTTGCAATGGAGCCAGGGAAGGACAGAGGTAACTCAGCAAGCCCTGACAGACTTCTGATAGCTGGTTACCATGGCAAGGCAGAGCAAGCATCTGCACTGAGGTGATCATCCCCTTTCCTAGTGGGATTAACCTTCTGGGGCTGGGACCTGCAACCATCCCCCTGCAGCCACCAGGAATGGTTCTTTCTCACCCCAAGCAGTCTGGAAGCTCTGCAGAACCTCCTTGGCTTGCACCACTGGTTTCCCCCAGTGCCTCCAGGTGGAGGAGATGGTGACTGTCTCTTCTGCACTCTTGTTTTCCCCCAGTAAGTCTCGCATGCAATTTGTTTTCCCAATGGCTACTGACCACTGAACTGACATTTTCATAGCACAGTCTGTTACAGCCCTGACGTTCCAGATGGCAACACTTAACTCAGAACCTGTTGTTTTATCAATAGAGTTAAAATTGTTTTTCCCCCCTGTGCACCATTATATATTTATGTACATTTAAATTTCATCTATTTTATTGCCCAGTCTCTTTCCACAGTTGACCTTCAGCCACCCAAACCTTTGTATCAGCAGCAAACTTCAGGATTTGCTTTCATAATTTTTGAATATCCCCAACACGGTCCTTGCACATCTCCCTAGTGTTTTCGGCCACAGATTGTTGCCCTCTAGCTTTTGTTCCAAACCTTTTAAAAAATTACTTCTCCCCATGAGGACCTTGCCTCCCATTCCACAGCTGCATCCTTTCTTTAGGAGCCTTTGCAGAGGGACCTTGCCAAACACCTCAGGGAAATCCAGAGCGGTGATCCCAGTGGGCTCCCCTTGCCCACACACCTTCTCAACAGACTACAAGTCAGACAAACAGACCAACCTGGAAACACCTTGGTTTGTAGCATTTAAAGCAAGCTCCATTTGGTTTCTTCTCTGTTGAATTATGCTGTGATACCTTGGCATTGACTAAGGCATCTTCCAGTCTGGCCTGGGAGATGGGGAGCTCCAGAAACACAGCACAGGCTCTCCCAGGCCCTGCAAACACCCACTTGGGCAGGCAAAACCGATGGCTCTAATAAAAAACAAATAAGAGCAAAGGCCTCAAAGCCTCCTATTTGTCTCTTTCACAGAGCTCACAGTGCCAATAAAATTCTTAGTGGTGGTTAAGCTGTTTCTGCCTCTTCTTCACCACTTTGCCAAAGCCAGGTCAAATTTAAAGTCCTGCCACATGCCTGAGGATCTCTTTTGACGCATTTGTCTCTTGTTTACCAAGATTAAATCCCTCTGTTACACTCATTCATCCACAGGCAACCACTGCTGCTTATAAAAGATAAAATTTGAAATCTCGCACATCTTGCTTTCAGCTCTTCTTCAATTTTCATTAAAGCCATTAAATGAGTTGTGGTTTCCCTGAGGATTCCTGCTCACTCCACACCCACTGGACAAATAAGTGCTCTGCCAGAAGACTTTGAGAACAAAATCTGGTTTTCTTGCAGGCAAATCCAGGCCTAGCTCAGAAGGGTCCCAACCAGAATGAAGTGGCAGAAATCTGACACCGAGCAAACAAAGGTTCAGAGAAATGAAGTTAATTTCCCCCACGTTAATTTAACTTCTGCCTCTCTGGAAGCAAACCCTGCAAGGTCAGTTTCCACAAGAGGAGGAGAGTGTGGAAGGAAAAGCTGGTATCAAGATGCTTGGCAGAGGGGGCTCCAGGACGTGTTTTGAATTACAAAACAGAAAGAGCCACAAAGTAAGAGCTGAGGAGCTGAGCAGAGAGAGCAAAAGCCATTGAGTGTGTCTGCTCCATCCTGGGTCACAGAGGCTGCATTTCTAGTCCATCCCTCTTTAGGCTGCACTTCTCTGTGGAGATCCTTGGTTTCCCCCAAGGTTTAGAGAGCTCTGCCAGGTCAAGCATTCAAAGGACCTGCTGGAATTGAACCTGTGTGTGAACTGCCCCATGAGCAGGAAGAGGTTTAACACCCTGCAGACAGCCAGCAGGACCCAGCAGGTAGGGACAACCCTGCTCCACTGGGAAGGAGAGGAATGTGGGAAAGAGCTGGTGGGGTTTTTATACAGAAACTGAGGGCTAAGCAGGACTGAGCGTGCAGCAGCAGAAAAGCTGCTAGCATGAAGATAAGCTCCTCATGGCTGGCCAGACTGCCAACCAGCAGGGAATCCACCTGGTTATGGCTAGGTAGATCCAAGATGCACCAGGACAGAAGAAGTGCTGGAGTCACCACCCTGTCAGGCTGGTGCAGATTCCTCCAGAGCCCTTCCTGATGGGTGAGCAAGAGGAACCAGCTGGGTGCAGACAACAAAGGGATGGAGGTATTGAAAAGGAGGGGAGAGGGTAAGAGGGGCAGGAAGCTATTAAACTGGCTCAAAATGCTACGTAGGCACTCATTCTCTTTTCCCAGCAGCCAGTGATGAGACGGTCAGACCAGTCACCTCCTGCGCATCAGCTGCCCCAGGAGCTGCTGCCCCTGAGGGAAATGGTGAAGGCATCACCCAGGCATACCTTGCAGCCTGAGGACTGCAACCAGGAGACTCCTCATCATCCGATTCAGCCACTGAGTCACTGGCACCACGTGGGTCTTCAGCCCAGGACATGTGAAACATCTGCTTTGCATTTCCCCTGCTCCAGCACAGGCACCATCCCCAGGGGACAGGCTCAGCAGAGCCACCTCACCTTCTCTTGGCCAAGGAGCTCAGCCCAGGCCAGGAGCCATCTGCTGGGTTTGTGTCCATGCGTTTCTGCAGTGGGAAGGGGTTTTAAACCAGGCACAGACAAGGCTTCACCTTGCAGATCCTCCTTGGGAAAAAAAAAAAAAATTAAAAACTGACCTTGTTCTGATTTTCAGGGCAGGAAAACCACCACCAACTCACCCAGTCTTCCCCATCCTGCAAATCCAATCCCCAGAAACCCTTGCTAAGCAGTATGCAGCAACAGATCTGGAGGAAAGAGTGTAATTCTTGCTGCTGTTTAGCTGACAGCCGTGCGTTCAAGCATCATAAACGTACAAAGACAGGCTCTGTCTCAAGGATCTTTGACTTGCAGCACATTACTCCTTCCATCCATCACCTTTCTGCTTACACATTTAGCTTTGCTGTGGAAATCAGAGCCACCCAACAACATGCAGGCAACGGTCAGCACTAGCCCAGCATTGCTGTGCTCTGTGGAACAGCTCCTGCCCATGGAGGAATCTGTGCCCTGAGCTGCAGATATGATAGAACAGTAATTAAGCAATGAAACTGCCTACCAGAAAACCTGCTCTGTTTGGCTGTAACCACAACAGACACAGAAGCAATCTTAGCACTGGTAAATTTGTCTCCTTTTTCTTTTTTTTTTTTTTTTTTTTTCTTTTTTCCTTTATAAACCAGGCCTTTCAACACCCACATACTTCACAAACAAATCCCTCTGCTGTTGTGACACAAAGATCTCCATCTTGCCTAAGCCTCACGTCTCAATGGCTTTGCTGGAGCTGGCCAGACAGCTTCACCTTTAAAAAGAGAAGAAAACTGAAATAAAAAGAAGAATTAAACAAAAAGACATTAAAAAACCCCAACACACACCAAAAAGAAAAAACAGAAAAACACAAAAAACAAAAAAACCAACCAAAAAACAAACAAACAAACAGAAACATCAAGTCCTAACAGCAAAACCTCTGGCTCTGCAGGCTCACCAAACGTTTCAGCACCAGCACCCAGCTGAACCAGGGATCCTGCAGGCTCTTTAGCTTTTCTGCTTGGCAAAGCAGAACGAGTCTGGAGGGGACAGAGCAAGCAACGACTCATCCTGCCCCTGTGTTCTGAGTTCCCAGCTTGTGCAGGCTTCTCCCTGGCACCCTCTTGTCCCACCGTGTCAGGAAAGGCATTAGAGGGATGCAGGAGGGCATGTGGGAGCAGCACGGGAGCTGGCGGGTGTTGGAGCTGTGAGGGGATTAAAGTGCTTATTTATCCTCACTCCAGTTAGAGTCATCACCTCCTTTCACGACTGCAGATAACACAGAACACCGAGCTGAAAATAGGCAGAACACGGGCTGAACTCCCACACCTCACCACCACAGCCCCTGAGTTAGGGTGACTCTGAAGTGCCTGTGAACCCACCAAAGCTGGGCTGCTGCAGGCTTCATTCCAGACTTCTCCTGAGTTTTTAAGCACTTCCTGCTCAATTACTTCCCCCAGCATCCTGCAAGAGCAAGGCTGGGAAAGGGACACCTCCCTGCAAGTGCCCAGGCGAGGGTTTGCACCCAGCCTGGCAAGGAGAGAGCATCCTCCTCTGCTCCCAGAGCTGACACCTGCTGCCAGGAACCCGCAACGCCAGCCGGCTGACCCTGCCACGAACAGGAGGAGCCCATTCTTACCTCCCAACATCTCAAAAAGACCATTCCTTTTCTCTCCCAACTGGGGTTTCAGCAGTTGCTCTCTGAAGGCCAATCCTCGCACCGCCCACGGTCACAAATCCTTTGTATTTTCGCCCTTTCTTGTTAAGTTCACTCAGCAACAGTAACACAGCGGCTTCTGCACCCTCGGATTTTTGCAAAAGGTGTGAAAGCGAGAGGACTGGGAGCACAGCAACAGCAGCACTTTCAGCCGGTTTGCACTGGGAGGTGTTGATTAGCAGATTGCAGAAGAGCTCAACTCAGTCCTCTGCACGAGCCCAAGGTAAAGAAGCAATTTATGCACAAAAAGCAGTTTAAGCTCAAGGGAAAACAGGGAACAGAGACCCGGGCTGTGCTGCACAGGCAGAAATGCTGCTCCAAGTCCCCAGCTAAGTGCTGCATGGTGATGTCTCTCTCTCAGAGACATTTTGTGTTCCCTCATGGCTGTGGCTTTTGACAAAACAACCCACCTGTGACTCAGGTATTCTGGAAAAGCTCTGCATCCAAATTCTCTTCTCAAGGGCTCCATCCAGCAGTGGAAGTGGGAGATACAGACTTATTACCACTTCATTACCATTTTTTACTCCTAAGTTATTATGTTTACTCAGAGCTCCAGGCCCAGGTCAAAGCACTAAGGGCTGAACCCATTTATAAAGTCTTTGCAATGTCCCAAACATAAGATGGTTTTTTTTTCTTCATCCTACCCAGGGAAGAAACCATCCAGTTAAACCAACTCATGTCGGGACACCACAGGTCAGCCCAGCTACCAAGCAGTGAACAAAACAGTCCCATGGCCATAACTGAGGGCACAATTCCTCTCCAGAGGTGGGACAGGCTTGGCAATGAGGTAGGTATGCAAGAAAACAGCCCAAACAGCCTACCCAAACTGCCTGTGTAGCAGCAGTAACCACCTTCAGTGATCTCTGCTGCTGCGAAGTCTTGGAGCAGCCGTGAAGAAGAGGCAATACAGGACAGGGTGAAATGCATCTCAAGTAGCTTTGAGCCATCTGTAGGCTTTACAAGACCATGAGGAGAGCTGTTGACCCAGAGGAAGCACAGACTAGGAGACAGGCTCCCATAGCCAGGGAGAAGCTGTCCCAGCAAGAACCATCTGCCCAGAACACCTTGCAGTCTTTCAGCAGGTTATTTCAGTGTGATTGACAGAAACGTGGAAATACTGAGTGGATCTACAGCTTAGGGCTGTTGACTGTCCAAAAAGAAACCAGAGGAGAAGGTGCTATTGTTCTGTGAAGAAAGGACAAGGCAGTTTGCTCAGCTCCAGGAATCAGTTTGTGACAGCAAAGCCCAGGTACCCGCCGAGGGAAACTGGGCAACGAGGCTGCACTCAGCAGGGCAATAACAAAGAATGTGGCAGGGCTCATACTGGGCGAGTTGCAAAATCTTTATTCCAGTTCTGAATAGGAAAAAAACCATCACCTCCACAGCTCACTGTTTGACAGGTCAGCCAGCAAAGGGAGAGGTCACGCTCGCCCAGCAGAGGCACAGGCTGAGAGGACACAGTCCTGCAGGCACTTTGAGAGGAAGCTCAGCTTCAAAGTACAAACACTGAAGAGTTTGGCTTAAATTTTTAATATAAAAACTCACTAAAAATGCTAAAATGTGACAAACCATTGGAAATACTGTGACAAACATTCGCCCTTAGGCAGTAAAAAACAAAACAAACCCAAACTGGCAAGAAGCTTTGAAATGCGCGTTTTCTTCTTCCTGGGCACATCAGGACCATCGGCTACTTCAAACGTTCATCTAAAAAAATTCCATGGCACCTTCACCTCAGACTTCAGTGCAAGAGGCTACTCTCGATGGACCAGCACAAATAAACCCAGTAAAAAGAGGACTGCATACTGCAAGAGAAAGAGGAAAAGACACAGAGTGAACGTTCACACCTGAAGATGCAGTCACAGCAGCAAAGAGAGGGCAAAGGGCTCTGCCTGTGTGTATCGAGCTCTCATGGAGCCATTTTAGCTGGAGTGGGGGAAAATGAAGGGGCTCTTACCTTAAATTTTGGATAATCGTTCATTAATATAGTCACTATTCCAATATAGGGCACGAATCTACAAGAATAAAGGTTTTATTAAAGCAAACAGTGCTCAAGGGGCCTATGGGAGAACCAGTGTCCTGGTGCTTGTGCAAAGGAGGAGCCAGTGAAGCATGCTGAGGGAGACAGTCAGCAGGCCTGGGACACCTTCTTCCCAAGGAGGGAACCATGGCAGTGGGGACTGAATGACAAGAGCCCCCAGAGCACAAACAGCCTCTGCCTTCTTCAGACCTCACTTCCCTGCACAGAATAATTCTGATGAGCACTCTGCTCATGCCTGAGCATGCGCTGCCTTTGCATGGGTGTCCAGCCAGCATCCCAGACCTCAAGATGCAGCTCAGCTTTGGCAAGCTAAGAACTGAACCACCTTTGTCTTTTAACTCTCCACGGTGCCTTTTGAAACGCATTTCAGCAGGTCACAAAAACTCAGCAGGGAGAGGTCGAGAGGAGAGGGGGATGAACAGATGGCACTGGGGGAGGGCAGTGTAAAAAAGTTGTATCTTTTTCAGCTTGGCTTACCCCCGTGCTCGTCCTACTACGTCCTTTTTCTCCAGCCAGTTCTGCCCCCGTTTGTAGAGCCCTCTGTCATCAACAGCGTTGTTGTCTCCCTTTGTCAGAAATTTGATGTCTCCATTTTGCCTGGCAAAGACAAGAGAGCCAGGTCAGCCAGGGAGCAAGGGATTCATGGAAAGCACCCCTAGAACAAGCACGTAGAGACTAACACAGAGATATCAGGAGCACTCGTGTCCTCTATGTTGGAATAGTGTGAAAAAGGGAAACTGTCAGGTGTGAAGCAGACTGTCTGGAAAAAAACTGCCAAGGGAAGAATGAACACTGGCTCCAGCAAAGCTTTCTGGGAGAATTTAAGAACAGAACCATGAGGATGAGCCATTTCTAGTAAAGGTGCAGCTCTTGCCTCCTCGCTTTTTACCTCTATCATGTTGAGGCTTCTCTTGCTTCATGTGTAAATGTTGGGTTCTGGGCTCCATACTGCCACCCAAAATGAGACTTGGGGTTAAAGCAGTAGTGGTCAGAAGCAAGATGAAGCTTAGAAATTATTAGGAACAGGGGACAGAACAAAACAAACAATACCACTGTGGTACTTCATGGACTCACAACGTGCCTGTACCTTGAATGCTCTGTGCAGTTCTGAACCCCCTACATCCTTTTCTGAAATGGAGAGAAGAACTGGCAAAGGTTCAGAAATGGAAAACAAGGTCTGGAACCACTTCCATGCAAGAAACAACAGACCAGGCCTCTTCAGACTGGAAAAGCCAGAACTGATGGGAGATATAATGGTAGGTAGTCCTGCACAAATGGCACAGGCAACAACAATCAGTTTTTCACTATCTCTTCTGATACAAGACCTGGAGAGCATCAAAGAAAAGTCAGAGGTGAGAGGTTCAAACCAGCCAGAGAAGGTGCTGTGCTTAACTAACAGACTGCAAATTAAACCATGTTATCTCCAAGAGGATATTTTGGGTGCCAAGATATTGTATGAGTTCAAAAAGTGACCAGGTACTCAACGTAAAAAAGAAAAGGGGCTATTAATGCAGAGCTGCCACTTGCAGACAGCAGGGAAATGATCGTTCTGCACTCTCTCCTGTCTTCAATTTGCCCCGAGGTGAATTAATTTGCTGGTCAGAAACACAATCCTGGAGCAGATGAACCTTTGCTTTGACCTGGAAGCAACTGCTGCTGTGCTCAAGCTCTATACACCTTGTTCTGCATCCTTCCCCAGCCACTTCCACACAGCTTGCTGGACAACCAGCAGTGCTTGCTTCACAAGCAGCAGTTTGTGTTGCTGCTCTGGGATGGGTGGGCTGCTGCCATCCCCCTGTGGGCATCTGAATGAGGGTGCTGAGCAGGAGTGTGCTTGTTGCTTGACTCTTGTCAGTGTGCTCACACACATGACAGATGAAATGCAACCCAAAAGTATGCAGAAGATCTTCAGAGCTCAGGCTGTTCTCATCGTGCTTGAATACCAATGTGTGTTACTTGAGAGGAGAAAAAGGAGGAGGAGAAAATACCAGACCTTTCTTCAAGCACATTTGGGAACAGTAAACACTCTAGGAGCTTGGAGATAAGAGTTTGGGAAAAGATGAAGATACCCAAAGGTGCAGATAATGCAGTTTTAGCTCTGAAGATGGATGGCATAGGAGTGCACCCTCTTATGGAGCAGATTCAAGGCTCCAGCACGAACCAGAGGAAGAAGCCCACAGCTCTGCTGTCTGAAGGGTGGGTGCAGCCTGCTCTGGCTGTCCTGCACCAAAACCACTAAGTAAATTTTGATGGCAGTCTCTGTGCTGAGAGATAAAGAATGAACTCAGTTTTGCTCTGCACACAGAAGAAAAAAGGCTAGCAAGTAAAAAACCATTTCCTCACTGTGACAATACTGGACACAAGCCCGAGCCACCACAGAACCAGCAGGGTTTCTGTTTTCCTCCACTTTGACACCCTGTCAGCTACCACAGTTTTCAGATTCAGTCCATAACTGCAGGAATAAATGGGAAACTCCAGCCACTTAGAGGACACTCCAGAACTCCAAACTGGCATGAGAAGAAGCACCTGATACCTCAGAGTCCTGCCTGCAGCACCCAGCTTCAGGTCACAGAACTGTTTTAACTTTCCTAACAAAGATCAGGCTTGTGCTTGGTTGTTCTATTTAAATGAAACCTGACAGACTGGAGAATGGCTTTACCTCACTGCATCTAGGGCTGGCAATATGGCCCTGTTACATGTCAGAAAACAAAGAGCTGGACACCTTTGTTTAAAGGGTGGGTAAAACAGAAGGGTGGGTGATCTCTGGAGCTGAACTGCCACACAGAATGCACTGGCTGAGAGCAGAAAAAGAAGACCCTGACCTTTACTGCCTCTTCAATTATCAGACCAAGCAGCACCAGCTGAGCCTTTAGCATGCAACAGGGAAGGAGGAAAGTAGCATTTCACTTATAAGAGCTCCAAAGACATCCAAAAAAGTGCACGTTGCAATGTCAGGTATCAAACTTACTGAGCATACTGACCTTATTTTCAAGTAAGTGGTATCAAAGAACAGCACTTTGAAAACTGATATTGCCAGAAAGTTTTGGGTACAGACTAAATCTGAACAGCAAAGAATCTGCTCTGTCTACTGGGAGGGCTGTGGAGGAAGCCTTGCTTGGAAAACTGAGCCCTGTTCAGCATCAAACCAGAGTGACCACGTTCTGTTCCTCCTCACACACAACGTGTTACACGTTCAGAGCATGAAAAGGACTCAGAGTGCAACGTGGAGAGAGCATAACCACACAAAACTTCCTTCTGAGAAAAGAAAGGCCCTGTCTCTGCATGAGAGGAGCCAGGACCATAAAGACAAGCTGTAAAATAATGCCTGCCACACACAACACATCCTTTGTCTGCAAGCTCTGTTTTCTACAGACAACTTGTGCCTGCAAATGCAGCCAGAGGAGACACCACAGCAACAAGTGGTAACCACAGCAACCCTAACCCTAAACCCTAACCCTAAACCCTAACCCGAACCCTAATTTTTTCTTTTTCCTTAGAAGTTAGAAAATTGCAAATCAAGTGTTTTGGCCATTAAAAAATTATTTACAGAGAAAACAATGTTGCTTCACATTTTACAGCTGGCAGGCTACGTGGTGGAGCAGCTCAGGATGGAAAGGATGGCACTGGAGACATCAAGTCATGGGGAGTCCATGATACTGGCACAGACTCTCCTGTGCATTCTGCTGGATGATCTTTACAAGAAAGCCAAGGAGGACAGACTTTGTCTTTCTGAAACTTCTACCTTACTTCTTACAGCACCTGGGTACCTGTTACTGACAACCCACACATTTGTTTACCCAAGGATACCAGAACAATATACAACGTGGCTAAACATCTGCAGTACAGCCCCCCCAGTCTTCTCAACATACTTCTCATGAATTTTCAAGACACGATGGACTATAGGAATTTCCCTTCCTTCTATCCTGAAGACCACGATTTCTCCCACTCTGATGGGATCTTCAATTCTGTTCGTGAGGAACAGGAGATCTCCTCTGTGGAATGCAGGCTCCATGCTGCCACTGAAAGAGAGAGGAGCACCAAATCAATCACAGAACCACAGAATGGTTTGGGCTGGAAGGGGCCTGAAAGATCACCCATGGGCAGGGACACCTCCCACCAGCCCAGGCTGCTCCAAGCCCCATCCAACCTGACCCGAGACAGACACTGCCAGGGAGGGGGCAGACACAATGTCCTTGGGCAACCTGGGCCACCAGGGGCTTGTCACCCTGAAATTAAAGAATTTCTTCCTTGCATCTAACCTAAATCTCCCCTCTTCAAATTTTAACTCATACACCCTTTGTCCTCCCTTTGAACAAGATTTAAACACAGAGAAGCAGGCTGCAGAGTTTAGTCCTTTAAGAAAAATCTTACGTGAGCCCCAGTGAAAAGCTCCTCAGGGAAAACCACTTTGGAAACCTGGCAGGTGCCCAGCCTCTACTGCATTCAGATTTTCAGTCACCACGCTGCCAGCACTTCAGATTTGTTGGGAAAAGAGGAACAGCAGCTGGGGTTCCAAGCACACCCAACAGGAAATCCCTTCAGCTTGCTCCACAGCAACAAAGCTCCTGACAAGCAGGATCTCATCGACCTCTGGCAGCACTGGAGTGGTGGGAAGCTTTCTTTATTTTTACTTTTCACAGGTAGACAGACCATCCTCATGACCAGAGCACCAAAAGCATCCAGACTCTTGGATTCCCATCTGGAACAGACAGGCTGTGCTGCAAATCTGTCATTGTGATTCATCAGTTTTGCTCAACGGCCTCGTCCCAGGCACCTCCTTCCAGTGCTGCTTTTTCTCCCCATCTTGTAAGTGGCAACTGCTACAAAATGCTTCACCTGCTTAATTCCAGATAAATAATGCAGCAGCCAAGGAAAAATGGTGAATTTTAACTACAGCAGAGCCTCACGTTTGATCTTGAGGCAGCTGCTCAGAACAAGCAGAGCACCTGGCTGAAGAAGGGACACGACCTAAGGGGGGAGGAGCAGCATGACTTCCCAGGAGGGAATGTTGGGCTTTATTTTGTGGGAGTTCTGTTAAATGGCACACATCCAGTCCTGCAGCCCCTGTTACAAGAAAGATCTGAGGGTGCTGGTGTCCAGAAAAGGGACAGGAAGGTGATCAGGGGGCTGGAGCACCTCTCCTATGGAAACAGACTGAGAGAATCAGAGTTATTCAGTCTGGAGAAGAGAAGACCCTGAGGAGACCTTATTGTGGTCTTCCAGTACCTTGAAGGGGCTTAGGAGAAAGTTGGTGAGGGACTCTTCAGGATCTCAGGCAGTGGTAGGAGCAGGGAGAATGGATTAAAACCAATGGCAGGGGGGTTGGAACTGCATGATCTTTAAGGTCATTTCCACCCCTGACAATTCCATGATCCTGTGGCAATAAAGACCAACGTAGAAACAGAGGGAAAGGCCAATGTGGCCACAAAACAGGCCCCATGTGGTATCCACCTGGCATCTGACAGTGCCAGCACCAATGGTTGCCCAGGAACTCTGGCCACAGGAAGAATCTGTCCCAGGACCCAGAAGGGTGGGAGTAACACTGGTGGTACCTCCTGCAGGGCACCTGGGCAAGGGCAACGTGCAACACCTAAAACATGCAGCTCAGAGAGACAGCTGTTACCTTCAGCTGTGACTCTAGAAGGGTGTGGGCACAGCTCCCCTTCTCCTGGCCATGACACAACTTGCTAGAAGGCCCAGGAAAAAAACTAAGCAGCTCTGAAAGAAGAGTCAAGGGACACTTCAAAGGATGCAGCATCACACCCAAGAAAGCTCACTGAGCATTTCCAGCAAGTCAGGTCCTGTTTTAAAAGCCACCACATCTCCTTTTCACTACACAAGTTTATTCCCTGGCATCTCAGAGATTTCAGCTTCCTTTTCACTAACCAAGACTGGCCACATGCTTCAGCTCCTCCTGCAGCAGCCACAGGGCAGGTGGACAGGCCTGGTAGGAGGTGTCTGTGCCCTTCTATGTTCTGCTGCCACAGCTCCCACTATGGGAAGCAGCCCTGGCCTTGATGTCCAGAGGAGCTCTGCCACCAACACTGCTTCCATAGAGGGATGATCTGCCCCCCAGCAGTGGGTTCATCACCCCCTTTCTGAGCCTCTTCCACCCACACTGCCCAATGTTTCTCCAGGAGGTTTGGTACAGCCCCGAAATACCTGGGTCATGGTCTCACCGTGACTCCTTGAAGACCTTCCTCCTCCTTCCCCTTCCTCAGGACCACCCCTCTACCACCCAACCCCAACAGCTGATGGCAGTGGAAGGGTGAGGGGCTCCTCTTCCCTCAGGCTGCCAGCCCTGCCTCCTCTGCCCCTCTGTGTGACACGAGAGCCCTGATTCCCAGAGAGCCTCTTGGAACAGAGCAGGAGCCTCCAGCTGCCTCATCCCTCTCAATCCAGATTCTCACTCTGCTTTCTTTTCTCATCCTCTGGCCTGGCAGGGAGTTAATGCTGAGGATGCAACGGCGGGGTTTGCTTTCTTGTGGCTTTTACAAATTCCCCTCACACTCAGGAGCGAGGGGGAAGGGACCAGCAGGGCATTGCAAAGACTCACCCCACGCCCACCCCCTTTTTTGAGTACACAACCCCCAACAACAACAACAACAAAAACCCACCGATCAACCAGAAGTTGGGTTTTTCTGTTGTTGTCGGTTTAAATGCTAGGAGCCTTCAAGCGGTTGTTGTGGAGGTGCCGCCAGGCCCGGGGCGCTGCTGCTGGACGAGCCCCCGGCGAACCCCCCGCGCCGCCGGATTTACCTCAGCACCACCACGATGGGGCTCTCGCTGCCCGTCACCACCATCAGCCCCTTCCAGATCATGAGGGCGGACGAGACGATCATGCCGAAGTTCAGCACCTGGTAGTAGAGCTGAAGGGGGGAAGGTGTCAGTCTCCGCGACCCGGCCCGGACCGCCCGGACCCGACCCGACCCCCACACANGAATGAGGAAAGAGAGAGTCAATATGACTTCGTGGAAAAAAAGTCTCCCAGGTGAGGGGCGAGAGCTGCCACCCACCCCCCGGGCTGAGCCCTTCCATGGGACACGTTCCCTGGCTGGACACCCCCAGCCAAGGAGCCCCAGGCCCAGGCTGGCACCCTCAGGGGTATTGGGATGGTTTTGCTCCAGCAGACGCCAAGGACGGGGCAGAGGGTGTTTTCCCCACCTGGGAACGGGGCCACCCGGACATCCTCCAGCAGCCCAACCCCACCCAAAGCCTGGAGGGGCACCAGGCAGCCCAGAGGGGGAAGGCTACAGAATATTCTCATTTGGAATGGTTCAGACCCAAGACATTTCCATAAATTGCCTTTTGGAAAATCAAGTTGTTGCTCGGGCAATCAAAGAAAACTCAGCACGACTCCAGATGTGAACCCCTCTCCCATGGCAACACAGAAGGTGCTGGATTGGGCAGCAGGGTCCTGACCTGACGAGTGTGCTCTGCCAAGACAGCATTATGAGTTATAATGAGTAAAAGAAAGGTGGGATGGGAAGAGAGAAAAGAAGCCATAAATAGAAGGAGGAAGAAAGCGAGATAGGGAAGGCAAGACTGGAGCTCCAGGCAGAGGCTGAGGCAGTGCACACTCGAAAGAAGAGAGCTCATCCTAAGGAAACTGCAGCTGCAGAAAGTGCTCCTGGATCCTCAGGAGTTGGACATGCTCCAGCGAGGATTCTCGCCCTGCTTTCCCTTTTCACCCCTCTGGCCTGGCAGAGAGTTAGTGCTTAGGATGCAATGGCAGGGTTTGGTTGTTTTGTTTGTTTTTTTCTTTTGTAAATTTCCCTTACAAATAGAAGTTAACGGAAAGCAGTGTCCATCCCAAGAAATCAACAGATTATTTCAAAGATTCACCCCATCCCCACCCCGTATTTCGAGTAAAAACCCCCCAACAAAAAAACCCCTGACCAACCAAAAGGGGTTCTTTTTAAGTCTTAAGAGACTTTGCATGATTGTTCTGCGAGGTGCTGTGAGGACCCTCCACGCCACACGTCTGACTGTGTTCACAAAGAGCAGAGTCACTTTTGCACTCTTTGCATTTCAGGTTTTCTTCTTCCGCCGTGGTGTTCATCTCACCATTATACCCCTCGTGTCCATTCTCACTCATCTCCCTTTGTAACTTCTGCATTTCATCTTCCTCCTCCTCTTCTTCCTCCTCCTCCTCCTCCTCCTCTTCCTCCTCCTCCTCATCTTTCACTTTATGAACGATGAAGAGGTGTCTGTTCAGAGAGATGTGAGAGGTGTAGCACAAGCCACAGAACAAGCACTGGTAGGTGGAGCTGTCAGTCTTGTGCCGGGGTATGTGCTCCTGGAACTCCTGGCTGACCTCTGTGCTGAAGCTGCACTTGGCACACTTCCAAGGAGCTTTCAGTTTTTT
Source organism: Florisuga fusca (assembly GCA_038090715.1). Taxonomy (NCBI): domain Eukaryota; kingdom Metazoa; phylum Chordata; class Aves; order Apodiformes; family Trochilidae; genus Florisuga; species Florisuga fusca. The sequence goes on from JAAWXA010000040.1 coordinate 2,154,065, forward strand.
GGCCGGCGGCGCCTCTGAACCTGCAGCGGCCTCTGCCTGCCCCAGCTCAGCTGCTGCCACCCTCTTTGGAGATTTTGCCTTCAAAAGAGAAGAAAAAAAAAAGTTATATAAAGCATGACTGTATTGTTTAAAGCCCGTGGAAGAGCAAACCCTAAGTCCCACGGGCGCATCCGAAGGCCCCTGCGGTGAACACACCTTGGGATGTCAAGGCAAACTCAATGAAGCCTGGGGCCTCCTGCTGTGTTGTCTTTCCTATCCATGCCCAAACACCTCACCCCAACGTGAAGGATCTCCACTGCTGTCCTGCAATGGCTGGCTGGGCAGAAAAATTATGGGCAAAGTGAATTTGGTGTGAGAAGGAGAAGCCCATGGAGCGGGGCCAGCTGAGGGACACTGGGATGGTCAGTAGCCTGGGCAAGGCTTCTCAGATTTAACTCTGAACATCTGCCCCTCCACTCAGGCTTTTTTCGTGGCCTCTCTCCTTCAGTCATCCCCTTTGTCCTACAACCTCACAGCATGGTTCTCCTCCCAAAAGGATGGCTCACTTCGTCCCTTCAGGTGATTTTGTCATCTCCTCCTCCAGCAGCACTGAGCAGGTTTTTCTTTAGGATACAGGCTATGAGCTTGTACTTGCAGACTCAGCCAGAGCCATGTGAAGCCACCAGCAGCTCCCCTTTAGCCAGGTGCCCTGCTGCATCAGCTCTGCTTGGGGGAAGCAGCCACCAGCTCATGGGAGTGACTTCTGGAGTCACCCCAGGTTTCCTTACAGCAGAAATACAGAGGGGAGGTTTCCTTACAGCAGAAATACAGAGGGGAGTCAGTCTTGGCTGTGATCCCCCAGTGTTAGGGTGCAGGCAAACAGTAAATTGCAATCATATGGAAAATGTGCCTATTTTTAAGTAAATGGAGCTATGAAGCCCAATCAGCCAACCCACCACTCCAAACAAACACACAATAAAATTAACTGAATGACTATATTTACAAAAAAATTAAGCAGTCCTATTATTTAGGACAAATACAGCTCTTGTAAGTAATGGGTCTAATAAGTATTTTTAAAATAGAAGTCTAGCAAGGAAAAAAAAAAACCAAAAGACAGGGAGAATGCCGAAAAAGGCACCAGGCTCATGAAGAGAGTGGCAAGGGAAAACAAGGGTAATGACAAACCTAAATTAGGCTTGGTTACAAAGTAGACTGAAAAAAGGCCAGTAAAACAGGGCCACATGTTCAAGAATATCTTGACAAATGCAAGAGACCTTGCCCTGGTGCTGCTGCAGCTCAGCTGTGCTTTCAGTTCTGATCCTGCCAGAGAAAAGCGAACTGGATGGAGCTGAGAGGAGGGGAAGCAAATCTGCCATATGGATGAGAGGGCTCAAATTCTGCAAAGCTGCAGCTCAACATAACACCCCAAGTGAACAGCTACTCGCCGGGTACATTTATTTTTCAATGAAAATGTATCAGTTACTTCTGCTGTGTCTCCCTCTGGAGCTTCTGCTTTGGCCATCTGGGATAAGTCTGGGTTTTTGATGCCATGCATGAGGCTGATGTGATTCTCCAGCATGAACGGCTGAGGAAATGTCTGATTTTCATCTGTGCAATACCTTGGAAATACAAAAAGGAAGAAAATTTATTAGAGGAAATGCCCAGCTGTATGTTTACATCCAAATAGCTCTTCATTATGTGCCAAGCCAAGCGGTGTCATTGGTGACAGAGGCTGGTGACCAGTGTACTATTAGATTACCAAAATATGCAGAAAACCATAGTTTTAATAATAAAACATTAGCCCTGAGAGAAATCTAGAAGACTTTAAAATTGACCACTGTAAGCATAAATGAGACTGAAAGCCAGGCACAACTTACTGACAGGACAGCATGAAATAACCACGGGGACTGGTGGAGATCAGGCCCCCTGTGACACATGCTGCACAGCCACAAGATAAACAATCATGATGGAAAATGCACAGGAGAAAAAAAAAAAAAATCTCTCAGATGAGAGACCTACACATTGAGAGACCTTGTGACCTGCTGACACCAAGGAGGGCTGGAGCAGACCTGGGTTCTGCACCCAGCATTCCCAAGCACCTGCACAGCATCCCATCCACGAGACAACACACTTAAAACCCTTGCAAAACTGCAGAACTTCCAACCTCCAGCCCAAGCTGAAGCACTCACGAAAGCATCATTTATATGTAACTGTTTGTGTTAAAACTTGGTAGGATTCAAGAGCTGCCAGAGAGCCTGGCTGACATTTCAAAGGAGATACGAAGAGGCTGTGCTGCCTCTTCACCTTCACTCCTGGCTGACCAAGGTTTACTGGAGATAAGTGCCAGCTCTTGCAGACACATAAACCAACCCCCAGCAGCACGGGGAAGTACACAGAGGTCTCTGCGAGTGATTGGGAAACCCAAGATCAAGGTCCATCAGCTACCCGTCTACCCAAGCAACAAGGCAAGTAGCACCAGACCCCTCTGGGATGCACAAATTGCAGCTGAAATGCAGGCAGCAAGGGGAGAAAAGCAGCAGAGAGGAGATGAAGTTTCCCTGGGCAACAAAGACATCTTTAAAAAGGAGAGAAGTTTCCTCCTGATCTTCCTGTAGCTAGACAGAAATTAAACAACAGTCAGTAATGATGTGAAAATGCAGACATGGTCATTGAATTCTACTGGTTTTTAAAAGGAACTGCTTAGATGATAAATCAATAATTAATAATGATGGGGGTTTTTCTCCCTCACGGAGGAAAGATGAGAGGTTATTAAGTGGCATTTAGAAAAATAAAGATGTTGAAAATCAAGCGTTCCAGTGAATTTGTCCTCAAGACTCGGAAAATAAGAGCGGGTTCTCATAACAATAATCAAGTGAATTGTGAAAGAAAATACATAGAACACCAGAATATTTTGCAATTTGCCCTAATTTAGAAGTATTTTCATGTGAGGAGGGAGAGATGCTTTCCTAAACTGAATTATTTCAGTGGCAGGTGCTCAAGCAAGCCCTCCATCACTGCTTTCTCCCTGCAAATTTAACAGAAGACAGAGACCTAAGCAGGGCAGGAGGTAAAGGGGAAATCACAGCCTGAAATGTTAGAAGCAAGAGAGAGGTCACCTACAGGACAGCATGCTGGAGTCACAAATACTCAACTGTCAGATCAACAACAAATTTTTTTCTTGCTTCATGTGGAAATCCAGAAGAGGGTGACCTGATGGTAAGGTATCAAAAGCCCTGAAAGGAATATCAGGTGAGGCTGATAGAAACTGCCTAGTGGGATGAAGGAAAAGAGACACCAGCAACCAAGGGAAAAGGAAAGGAGCAGCAGAGATGCACTGCCTTACAGGACATGGAGAGAAGCTGAGAAGGAATCCAAGGAGATGGGAGGATGGCAGCCACAGAAGTGGTGTTTAAAACAGTGCTCTCCACACAGTAAGAGGGATCAAAGGGGAGACTAAAGTGAAGCCCTCAGAGCAGCTGGTGGAGATGCTAGGACAAGCACTTCAAGGAAGATTTCAGCAAGTCTCCCAGTACAATGATTAAAAAGAGCACAACCACTGCCTCCTAAAGACTTCATCAGCCGATTTTGAAAAGGAGCAACTACAGGCTTGAGAATTCAACACAATGCACTTGAATTTCTAGCTGTGCCTTCTCTGCTGAAAACATGGCATGACCATGGATGAAGCTTGTGTGAAGCTCTGGATCCACAACTGTGTCTCATCCTGAAAAAGAACAGAAAAACTGGAGTGCAGGGCCTGTGCAGGCTAATGCATACAGCAGGCTGGCACGTTCCAGGCCACCAGGTGTTTCTGTACAAATCCTTCTTCCCAGCTGTGCCTTAAGTTCATTTTGATGATGATACATTCCACTCTGAAAACAACTGATCCAGAGAAAGTAGATGTATGCAAATCAGGTACACCTAACTCCACAGACCATCACCCACAAACCTAAACCAGAATGGAACACACTGGGAGCCAATACTTCTCCAGAGGCACAAAGTCAGAGCAGTTCAAATTGAGAAGTCCTGGATGAAGAATGTGTCAGGAATGTATTGCTATCAGGCCTTGGTGGTGATGCCAATACTTTATCCGTTTACTAAAAGCTATTATGGCTCACTGGGCAGTCCAAAGAAACAAAGTACAAAAGGAATGCACTCTTCAAGACAGGCTTTTAGTAAGTTAAGTGCAGTAAAGTGACAGCATGCTCTTCAGAAACACTTGTACTAAACCAAAATTGAAGTTAAATTAGAAAAAAAAAAATCCCCCAACCTACAGCACTACAAACTTCCCTTCCAACACACATGTGCTTTCATTCTGTTTCAGAAAGATGTCTCATGTCTCAGAATGAGACAGGAAGCAAGTCTACATGGTCACACAGCATACAACCTGCTCTGCAGATGAGAACACAGCAGCTGTAGAGGCAGCTTTGTAAGCAGTGAGCTTTGTCCTGAACTGAGACTGTATTCACAGATGAAGCATATTCACCAGCAATGACTTTGACTCGTGGCTGATATACTTAGCTTGCCTGAAGTCTCCAAATCCATTTCCCAACTTCCTTGTACGTTTTCCCAGCTACATCCAGCAGGCTTAATCCTCCACTGCCCTGCAGCTTGTGCAGTCAGGTCTGCCTGCATGAAGTGCTGGGAAGCCACAGTGCCCTGGTTCACTGGGATTTCACACACCTTTTGTACCATATTTTTTCACAGGGAAGGCACAAGAGCAGTGCACAACTACATCAACCACAAAGCAGCAAAGTATTTTATAAGCAGCCTGATATTTTACTGGCTGTTCCACAAGGGTGTGCAATACAGTTCTCATTCTGCACCTCCAGATCTCAAAGCAAACCTCACCCTAAGTTGCCAAAGGGCAAGGTGCAGTTACAAGCAAGGGCTTATTTTAGCCACCAAGTCTCCCGTGTTTAACACACTCTTCTTCTCACTCTCCCTCAGCAGCCTGGGATAGATAGAAGCAGACGTGATCTATTATGAAGGGCTTCCAAACTTGAAGGACTATCCTGCTGTTGAGAACAAACCTGAAAAGTGGCGTTTGGTACGTACCAGCAAGTATAAATTTTCTTTGCTGTGTCGTGATTATTGCGGATGTGTCTGCGCAGACTGTTGGAGGCATTAAATGAGCGTTCACACTGTCGACAGGGATATCTCTTCAGAGACTAGCAGAAGAACAGAAATATCTTTTAATAACAGGGAGATGGAAGGTACTGACTGGATTCTAATCCAGGCTCTTCATCTGGTGAAAAAAGCCAGTCCCCCCTCCACTGATAAAAGATCAGTGGGATTGCAGGGTCCCACTTATACTCAGCCCACCAGCTGGCTAATGCCTGCACTGGTCTTATAAAACCATGACTAGTTAAAGCACCTGCCTGATTTTTTATTTTTAATAGGAATTGTATTAGCTGCTACTCCTGTGGGCTCATTTCACCACAGGACCTTCTGCAGAATTAATCCAGCAGAAAGTCATTTCTGCTCCAGAAGAGGGCAGGACCCCATCATGAAATATAAGTCCACTCACCCTTCATGCTTCTCATAACTCAGCAAATAAAAGGGCAAAATGTTAAAGAGCAGCACACAGTCCCACTTGGGAGCCATGTATGAAATCCATATCCCCCTACACAATTCTGCCCTGTAACCAACCTTCTCCTTTTCCTCCAGCCCTTCCTTCAGCCTGTATGCATTGCTTTTAAAATCATCTTATATCTGTTTAATGAATACATGTACGTATTGAACTTAAAGATTTGGCAAACTTCCTACTTCTATCAAATTCAAATGGGAAAACTCAATATTCTCACCACGCCCCCATCTTCTCCTCTTGAAACTTATCAAGTGGGAAAGTCCACAACTCCTCAAATCAAGCTAGAAGGACTCAAAGACCACGACCCAGATCTCTATAGTCTCTGCTCATGGGACTCGAGAAGGGTGACTCAGTATATCAAACAAGAAGTCCTGATGCCAAAGTACCAAAAAATCTGGCTGCACACAACATGTTGGCCTACGTTCTGCCAGCCACCAAGGATGAGCTTGACAGAAATAGGTCAAGGCAACACAAGGCTTGAGCTGGATGAAACCAACAAAATTGAGATTTACAGTTCTTAGAATGATAGCTCTGTGCACCACCTGAGTCTGGCACTCAGTGAGATGGAGTGGTATCTACCAAATATTATTTCATGTAGAGGAACTCTTGGGCCTTCAGTAACTTTGAGTGTAGATTGTTTAGATCAGACTGTTGAACCAAGAACTGGAGAAAACACGACTTTCTGTCCACTTACCCAGAGGAGCTGAAGAGGAAGCCTGACATTAGATGCAGGAGGAGAAGGAAGAGCAAAGAGGATGAGGTAGGCAGGGTGTAGAGATCAAGGACAAGTGTGCTTACAAGAGGCTACATCTTTTTTTTCGTGTTAGCCCTGAGCTTACTCCTCAGTGAGCTGGCAAGCAGATTCTCAAGTTTCTTTTTTGCCCCAGATTATCAGACTCTTTTGCTAAAAACATCCTGCTGCCTAGTTGAAGTGTTACATCCGAGTTCTTACCCTTCCATGACTTCTCTTCATGTGGGACACATAGGCCTCCCGATCGGGGATCCACTGTGAACATTCCTTGCAAGTCCAACCAGTTCTCAGTCTGGACTTGGCTTCAGGATTGTGTCCTTCCACCCTCATGTCCTTTCTCAGCAGAGGGGAGAGGGAAGTCCCATTGGCTACTGACAGCTCCTTTGGTGGGGTATGAACCTTGTTCCTCAGTGCCTTCTCAGGTTTTTGTTGAAGATTTGAGAGCTCCTCAGGATTTTGGGGGACCCCGTGAACACCCTAGACAACAATAATAATGGAATCACACACAGCATTTATATCTAATTGATATTACACATTTTTATTTATAAATAAAAAAAACTTTTGTAACTTAAGTAAATAATTTAAGCCATACACCCCCCAAACCAATACAGTGACCTACTCCTGTGTATTTTCCCATTTCCTTGCTGCAGTGCTTTCCCTGGCAAGATATTTTCCCAAGAAACATGCAGCTTCTATTTATGTTTTCTGCATGACAACAGCAGCTCCTTCGTACTGCCTGTTTAACATTTTGGATGAGCTCTGAGAACTCTGGTTAAGCAGGGAAGATGTAACGGAAGAGAAATGTTAATTGTCATTATTTCAAGAGCCTAAGCTCTGAAAACACAGCTCTGGTAAGCTCTGAATTAAATGTTTGCTGTTATCTTGGGGGCTCCAAAGCGGCTTCATCTTTGCTCAAGGGACAGGAAAAGACAACATCTCAGTTTCTCCATCCTGCCTTTCTTCAGTTCCACACAATCTCTCGCCATTTACATTTTCAGGGTTCAAAACTTTGCTCCTGACAAATAAAAGCAAGCACAAAGCCAGTAACCAGCCTTATAAGGAATAAGTCTCCAGGCTTTTCGGTTGATCAAGAGGCCAAAATCCAAAGTCCCCAAGAAGTTATTTTAACAAAGCAAATTGAACATAAGGAAAATAATCCAGAAATGAAGAGCTGTGGGAAAGCAAAAGCAAGTAAAATAGCAACATACCAATGAAACCTCAAGAAACTCCCCTAGGAACAACAACAGTTCATCCACACAAAAGGATAATTTAGAGGTTTAATTGCGCACAGTAATTAATAACGGGTAAAGTTTCAACACACGAAGGCCCCAGGCCTTTGGAAGTCTTTCTGTGGGTTAGACACCAAACAAAGTTCAAAACACCAGGTCTCATCTGAGAAGCCTGTGAGCTTTGCACCTGACCCAGCTGGTGCCCGCAGCTCTTTCATGCAATGGCAGAGCAACAACAGCTGCTCCACAGCACTGCTGCAGCCATTCAGGGTGACACCAACAGCTCACCTCTCTCCCCATCTGGAAATCTCCAGAGTGTTCTCTGAGCGAGGAGTACATTAGTACCCATTACTCCATTTCTCCTGTTATTACACCACTGGAGGGGAAAAAAAATGAGCACAGCAAAATGAACTTGACTTCTCTGCAGAATCAGTAACAGGAACCAGACTTTCTAACTCCTACTCTTAGGCTGGAAAGGCAGGGAAGATGAGAAGGCACAGGGTCTCTGTATTTTGTAGGTAGGCACACACTAGCCAGCCCCTCCTATAAACCCTGTGTTGCATAAAGGAGCAAGATCTGACAGGAGAGGAGATGGGTTAGTTAGTGCACAGCCCAAAAGGCAGATGCAATTACCAGCACAAAGACCTGCTGATGGCCAAATACAGCCTTGTGGTTCAAAGACAAAAGCTGGGTAGTGGAGATGTCATTTTGCTGGTGCACAAGGTGCTGCAGACAGGTCCCTGTGGGTGGGCTCTGCAAATGAGCTGCAAGAAGTTGTGTACCTCAACTCAAGTCTTTTAGCATTGGGGTTTGAATGCCTCTTTGAAGGTCCTCAACTCTATTTTCCTGGCTATAATACAGGAAGATTAGCAATCATCAACTTCACAGGAGGTCTTCAAATTTTAATTTATTACTGCATGCAAAGCAGTTCCAGATTTGCAAGTTAAAGGCAGGAAGGAGAGAGCAAAGAAATAGTTTTGAATGATTTTTGCTTTCAGACATGAGTTAACAAATCTCCTTGCTTTTTGAAGTGTAAGTATAAACAAAATAAAGTCACAGATTAAAAAAATCCTGTCACTTTTTGCCCAGTCAAAGGGAAGCAAGACTTTTTTTCAGAATCTTCTGAGAGGATTTCCACAGCAGTGCTGTTAGACACTGTAGGTAGAAACTAAGACAACAGAAAAGCACAGTGCTCGTACATTCATGGGATACTCAGGCCTACAAGTCCTCACATGCATCCCTCCAGAAGCCACCACCAAATGGGCCATAACCATTTTTTCACCTGTACAAAAAAGCAATGAATGACAGTGGGATCATTGCAGGATTTATTGTGATGGGAGGCATCACTGAGAGAGAGCAGGTTCTTAGCACCCTCCAGACCACCATGTCCACCAAGCTTTGGGGTTGCACCCAACCACCCATTTCAGACCATCTTCTGGAGCAGCCCAAGTGGTGCCTGCATGGGCCTCCAGGGCAATCATTTTTGCTGCTGTCACTGCCCTCTTGCAATCTAGTGTGGTTGTGCAAGCCCATAAGAGCCCATGCCCAGGGAGGCAGGACCTCAAATGCTATGCAGCCTCTCTTGGAGGCAGCTACAAAGGGGACAAAACTCTACAAGTGAGCGCCCAAAAGAGGGAGATTCATCCTTCTTTATGTAAGTTGAGTAACACTGTGGACAAAAAATACTTCTTCCTGTGTCCCAACCAAAGATAAAGGTCCTGCCTCAGTTAACTGTGTCCTTGAGTTTAATATAAAGAAGTTAAAAAGATTTATCTGCAGGAAACAACCCTTTGTCATTAGGTTACATTAAACACAGATGAGTTACTGCCTGCACTATTACCAACTAACACAGAATGCCCCCCAGATCTTTCCAGATAGCACTGCAGATCACTGTACAATAATATATTCCTCAAGAACCTTCCACTTTTTCAAACATTTTCCTCCCACAGTTGACATAAACTCCCTGTGAACTCAAAAAACAGGACCTTGTAACTGGTGTGACTGGTGGGAGTTACCTACCTTCACGTGCTGCATTAACTGCTGTTTCTGCATGTACACCAGATGACACTGAGGGCACTTAAACACTGGCACTAACAACTTCTTGGTGTTCTTGTGGAAGTGCTCGTGGAGCCGCTTCTTCCTGTTAAAAACCGTCTCACAGGAGCATTTGTAGATGACCCTGGAACGATAAAAAAAAAAAAAAGAAACCTCAGTCTCGCTTGTTAGTTATCTTAAGAAGAAAGTGGAAAAAGTTATCTTGGCAACTTCAGAAAGGGATGGGCTTCTGAGGAGGAGGGCTATGCTCTCAACCTATTGTCAACACACACCCACGTGGACAGCTGAACCATTAACTCCACTGGGAAGAACAGCAAAATGCCTCAGGCACATACCACAGCTTTCTAAAAATAGGTTTAATTCTATGCATATGCAGAACTACCTGTGTGCTGTGTCATGCAGACAGATGGGAGTAAACTCGAAGTATACTGTCTAGCTACACATTACCTACAACCCCACCTTTCCATAACTCCTCCCTTAAAGCTCACATTTGCAGCACTAGCTCAAGGCTTGGAGGTGAAAGCTACAGAGGAGAAGAAGCAGGAGGCTGCTCCTTAGTGATTTTTGGGGGGCAAGGCTGTATGCAGTAACTCTCCTCCTCCTTTTGAGCACTGTATGCTGCAGATGCCCTCTAGCCATCTATCAAGAGGTGCCACTGTGGGCCCTGCCAGGAAAAATGGTGACAATTAAGTTCCTTTTCCCTGCCCAAACTCCTCTCCTCCTACCCAGGAGACCACCAAGGAGAACATGATGTGGCTAGGAACAGAAAAAGGGGCAGATGTTCTCATGTGAGGACAGAAACCAAAACCAGAAAGAATAAAAAAAAATGGGAGGGAAAGGGGGAATCCTGGAGTTACCCAGCAAAGGAGAAATTGAGATAAATAATTACTGAGTAGTCCTGGGTGGTCCCTCCGGATGCTGGCTGGTCATGTGTGCCGTGGTGCTGTCGGCAGACTTGAAGGCCATGGGGCAAAAAGAACACTTGTGGAAGACTTCGCAGTGTTTCTCCTCGATGTGCACTTTCAGCAGGCCAAAGGTCATGAGGACAATTCCACAATGGATGCACCTGGAGGATGCACAAGGAAAGAGATGAGTTACAGTCATAGTCTTGCTTCCAACACAGACACAAAGTGGTGCAGACAGAGGCAAGCCCAGGCCATGTTGGGCCCTTGTTTCATCTCTTCAGTACCAATGTGGGAGAGTCAAGGAGGAACATGATACAGGAGTTCACAAAGCACAGACTGGGCAGATCTCACAAAAAGATGGTAGCAACATGCAGAAAAGATTTGTAAAAGCAGCCTTTGGGGACTACAACAACCTGGAAAGACTGAAGGAAGAAGGGGCTCAGCAAAGTGCCAGCCCTGAATCCGTGAAAGCCAATTCCACCACAGGTACAAGTGAAGAACTACAGTAAAAGTATCCCGTGAGTTCCCCAGGTAGCAATAAACAGCACAAATACCAGTCAGTCCCCAGATCAAAATAAACAGAAATGGAATATTCAGCTCAGAAATGTTCAGCTACCCTGTACAATTTCTCCTCCTGCTCCACTAAGCACCAGAAAACAATGACAGCAACAGAAAGCTACTGAAAACAGCAACACAAACACCCAAGGAACTGACCAAGCTCATGAAAATCATTAAGACACAAGCAGTGACTGGAAAGTCGTTGCCTGGGAGCTGGGTGGATGCTCCAGGAAGAGAGGAAGAAGCAGAGGTTGTATGTGGAGGCAAAGGATTTTCTTCTCAGCAGCTGAAAACAGACTCAGGGCCAGGAGGGGAGCCAGGGTCACCCCACCTCTCCTCCCAACACACACCTACGACAGGCCTTGCCTGATACTCCCCCAGGATGGCAACAACCAGCAGCCTTACTATATTTAATGCTCTTCCCCAACCTCCTGAGAGAGGCCAAAGACCACAAGTCCCAGGGCACATCAGGATGCAGACACCTGTCCTCGCCTGCCTTGGCCACATCAGCCACGGGGCTCACCATCACTTGGTCCAGTACTTCTCCTAAGAAAATCCAACCAAACTGACTGACAGTGGACCTCCCCTTCACCACACTGCATGTGTGGACCAGGACAGCTGAGAAGCTCAGCTGGGCAATCCAGGGTGCCAATGCTTGTGCCAATAAAATGTGAGAGACACGGAGGGACAACTTCCTCTGGAGGACCTGGGGTTAAACCACCTTACACCTCTCTTTTCTCCTGCATTCCGAGGAGATTCTGCCACTTGCCTGTGGAGCTTTTGGGGTTTGTGAGTTGGGCAGTGCCACGGTATGGCTGCTGCCACCACAGATGGACCCCAACTAGTTAGCAACTGGAGGAGCTCCAAGACCACCTCAAAAACGAAGAAGCCGCTCCATTATCCTTCCCTCTGAACCAGCCTCCCAACTGTGCTTAGGAAACAAGCTGCACTTTGAAGTTACACTTCAAAGGATTGTTAGGCAGAAGCCAGGAAGAAGGAGCCAAACCCTCTCCCTCCCAAAATACACACAGAAACACTGTTTTTCATAAATTTAGAGAGGGAGAGGGTGACAACAGCTGGTGTCATCTTTGGGGAAGCATGAAAACATTCTCCTTGGACAGCTCTGCCTTCCAGCCTGATCCTCATTCACATGAGTAATTATCAGGAACCGTGTCATGATGGAACAGCCAATTCCCCAAGTATAAACTGAAGAACAAATGCTAATCCTGACAGCAAAGTCTGGCTGGCACATCCAGGAATATCCAACTGGCTTTTTCCACAAACACTCCTGGAACTAAAAAGAGCTGGGTCAGGGTAAGTACTTCATTTAGAGTAAGGGATGAAGTAAGTACTAACTCAGGGTCAAATGATCACACGTTAATTTAATTAACAGTAAATGGAAGTTTAGACAACTGCTACTGTGTAATCAAGAAGCTCAGTGCCAGAAGGATGAAGTTTGATAAATTAAACTAATTAGCAGAACAAAGTGGATGGAGGATGTCAGAGGCTTGCCTTGTAATATCTGAAAATTGCAACTTTTGCTGTTCCCCAGCACAGGGGAATCATTTTCAAGAGAAGACTCTTGGAGAGCCTCAGGGCAAGAAGGGGTGGTGTAAAAGCCTTGGAAAGCATCCTGCCAGAGAAGACAGAGCTACAAAACGTTGTCTTAACCCTCTGAACATTTCCTATGCTGTCATGTTCCAGCCCCTCAAACCTCCAGATGGCACCGAGCAGGAAAAACAGCCCCAAATCAGTGGGGACAGCTGGAAGGTGCTTGGGAAAGGTGGGGAGGTGACACTTGGAGCCAAGTGGAAAGGAGCATTTAGGACAGGCTTGTTGATTCTCCTTTTTAACTGCAGACCTTCCTCATTTTCAGAGTAATCACTAAGCATAATTAAAACTCAAATAAAACAATCTTACTTCAGACTTAACTGAGTGCATTGGAGTGTTAGCAGAGAAGACAGAGTAAGGCCTGATAAGAAAAACAAACTAAACTTATGTATCAGAAATTCAAGAAAAACAGGGATATAGTGAGAAGCAGCAAAAGCCAAGCTGATCCTGGGAAAGATTTACAAGAACTCTTTGGCTTTTCAGCTCTACAAGTAGCAAAAATGAAAGAAAAGAAGTAAATTCACGACATGACCACAGGGCAGATGACATGGATTTATCTAGGCCTGGTCCTGAAACTAAAATTTATTTCTTCTGTTTTCCAAGAATGCCAATGACATCACCCCTGTAGCAGAGACAAGCAAGTAACGAGGGTGGCACAGTCAGAAGTTAACCTGTCTGGCAGACTCAGTTTTTACAGGTGTGCTTGAGCAGGTGCAAATTAGAAAAGGACTTAAGGAAACTTCTCTTCTAGAAAAGCTGAGTAAAGCTAAAAAATCCTTTTTTCATCTTTTTAGCTCTGCCTTGGTTTAGAACTTCATTAATGGCCCTGGCACAGAAAGCAGATATTTGCTAATGACATCTGCAGATGGATGGAAGCCCTCGTTGCTGACAAGGATTAAAGGCATCAAAACAACATCACTGCAATACATCTGGAATGAACACTGTTTTTAAAAAATGCCAGGTCATGCACGTAAGAGTCAGGAGCAAGCCCTGCTGTACCCTGCAGGCCCACGGGCAGGAAACAAGAGGAGAAGGTGTTTGCAGTGTCTGACTGCTCTAAGGCTGATCTTCCCATACACTGCAGCTGGGACCACACAACCCTGTGACATGCTATCCACCCAGGGATCCATGAGGATGCTGCACAAGCAGCCCAGGCAATGAAGCTGGGCCAGAATTTGGGATTCTCCAGCACCACTGAGGCCCAAAGAGCTGCACCAAGCCCATGGCTAGTTTTCTGACATCTACTCCATTCCCATTTCTCCACCTCAGGGAAAATATTTTTTTTCCAGCTTTCCTCCTTCTCTCAGATGAACTAATTTTCAAACCACTTGAGTATCACAGCTATTTGATTTGCAACTGAATTAATTCTTTGTTGTGGGCTGTGGCCCTTCAAATCAGATCCCACATTAAAAAAACCTTATCTGTATACAATTAAATTCAGGAATCAGTTTGTTATGTGTTTCTTGTCTCCACAGTTAAAAAAAAACAAGCCCTCTAAAACCTCAGTGTGATTTCAGAACAAACCACATAGTGAAGGATTCCTAGAGTTGGAGGCATCTTAAAAGAACAGCTGGGAGAGCAGAAATCACCATATTCATTTTAAATTTCAAAGTATCTAACGGCAATCAGAGGGAAAGCAGACCTTTACAGAATCTTAAAAGGTCGTCTAGACTCATGTCCCAAGCAAATTCTTTGCATCTGACAGGCTATGGTCCAGCCTGATGTGATCTAAACATTCCAAGGAGGAAAAGCTTATAGGGAAAAGTAGTATATTTTAGTAAAGCAATCACTTTGGTTGAAGAAAAGGCAACACAAGCACATACACACCACTGCACCAGAGCCCTGACAGCCTTCCTCCATCTGCCTCCATTTGTGAGAAGTGTTTTGAGAGTTGTAGGGGCATACAGGAAAATAATCTATGCCCTTCCCTTGAAGGCACACATCCCTCACTCCATTACAGCTGACAGAAATAGAAGTTCAAACTCGTATTATCTTGAAGAGATTTAGAGGGTCAAGGTCTGCAACCTTCTTGCTGTAAATATCAATCCTGAGATGCCCATCTGCCACTTGAATTCGACGCAAGCACCTTTTGCTTTAAAACTGCCTCAAAACCATTTCTGCTCTCAGAAACCTCCTCTTAAATCCATGTAGTAATTCCCCATTCCACAGTGTGTTCTGTCATGCAGAACACCACAGCCCAGGCCGGGGCTACGTCCTCTTTTTGCCTCCGCTGCCAGGGGCAGACTTGTTCCCAAAGATCTGAATCCCGAGTTCCAATTCCCTCTCACCACCCCATCAGGGACCCTCTGGAGCCCCACGGACCTCAATCCGACCCTGCGGGAGTAATGCAGGCAGTTCTCCTTGACGTGGCTCTGGAAATAGGCCGAGCGGCAGACGGCTCCGCACTCCGGGCAGCAGTACGGGGACTTGTGAGCATGGATCCTCTGGTGAGCACAGTAACTGCACTGGTTGGGCAGCATCATCTGGCACACTTGACACGTCTGAGGAAAGAAAGGTTACATTCGTTAGTTATTGGTGGGGGGTTTTTGGTGTTGGTGGTTTTTTTGTTGTTTTTTTTTTCCTCCCCCTTGAAAACTTTCTGGTTCGGAGGAAGCTCCAGCACATTCCTCCACTGTCAGCATATACTCCTTGGAGCTCCTCAGCTAAGCCCTTTTGCATCTTTTCCACAACAACCCTAACAACTTCCACAGCAACAACCTCCATTCTCACAGCAGGTCCTGTGGGGTTTATGCCCCTTCCCAACACCCCCTAAAAAAAGGAAAGCAAAACGTTCTACCTCTCAGCTCTGAAGATGTTCTGCTTGGTCACTGCACTTTTCTCAACAAGGCCCCCACCCTGCACCAAAATCACTGCCCAAAACCCAAGAAAACTCCATCATGGCCTGACCTGAAAACCTTCCTGCTGAACACAGTGCAGTCCTGACATGGGGCAGCCTTTCCCACCAAAACCACCCTTGTGACTCTTACAGAACTGGTTTGGACCAGATGAAATCTGAACGTTCATCTACCACAAACCACGTGTGCTATGATATCCATACAGAAACTTCTTGATATCTAGAAATCATGGAAAGATTCTTCCTCTCCCTTTTTCTGCACCCTTCATGAAAGCCTTTCCCCCTGCCCTTAGAGAGGCCACACAGACAGCAAGACAGCCTTGCAGAAGCAGCATCATCTACTTGACATGTGAAGCTTTTTATGTGGATGCACTGTCCCAGTTTAACAGCTGCCAAAGCTCTGCTCCCTTTCACAGGTTCCTGCATCCTTCAAAGCCCAGGAGCAGGTACTCACTCTCTGTAGGCTGATCATTACCTGATGCCTACACATGAGGAGAGCTGGAGTAGATATACCAGCCCTCCAGCCTTGTGCCCTCTAGGAGCTGAAACTCTCTTCTCTTGCTAATAATCCCATGCAAAATTACTCCTCTGCTTCTAACTCCTCAGAATGAACTACAGCAAGCAGCTAATTATGGATTATCAAATCAGGTAATTAAACGGCATCCTTTCTTCTGCTATGATTAAAGAAGCTCGCGGGGCTCATTAGATCAGAGCTGGTGAGAAGCTGTAGCAAAGGGTATGTCTACATGGCCCAACCAAACTGCAGCATGTGCCTGCACAGCTGGGCCAAACCCAGTTCCTGCAGACATCACCCCTGGCAGCCAGAGGAGAAACCTGGGACAGAATCCCCTCAATCTGACCGAAAAATAAAACAGAATCAAGGGGCAACTCCACTTTCTATATCATTGCTGTTTCATCCAGCATCTCTGTGATGCTGCACTACATAACATGCATCAGGGAACAACTGTTCAAAGCACTGCAGGTAATAGAAAACATCATTTATAACAAAATACAAAGCTGTGACAAATCTGGAAAGGTTTGTGGAGAGGCTGAGGGTTAAAATTAGGCTCTTGAGGGAGGAAACTGCAGGAATTGCCTCGGACACACGATTTGAGACATGTTGCTACTTCAGTTTGGAGGGGGAAAGGTTTCCCCAGCAAAGAGAGAAAAAGGAGGAAGAAACTGTATTGCAATGCATGCAGCCAAATGCAATTCAAATAAACTCAAGACTATTTCAGCCCTTCCCAAGATGCCAGAGAAGCCCCCTCATGTCAGCAAAGAGAAACAGCACTATTGAGCCATGGTCTGAGTCATGAAATATAAATGAGAATGGGAAAATGGGAAATAGAAAAGTCCCTAGGACCTCTCTGCAAGGAACTGAATGGGACCTTAAACTCTCCAAAGCTCTCTCAAATCTCCAAACATGAGCTACAAGAAGAAATTAATGTTCTGGGCAGTTCTGCTGTGTTTTACAGCATTTTTTCCTAACTGGGTCTTGATTTGCAACGGGAAATGTAACTTCTTAGCCTTGGTAAAACAGGACTCCTCTTGCTTTGATCCTGCCTACTATTTAAACTAGAATCAGCACAAACAGAAGTTTAAAGCACCTTTGGCCCTGTAGCTTTGTGAAAAAACATCCTCTCCCCAGACCCTGCCTTGTGAAAGCCATATTTAGTTTTGATTTTAAGGCAGCAAAGAACAGTTTGGGGCCCACCTCCTTCTCCTCATCCTCCCAAAGACAACCCCAGCACCCTGGCAACCAGCACATATTAAAGCCCTGACTTTTCACTGCTGTGTGTGCTCATGCTAGATATAAAAATCGTCCAACATTCAATGGGCTCTGTGCCCAGGCACTGCTGCTTGGGGATGTGCAGGATACAGCCGAGGAGCAGCGAGGTGAAAGGCTCAGCAAGGGGCCATAATGTAGGGCAGGAAAATTTGGGTGGCAACTAGGAAGAGGCAGCAAAACTAGTGGTTATCTTCTTCAGGCTCAGCAGGAGTGGGAAGCCTGCCAGAGAGTGCTTACAGATGATATGGGGGAAAAGAAAAAGCAAGGCTCGGCGAGGATAAGGCTCCATGAATTTACTACCTCTGCAGCACTGAGAAAGAAGCTGGAAGGATTCCCATGCTGACACCATGCTCTGCAGGGGGGGTACACCAAAAAAAATAAAAAAACAAAAAAACCACACCAGCCCAGGCCTCTGAGTTCTGATCATCTGGTGGAAGAGACAAGAAGTTAGGGAGTAAACAGACAAAACGGATGAGTCACAGGGACAAGTCAGTGAGGATGAGGAAAACCATCATCTCTAACCAGCATTGCTTCTCAACTGGGGAAAAGTCTGAGCAGCTTCTCCCTTCCTGCTTCACAAACCCATCCAAGCTCTCCAGAATAGTCAAAAACCATGTGGGTAAGGAAGATCTAACCTGCAGATGGGTCACTCTAGCCGGATTTACAGTTTTGTAACACCCTTCACTGAAGGAGTTGAAGGAAACTAAGCTGCTGTGGCACACAAGATGAAGAGGTTTGCATGGGAAAATAGTAACAATAAGAAAGGAACACTCAGTTCTTTGGTGGAGGAAGGTCCTCAGGAAGTTCTGCTGGGATCTGGGCCCTTCAAAATGGTCTCAAAGTATCTGGGAAGCAGAAACAAGAAGTAAAATGGCAAAGACTGATGATAATAACCCAGCAACTCAACATGTTGTAGATACTGGCTGACAATGAAGAACTGCAAGAAGACCATACAGGGCTGAGAGACCGAGTAATATAACAACCATTTATCAGCTGAATCAACCAAGGAATGTGTAAGAGCTGGAAAAGGCTCAGTGGAGGGCAAACATTATAACTGTGATCTTTATGCCCATCCTGTTCTTAACACCTGTACAAGATGCAAGGTCAGAAATGATGCCCAGAGGCACTGCAAGAGGGACTGCTCATCCATTTTATGCCAGGAGCAAATAGAGAGACACACTTGGGCTCCCCCACTGAAGGCTTCGAGTGGCTTTTCTTTTGCAACTCTTCTGCATTGTATGAGAAATTGTAACTTGGTTCCAGATGCCACATTTTTATCTCTCTCCTAGTTTTCCATGACTCTTCAAAGAAATCTGGCAGCAATTTGAGACATTCATTAGTCAGTTATTTCTAAAGCATGTTACCAGGATATGATTTGAGTTGTGTAATGTCTGTGTTTCTCACATACTCCCATAACCTACACTTTAATCAAGAGTCATTTATTACAAGTTTTCTATAATTCTGCTTTGCCCGACACATTTCATTGGGGCTTTTCTTCCAGAATGCACGAAAATGCTCAGAAGCTCAGACATTTCAGAATACTTGATTTTATTCCCATTTTTACTTATTAGCTTCTTCGGAAGGGAAAAAAAAAGTTACTGAAGTAGAATGAAGGTTGAAAAAACATCACGCTCTTGGCCACAGAGGTGTTTGCAAGCTAAAGTTAATGCAGAGTTTTGCTCTGGAAAGTGCCTGTGAAGAGACAGCACCCTCCTGTTTCATTGAAACAATAGGCTACAGGACTGGGAAAAAATTTTGATCCATTGATAAGCGTGTTTTCTTGTCCTCCTGATGCACAAGGGGTTATGGAAACAGATTTGTTCCGAGCACAGAAACTTTGCATTGGTTTTAGAGTCTCTTTGCTGTTCCAGAGTGACACTGATGAAGCTCAGGAGTATTTCAGAGATGTCCCCAGACTACAAGGATCCTCCTTGATATGATCATGATGGAGCTTCATCTGAAGCCATGGGGCTATACCAACTCTACAGCATGGGATCAGGGCTATGAGAGGTAAAGATTCACAAAGCTAATGATCTCTAAATTAAAAAGCACAGTAATTACTAAGGACTCAGAGTGAAACAGTTAAAGGGGAACAGAAATTGTATTTTCAGAATGCAGATGTTTTAAAGAGTGGTTGTCCTTTACATATTCAAACCAAAAATCCCTAGCCAGTGATGCCCCAAAGCCCCAGTTCTGCCCAAACCCAGCCTTCTCTGAGTTCTCATTTTTCTGCTGGAGGCAGAGCTGACAGGGCTGCTGACACTTCTGCAGCCAAGGGAGCGCAGCCCATTCGAGACTAGCAGGATGCTTCTGCTATAAAAACATCAGTGGCAAATTTCTACTTAAAGTTAACCTTTAACATCACTTTAGCTTTCACGTGGAGCCTTAGTAGCACCAACAACTGCACCCCTTGGTGTGGATGCTCCAGTGGGTAGTGGTGTGATGTGCTGGCTCTGATGGTCTCAACATCTCTGTCCCTGTGACCCTACACTCCCCTTCCCCACCTCTCACCAGTACAACTGTTTTCTGGGCCACCCCACAGTCAAGATCCAGATGTTTGGAGACTTTTCACCCAGTTTATTTCAACCAGGGAGGCTACAACATTGCTACACAAAATTTTACCCACCTGAGAAGTGGCAAGTAAAGAATAACTAAACTATACCATACCCTCCTCCTCCCCTCCCCAGGCTCTCTTTACATGAACAGGCATCACTGCATTCACAGGTTCAAATTACAGATGGAAAAAACCCACTACAACAGAACGTCAAGATTATCACTTTGAAGGAGAAAAATCTAGAACCTGACTGATACCCTAAACCTCATGTGTTCAAGTTTCAGTGGCAGAGGATGTGTCAAGTCCAGTCCTAAACTAGCCTTGAGAGTCCAGTTTTTATCCTAATTAACTCCTACACACTCTCAGTGCCATATCCAACCATGGATTTTTATTCCCTTAGTTCCAGCTGCCTGTTCAAAGGTGTCAGCCCAAGGAACTGTCCTGGTTTAGGCCCAGCTGGCTACAAAAGGGAACTGCTGCAGTCATGGGCAAAACAGACTCGACTTGGAGGAAAAATCTATTTGATTTGTCACCAATCAAATCAGAGCAGGAGAAACAAAAGCAGATCCTAAAAAGCACCTTTCCCCAGCTCCTCCCTTCTTCCCAGTCCTGAATTACTTCATTCCCTGTTTCTCTCCCCCCTCTCCTTCACCAGCACAGGGGACAGGGAATGGGGGTTATGGTCTGTCCATCACACTTTGTTTCTGCTGCTCCTTCCTCCTCAGAGGGAGAACTCCTCACAGACTCCCCCCACTCCAATGTGGGCTCCCTCTCATGGGGGAGAGTCCCTCAGAAACCCTGATATGAGTCCCTCCCACCAGTCGTGGTCCCTCAGTGGCAGGATGCTCCAGGAGGGCTGCCCACAGGGTCACTGCCTGCTTCAGAACAGTCACCTCCCCTGGCATGGGGTCCTACATGGCTGCAGATCCACATCTGCTCCACAGAGGTCCTTGACAAGGCTGCTCCACCGTGCCTTTCCAGGGGCTGCAGGGGACAGCCTGCCACATCACCAGGAGCTGCAGGGAAAACTCTGCTCGGGCACCTCCTCCTCTCCTTTCCTCTGACCTTGGTTATCTCTGCTCCAGCATTGCTCTCACCTCCCCCTCTCCTCTCCCATGCAGATCTTTTAGCAGTTCCTTTTTCCCTCTCTTAAACACCACCAACAAGGCAACAGCCACCTCTGCTGATGGGCTTGGCCTTGGCTTGGAACCAGGGCAGCTTTTACCAGCTTCTCACAGGAGCCTCCCCAGCTACCAAAGCCCCAACACAGAGACCCAACACCAGAGCCAATGCCACAACACCAGAGCCAATGCCACTGAGGGAGTCTGCCTGGCCTTCAGTCTAAAGGACATGACCCTAAGACACCATTCAATCCAAAACTTCTCTCATCCACTCTTTATTCTTCTACCTCCTGCTTACTCCCTCTCTCCACCTCACATCTGCTCAGCCTCATTGTTGTACCCCATCTTTAACTCGTGAGTTGTTTGTCAGATTTTCTCCTCTAGTCCTATTGAGAAGGTGGAATGATAGAGCACCTGGGTGGCTACCTGGTGGCCAGCCAAGATCAACCCACCTCACCCACCAAGGCACCACTGCCTCTTGCATTGCAACTTGAAATCTGAACTCCCAGTTGCTTAAGTGATCAGTTACTGGATTACACCAAGTTTTCACATCCCCACTGTCAAGTTATCAGTATAACCCCTAAGGCTACACATTACAGTCCCTAAGACTGTCCCCTCTCTTTTCTTATTATGAATGCTAAAGCCCTCTGCTCTTCCCTCCACCCTGAAGGGTTGATTTCTGTCCATCAGTCAGTGGTGATGCCCATCTCACAGCCTCCTACCTCTACCTCTTTCCTCTCACCTTGAACATGCACATAGATCTCCAGTTCCTTGTTTTTATTCCCCATGCACTAGCATAAGAAATTTCTGAGGGCCACCTTCTCCTCACTGGCAGGATTGAGCAGACCATGCTGGGCTCTCATGCTCCTTCCCAGCACCCTCAGAGCTCCACAGACACTTTTGATATTCTCCAAGTTGTTGTCTGTGGGCAGCATCATTGATGCTCTCTTCATGGAAGAGAGGAGTTGTCTTCTTTTTGGTGCCAGAAGACACCAGCTTCCAGCTTCAGTTTCCATCTGACCTGAGACAATCTCTGCCTTTGTTTGCAGCTGTCCCCTCCTTCTTGCTCTCAGCCATGTCTTGGCCCCCAGTTTGCACCCAATGCTCATTCTTCTCTTCCCCCAGGCTGGTCTCAGTCCCCTGGGGGCTGCAGGATGACCAGAGCCAGGCAGGAAGGAAGAGAGGGTGGGATTGCCTCCCTGCACGGATTTCTGCAGACTATGGAGCCACACCCTAGAGCCTTTCTTCCTCCCTAGCCTCCCCTCTTCCTCACCCCCATCCTGTTTTGGCCTCAGGGTACAGGCTCTTGTTCCCATCCTGCCACTCACCTCTTTGTCTGCCCTCTCAGCATCCCTGCCTGGAGCTCCATTCCTGCAACATGGTTTCATCCTAACATTCTCCATCCCTTTGGTTCCACAAAATCCATAGGGAAAACTTCCATATAAAACAAAATCCATCCTCCCTAGTACTGCATTAGGACTGCATTAATCAACCTTGGATTGGGAGAGGGAGAAAGCCAAGGGGGCCAAGGGAATTTTTGTTAATTTCCAATCCTCTTGTTTTCTAAATTAAAACATGAAATGCAGGATGGGAAAAAAAAACAATAAAAGGAAAAGAAAAACAGCAAAGATGTCTGCTTGTCTTTCTTGCTGGCTACTTTGCTGTTTGCTGCTGGGAAATTACCAGTGCAGCATGTGGTCCTTACTAGCTTCTGGCAAGTTTTAGCCAATAAATTATAAAGCATTGATTTAAGAGAAGGGAGGAAGAAGAAATAGAAAAGGCAGCAATAAAATTGCTTTTAAATAACTCCAGTGTAGGTGGTGCGTAAACAGGATACGTCATGACCCACTGAAAAATCCTTATTGGACAAAGAAAGGGTGCCAGAAGAAGAAAAAGAAGGGATAGAACAAAAGTACAAAGGCGCAAGAAAATTCACAGTTCCTGAGTTTACATAAAAAAAAAAAAAAAAAAAAAAAAAAAAAGTATGAAACTCCTCTGGTTCCCAGTAGATGGACAATTATGTCCAAGAGGAAGTACTCTGAATTTTTGCACATGTTATTGTGCACTGGTCTGTCCTTGCCAAAAAACCAAATAAGCTCCGTCCCAAGACCAGTTTGTGCCTTTTGTTCATTACTTCTGCTGCAAACCTCTTCCAGAATTCGCTCCGCTGATGATTACAGACCATCTTCTAATTTTCCTGGTAAATCTATTTCAGTCTGTTCTTGCATTATTCTTGCCCCTACATTTTAAAAGCTCTTTCCTATAAACATCCCACCAGATAAGAGCCTGTCCTCTGTAGCCACTCTCACTCGTTCAGGAAAAGCACATCTAAAATGAAGGCACCAGGAGCTCCATGGGGTTTGTTCTGCTCCTGTAATTTGAGCCTAGCCCTGAAAAGGCTACAAAAAACTGTCTGATTCTGATGAATTACCCAGAGCAACCCCTGCAAGTACAGGAAGCGATTCCTGTTTTGTAGATTCAGTTTCTGGTGGGGAAAAAAAGGGCCACAACCCTCACCTTAATACTGCATCTACTTCAGTATCAAAGGAGACTCTCTCTAATTGAGCAGGTCACTGCCAAGCTAAACTCACAGAGGCTTGCTTGTTCATTTCCCCTCAGGAGAACATCTTTCTATTTCTGTGGTCATTCTTCCCTCATTTATTCCAGTTCATCCCTGATAAGCAAAACAATACACTCCTCTCACCTAGGTTATTTCTAGCAGTGACAGGGGGTATGTCACTGTGGGCTGACATCAGTCCCCTGCACAACTGTCACCTTGGGAATAAGTACATGCATCCTGATTTCAGGTGCTTCATCCCATTCCTGCTCAGTCTCTGAGATCATCAAGGTCCCCCTGTAAAATACTCCAATCTTTTCATGATTTCTTTTGGTTCAGCAAATTCTATCTACACATTCATCCTCCAAGGTCCTTAACAGAAACATTAACTGCTGACGTATCCTAAACCCATCCCTTGGGAAGTCTTGCAAGGAATCTGTCTCCTCTTGCAGTTACCTCCCTTTTACCTGATTCTGCTCCAACCTCATAATTCAACTTCTTCAGTACAGCCATTCCTCACATGGCACTCTACCAATCATTCCATTGAACATAAAGAAGATTAGGATCTACCTATTTCTTTACTCCAAAAATAAATTATAGAAGATGTGTATCAGGTTAATTTGGCAGAATCTGTACCTATTTAATCATAGTCTTTTTTTCCCCCCCCAAAAAAATCTTGATCTAGAACAGAACCTCACTGGAGTTAGAGAGCCCTGAAGTTACACAAAGCATCTGCTACCACCTTACAAGCAGCTACACAAGCATAATGCCTACATGCAGCATAGCTTCTACTTTGAACAACAACAAAAAACCTACCAGATATTCAAATTCCCAAACTGCTTTCTTCTTGCTGTTCTGCATTTGAAAAGCAGAAAAAAGATCCCATCAAGTGACTCAATTCACCAGCTTGAAAAAATTGCCCTGCTAGTCTCCAGAGAGTAACTGTGATCTGTTGAGAAGATCCACTCAAAACATATATTATATCCTGTTCTCTGTTTCTAAAGTGGATGAGCTCACCCCTTCCAAAGCCTCTGTCCTCACTTGTAAGCCCCAGAGATCCCACTGCAGAGCTTGGCTTCATCTTATGCACACTCTACGTAAAAATAAGCCAGGTAGGATCTCCCTGCTGTATTGTGAACAACTGCAATCACGTAGCTGCTGCAAACCTAAAATTAACACTAGGGTCAAGCGCTCAATCATTTTTGTCAAGGCCTTTCCACCTCACCTCCTCAACCACAGCACTGGCTGAAAGCCATGTCTTCCTTCCTCCAAAACAACTGTGACCCAACCATGCCATTCCCTCTTTGGTCACACCTAGGAAGCTCATTTACCTGTTATCAGCCCTATTAATATGGACTTTACCTGAGGCCATTCAGAAAGCTAAGACTAGGTATTTCCCAAGCCACCAACTGGAACGGACAAACAGAAACCCCTCACAGCTTCTTATTTTCCTTCTGAATAGATAAAAGCAACGTGAAGATGTGAAAATAATTCACAAAGTCATGGTAAAAAATTCCAACTTAAGGGAGAAGTCTTCAGTACCAACACATCCTAAGTCTTCTCATGGAGCAGGGACAGCTTATGCTATTCCCACTCTCCAATCCCATCACTCCTGTCTCTTTCCACAACTACTTCCAACTTCCAGATAAAGAGAACCATTATATTTTAAAACAACTCTTTTATCTGATATAGGAAAAAGTTCTTCACCATGAGGGCAGAGGAAAAATGGCACAGGCTGCCCAGGGAGGAAGCTGAGGCCTCATCCCTGGAGATACTCAAGGTGAGGCTCTGTTGAGGGTAGTTGAGGGTGTTGCTGCTTACTGCAGGGGGGTTGCCCTTTAGAGGTCCCTTCCAACACAAATTATTCTATGATTCTTTTCATCAGCTCTGCTGGATCAGCCCTTCTTAGCAAGCTAACAATCCCATTCTGTACCAGGTCTAAAAAGCACCACAACTGAGCCCTTCAAGGTCTGCTCTGTTTCTCAAGTTATGGTCACACTAGATGTGCACACCATGGTCAATAATCCAGATTTTACTGGTGTCATTTAGCAGAAGAGCTTCTGAAGACATCAATCAAGAATCCACCTAGCTTGTTTTCCATAGGTCAGGTGTTTCTAGCTTCTAGTACAAACCCAGGAGTTGCAGATACATTGCTTCAGCTTCAGACAGAGATGTTCTTCCCCTTCCAAATCCATCTACCCTCCCCAACAGTTCTTATTTTGGGGATAATCTGATACCAGCCACCTCAGAAGTCCCAGGTGATAAGTTTTAGAGCACAAGACAGTTGGAACCTGCCCTGCTGTTTCTTTAAAAGGCTCAAGTCCAGTTGTAGCTTTGCAGAGAAAGTATCAAGATACTACACACTTTCTCAAAGAGGTTTAGTGAAGAGTTTGTGTCTGAATTCTGGCACTGAGAAAGATATTAAAACATTAAAATATCCTCCAAAATACTAGAGTGCAAATTTTTTGCTAATTTTAACAGATTATGAAACCAGAGTGAGAGCAAGAAGAGGAGTATTTTCCAATTGCTTCTACCACTTAAATAAGTGTTTCTAAAATCAGCCACTTGACCATCTCCAGCTCCTACCAACATTCCTCCTTTTTTTCTGACTGAAATAAGAACAGCAACCCAAGAAATCAGCTTCATTAATGCAGAGCCAGGCATATCCACCACAGTATCTTCTCAGAACAGTTCATGTCTTCCTGTCCTGGGAGATCATCCTATTTATGATGCACACTCCAACAACCTGACCTACATCCTTCTCACACCATGTCTAATTAAGAATTGTTATGTTCATAATAAGAATTATCATCCCTTTTAGAAAAGTAATCACTTTGCTGAAGCAGATATTGTGGGAACATCCTGGAGCACCACTGGGCAGTCTGGAGGACAGCAGATACAGTGGAAAAGGAGTACCAGGAGCAAGAGGATGAGTGCATGCATCCCACCAAGTATAAGCATGGGAAGGACAAGTAGGGAGGAGATGACTTTACAAGTTCTAATATTGCCTTTTTTTTTTTTTTCCAGATTTACAACACTTTTATTTGGAAAAACACTTCAGAAATAAACTCACATCTAGCAGACTTAACTTGACATGAGAGGCTTAAACTCTTTTTTTTTTGTTAAGTTACAGAATGAATTATTTTATTACAGACTAAAAATACTTACTATCAGACATTCCTTCCCTCTTTAAGGAGGTCTTGAATTGATAATTGCACAACAAAAATAGGAGATACATTTTTAATGCGACTGATTAACATTTGAGCAGCACTCACTGTATCCCTTCACCTGAAGGTTTTAATTCCAGACTGCTGACATTTCCTAAAAACGCATTATAGTTGAAAAATAAGTTATGGTGTTGACAGAGCGCAGTGCTTTCTGGTCTGCCTCAGGCAAGA
Organism: Florisuga fusca; assembly: GCA_038090715.1. Lineage (NCBI taxonomy): Eukaryota > Metazoa > Chordata > Aves > Apodiformes > Trochilidae > Florisuga > Florisuga fusca. Next base: position 2,181,013 of record JAAWXA010000040.1, read on the forward strand.
AATCTGATTACGTGGCCATGCTGATCCCTTCTGGCCTCACCATTTTTCACAGCATAAAAACCATTCATCCATAATCCTTTTTTTTTTTCTTTTCCTTTTTTTTTTTTTTTGCTGATGATGAATTTAAGAGAAAGATAACAAAGCTTCCAAACAGGACCACAATGATCTCAATAATCCTGCAAGGCATTTAACAAGCAAAGGGAGGCTCTGGAGCATGCAGGTACTAGAATGGCCACAGCAGAGACTGCCAGTCACCTCCTTGAATGTCTCCTGTTGGCGTGGAGTCATTGCTTGTGGAGCTTGTGGAAGACACTGCACTGGGAGCACACCAGCTGGGAGCTTGGACCAACATGGAATGCTTCCACCTCACCTAAAGGAATGAGAAGAGGGAGCTCCTCCTCCTGCTCAATTTCAGGTTGGTTTATACTCAAAAGGAGATTGATCACATCCTCCAAAATAAAAATAAAAATAACAAACAAAGCCTTGGTACAGTAGGAGAAGCATCTGCTTCTCTTCAACAGTAGGGACCCAAGCTGGAGTTTCAAAGGGAATCCAGACCCCTCCATCTGTGCCTAGAAGGGAGTCCACAAAGGCAGTGGAGACCCGAGCAGGGCAGCACTGGAGCAAGCAGGAAACCACCAAGGGGGCTGCAGAGCCACTATGGAAACGTGGCACTGGCTCATCCCCAGTGAGTGAGGACACTGCACATGCTCCCCTCTCAGCCAGTCCCATCCCCATATACACTTTACCACAATAGAAGTAAAGCCAGCACCTGACCTTTAAAGTGTTATACAGGAGATTTTGGCACAAGACTCAGGAAAAGTAAAAGTAAATGTAAACTGTGTCAGACCTCCTCCAGGCATGCTGAGAGCACAAGAACCTGTTTCAGGTAATGCTATGCCAGTCCTCCCCTGCAGCTCTCCTGCACGCCTCACCCAAGCAACACCTGATCTCCAAATCCTCATGCTCAAGGATCTCCATAGTCTCCCTCTTTTTGTCAGCAAAGGGGAAGAAGAGAGCAGGCCAGCAGTGCTAAACATCTCCTCATGCACACGTCTGGGCTCATGCATATCCCAAAACCTCCCCACAAGCAACTTTTTAGGCAAAGTGACTCATTTGCCACCACACCGCCTATTTCTTTCCCCCTAGAGGACAACCTCTTTTAAGTCAGAGAGATTTAACTAATAACATTAAAACGATGACTTACCAGTTTTTCATAATCTTCTGAGGTTCTCTGGTAATGAGCTGCTAAATCAATGTAATCCTGTACCTGCTTGTTACACTCTAAACACTTCAGTCCATGTCGGATGAGCCGCAGCGGGTCCATATAGAGAGGCATGGCTGGCTGAGCGTTGGCAGAAGCTCCCACACCACCTCCTGGAGCAGCACTGGTCTTACGTGAAGGAGAGGGTGAGTGCAAAGCCTGAGGAGTCTGAGCAGCTGAGGAGCTTGTAGGAGAAGGTGGAAACATTTGGTCTAAGGAAATGGGTTTCATGAGGAGCTGAGAACACTGCATGATGTAGCCTTTGTTCTTGTGATCTCTGGCATGTTTAAGCAAGCTACACTTATTAAAGAAAAGAAGCATAGTTGAACACTGAGTGCACATGACTTCAATATGAACGCTTCGTCTACTATAGTGTTGAGTCAGGCTCTTCTCTAAGGCAAAAGAGTCCCCACATTCCAGACAACAATACCCAGAGGCAGGAATATTAATACTGGTGTCAGGTGGAGGGCTAAGGTTTGGAGTATAAATTGGCACGGGGTTGGCACTGTGCAGCACTTTGTTAAACGCCTCCACGATGACGGGAGCAGCTTTCTTGACCTGGTGCACCAGTGGCACAGACATCTGTGTCACCTGGGGCTGGTTTCTCCTCTGTGCAGATGACTTGGCCGTAACAGAAGCAGCGACACTGTGCGGGACTAAGTTGAGATTGGCCAAGTGCACAGCTTTGGGAAGCAGGCTGGAGGTGGCCCCGGTGGACGGCTGCACCACGAGACCTTGCTGCTGCCTCTTAACACCCACTTTTATGGCACCGCCACCGCAGTTGGGCAGTGGAGATAAGGACACGGTGCACGTGCTGTTCACAGCAATATCTGTTTTCACAGCATCTGCGTAAGGACTCGCTACGTTTGACAGCTGGAGAGCCACAGCAGCCCCCGTTTTGGTGGAATTCTTGCTAGCTTCACCTTCCATAACTGCACTGGTGTCCGGGGATGGGAAACATTTGATGAACTCTTCAGCAGACGAGGTTTCCACAGGTGACTCTTCGGAAGATTTGCCCAGCTCATCGTTCTCTGGCAAAATTCTAGTTACAGTTCTTTTAATTTCACCAGAGGATGTCTTGATAGTCTTTATCCTAACTTTGGGAATAGCTGGAGGAGAGCCAGCTGCCATGGAGGGAGAGCCTTTCCCACTGCTGTCACTGCACACACTTCGAGGACTCTCAGGCTGCTTGCTGGCCTTCCTCACCACCTCTAAGGGGCTGCGGGGGCTCTTTGGCGACTTGGGCATTTTTGGACTTCCCTTCATCCCGTCTCTAAAAGGACCAGACTCCTTGGTAAGGTTTGGCTGATCACTTTTTGGATTACATGCAACCTTTTTGGCCTGAAGTGCTACTAACGCCGCCACGCAGGATGACAACTTTGAATGAGTTGGCTTTAACCTCTGGCGAGGTGGTACCGACGAAGACATATTCAGCTCAGGCACAGACCCCTTACTTTCTCCTAAATTATTGTGAGGGAGGTCTCCAAACACCAGGCCTTCTCCAAGAAAGCTATTGGTATCTACCAAGTCCCTGCTTGACTCTACAAACCTCTCTGGTGCTCTGTCGTGTTCTCTCCTGCTCATTTCCAGCCTATTCTCTGGCTGGCAGTGGATTTCCATCTTTTGTTCCTTCTTACAGTAGTGATCAAACATGCTTAACTCAGGCTCCGGTACCTTCCTCAGATGATCTAGTACTGAAGCTCCTGTGGGTATATACATCGAAGGTGGTGGAAAATACGGAGTTTGGGCATGTTTGGGTTTATCAGTAATGCCATCTTCCTTGAATGCATCCTCTGGTTCGGGACTGGAAATTGGGCTAAACTGACTGAACGTTGGCAAAGGCTCTGACTTGGACTGGTCCAGTTTATCAGAGTAACTTCTTGAGCTGTCACCATTAATAAAAGTTGACTCAAACTTGCCATAATTATGCACTAACGCATGAGCCTCCGATGGCAGATCGGACCCACGAAACCCATTGTGCAGCAGACCAGTCCCAAGGTGATTCCCTTCCTTTTCTGCTTCAAAGGACTCCTGGCGACTCGTGTTCTTCACTATCACACTCACAACAGGAGCATCAGAGGGAGGCAAAGAGTGAGATAAGGACACGTTCTCATCTATGCAAATTCCTGAGGACTTCAGGTGACTCTCATTTTCCTCCCCAGCTGATGGGATGGTCTCCTTGGCATCCAGGCTAGTCGGATCAGGGATGTCAAAAGCAGCCAACAAGTCATCAAAGTCTGGGGTTTTCATGTCCCCCATGATGAAAGCTACAACTAAAAGCAAAAAAGTACAGTGTCAGGCACATTTGCCCCAACAACAAACTTGGTAAGACTCATTTGCATAAACAACTAATGTGACAAACCCCACAACTGCCCAAAATGCTTTCGCAGCAGGGTACAAAGGCTTTTAGACACATCTGCTGCAGACACTTCAGATTCCATTTTAACTATTGCAAGATTGACCACTTATACACCAAGATACCAGGCCAGCTTTTTCAACACAGCTTTCAACAACAGTGCAGTTCCACGGGGCACCATGGGGAAGGCACTTCTCCTGCCCCAGCTGCACTGGAGGATCAGCAAAAGCCCAGGTCCCATCTGGCTCAAGCTGACAGGGGCAAGTGACAAGTGACATGACAGGAACTCTTCACTCCTGTCCTGCAACATATCCCCAAGTTGTGCAAAGAGAGATCATGGTGCTCCTTCAGTCAACGTGGCAGCATCCACTTCTCCCAGGGTCCCCAAGAACAGAGCTGGTTCAAATCTGACCTTTTAAATGACACCAAGTCCACATCAGGGACATACGTATTTTCAACCTGTCCAATGATGCATCACTGCTCCAAAAGCTACCAGTGTCATGAGCCTTGACAGAAAAGATTCAGAAGCACATTACTACAGGGTTTCCTTTTTGCTTGGTTGGGGTTTTTGTTTCCTAGACTTAGTAGACTTTGTTTCCTAGACTTACACCTGAAGAATTCAGTCCTCCTTCAAGGAAAAAACACAGGAGTAAACAGGTGGCCCAGAAGAAACAGGATTGGAAAGTGAGACGACTTCCTACCCAGAGCAATTTAAACAATACAAATATTCATCAAATATTTCAATACAGCCACTCAAAGCATAGTAAGCCACACAGGATTTATCTGAAACAGGGGCAATCTTTAATTAGGTAATGATGCAAGGCACAACTGCTCCAAGACAGCATAAAGGATTATGTCCAAATCATAACAAGAACTGGCGTTCCCAGCCAGCTCTCTCTTTCTGAGCCCTTCAGAAGGGACATGGGGATTGAGATGCTCACCACAAAGCCCTGTGACAGCAATAATCAAGCTCTGATGAGATGCATAATGAAAAATGACAGCACAGAATTACTTGAACATTTGTGCTCACTACTGTCAGGGATCCTGGTTTCCCTCTGTTTAATCAAAATATTTTTGAGTTGGTGCAATATATAGACTTCCCAAATGTTTATTAAGCCATTAATACACCTTCCATTTAAACCTCAAATTTATGTAAGCTGATGTATGCTGTATGCAAGGGAGGGAAAAAAACAAACAAAAAACCCCCAAAAGACAAAAACCAAACAAACAAAAACTAGCAGTAAACCAGTTTCTACTTGGCAAGGAGCACCTACAGGCAAGGTAAGTCCTGCCACACTCACTTGACTTGGGCTGCATCAGTGCTGCCAAAGCTGGTGGCACGTGAGGGAAACAGAGACTGGCCCAGGAGAAGGGGGAAGAGCTGGGAGCAGAGAGGAGGACCCTGGGAGAAGGTGGAGGGAAAGCAAGAAGCTACCTGATATCTTCACATAATGCCACCAACTTAAGGCTGCTTTCTTTCTTTACAATTGGGTTTAAAAGTCTGTCAAGCGTCACATGAAAACCAAACAAAGCTCAACTCTTCCTGCCAGACTGTGGGTATGGGGAACAATTTACAGAGCTGGGCCAGGAGAAATGACTTCAGCACTGAATGAGAGGGCACGTTGGGCTCGGAGCTTCAGCTCAGCCCTGCCTACAGACAAGCCCAAGAGGTGTTGCTTTGGTTAATCTATTGCAAAGCACTCTGCAGAGATTTACTTGGCTTAAGAGTGGCTCGCTGTGGTTTAGCTTAAAGTTGTTCTCATTCTTCAATGAAACCACAAATATGAATGTCCACAGAGGGCTGTACCATAATTTACAATCACAACCCTCAGTGAGGTATGGCAGCTGTGCATTGAGTCCCTGGAAACCCAGAAGATTACCCACATGTTTCCAGCCCCCCAGCACTTGATAAGGACTTCTACAAACATGGCAGAAGACTGCAGTTGGCAGACTGTGGACCGGAAACTTCTCTTCCTTTGAGTGGGAAAAATTGTGCCAGCTGGGAAGAGAGCGAGGCACCATTCAGCTCCCAAAATTTCTGGCACACGAATCCTTCCACAAGGAAGGCGTTTCATCCATAACCTGGAGTGCTCAAGCTTTATAAAGAGAGAAAAATGAGCTTGCCAATCACTCGTGGCTTTTCCGTTCTCAAACGTCAATGCACATCTTTGAACACAGCAGTGGTTTAAAACACAAGACAAAATAAATGTGAGATATCTGCAGCATTACAAAATACACTTTTCTTGAAAGAAACCATGCATCTTCAGAGGCTTTCGTGTACACCATGGAGTCCTGCAAAAGCCTAGTTTATGCTCTTTGCTATCACGAAAGCACAACTCTCTTGTCTGAATGCTTCTCCACAAAACTGCATTTTTAACTCTTCATACGTGAAGCTACCATTTCTCAAAATAAAGCAAAATTTTACTCAGATTCTAAAGATTATCCAGTATCTTGCCGACACAAGTAATTTTTAAATGACACAAATTTAAAATTTTTACTAAACATCTTTTATTTCTGTTCTTAGATAACAAAGATAAAAAAAGGTAGATTGCACACTGGCTTACGGGTAAAGTGGAAACTAAAGACCTTCATACTTCTTGTACGAAGGACTGGCCTTAGAACCCAACTCGGAATCCGATTTTCCTCTCTCTGCTTGCCTACAAAAACACAGAGCTTGAGATTTGCAAAGCAACAGAGTAGGTGAGTAAGAGGAGCAAAGGAGAAGAGACTTGTGGAGCAGAGCATATGTGTTTCAATGTGCAAACCCAGCCTCACAGTAGCACATTTCTCTTGGAAGCAGGAAGCGAGCCCAGAAGGCTCCAAGCCATCCAAAAGCCCCCCAAAAGTGAGTGAACTTGCTCGAAGCAGTGTGTCAAACCCCAGGGCCTGCTGCTGTGGCTCAGCTTCAAAACTCTGCAGCTGGACAGAGGCACCGCAGGAGCAGCGTCCCGCACACGCACCATACACACCTCTCACCAGCAGTGCTTTTCCTGGGGATCTTTGGAGATCTGCAGTTGCTCCTCTGAAGCTTCCAAACCAGCCTGGACCATGCTGTTCACAGGAGGAGGTTCAAAACTGCCACCTAACAGGAAAGCATGAAAACACAATTACACCAAGGTTAAATGCTAACGGAAAATAATAAACGCAGATAAACCTGCAAAGTAACAGGGTGGTAGAAGGGAAAACGTCTGCCAAGGGCTGCTCTGAGGCAGGCATCTCCTGGAGGGGATGCAGGATGGAGACAGGTAGAGCTTCCCAGCCAGGGGAAGGCGTTGGGAAGGCGTTGGGAAGGCAGGGATGTCAGGAGCAGGGGCCGATATTCCCAGCCAGGGGAAGGCGTTGGGAAGGCAGGGATGTCAGGAGCAGGGGCCGATATTCCCAGCCAGGGGAAGGCAGGGATGTCAGGAGCAGGGGCCGAGGAGGTGCGGACAGCGCAGGCCAACGGGCAGCGGCCGCCCAGGGGCTGTCAGGGGCTGCGGGGAAAGCACGGGAAGGGGGCAAGCGGCAGCCGGTGGGGAAGGGGGCAAGCGGCAGCCGGTGGGGGATCGCACCGGAGCCTCCCGCTGGCAGGCGGGAACCGGCGCTTTCACACCCATTAAAGTTTCAGCAGCCCCGCACGGGAAGGCGGTGCGACCGGGCTAACGCTGCCAAAGCTCCCGGGGGGCCTCGGGGGTCTCTCGGCCCGTGGCAGCTCCGCCGCCCGCCC